>BLBF01000043.1:12244132-12279691 GCA_015471245.1 Laticauda colubrina
ATCTATCTATCTATCTATCTATCTATCTATCTATCTATCTATCTATCATCTATGAATTTCCCTGTCCTCCAATTTAGGAAGAGCAAGTTATAAAAATTAACTGAGACAAAACTTTCTTCATAAGCATAATAAACTTTTAATGTTGCTTTTTCAAATATAAATTAATATTTAAAACCTTACCTGAAACCTATTAAAGTGACAACAGAGGTATCTGATGACAAATTTGTTGCAGTATGTTCCCTTTGCTCTTAGTTCTCCTTTGAATAGGCCTTCAAAAAGATTTTATACTGTCTAGTTTTTGAAGAAAGCAAAAATTGGTAAACAGCCTGTGCAGAGCTATGTGATGGATTAACTAGTAATTCCTAAATGTACAGCATCTATACTGCTAATGTGTTTGATCAGGTCAAATATTCCTTTTTGGTCTACTACTAATAATCACCAACAGATCCCAACTGGATTTCTGTAATGTATTATATATGGGGCTTTCCTTGAAGATTCCCCATTTTTGAATTAGTTCAAAAATTAATGACTAGAATTCTAACTGGTCAATTAAGATGAAATTATTGCAGTAATTTTGAAAGATCTATGTTATTTGCCATTTGGTTCATATCCCAATAGGGACATGGCTTACTTCCCACACTATACTCTTGTGCATTCACACATCTAGATGGGAATATTATCTGAGTACCATCAATTGGTGAAGCACAACAGAGCAAGCTTTTTCTCTACCAGTGCCCTGATTCTGGAACCATTTTTTAAAGTAAGGTTCTAAAATACTCAGTTTTTTATTCTGATATACCAAAACTGTGAGCCAATCTAATCTCTGGCTAAAGCACTAGGCTAGAATGCAAGAGACCATTAGTTCAATTCCCACTTTAGCTGGCTAGGTGACTTTTTCTCAGTCCAACTCACAACACAGGGTTGTTGGGGAAGGAGCATTAGAAATGGTTGTGCCTTGAGTTATTTATATAAATAATAAAGGTGGGATATAAATTAAATAAATAATATAAAAAATACCAATTCTTATATATACGGTTTTTTTTTTCCTATGGCTATAAGTAAAGGATAAAACATTTCAATGACCACAAAGTTTAGAATAGTTAAAGATATTAGAAGCAATAATCATGGCTCTAAAAGTTAAGACAAAACAAGAGAAAGAATACAGACAACTTCAAATTACAGGCTCAGATATGATAGATGGGTTCCCAAAAGTATTAGACAACCCTGGACCAATAAGAACTGACTGATTTCTTGAAGCAATAATAAACTAGCAGAAATTCACATGCTATGTAGAGATGCAACTTGATAATAGACTTGGGGGGGGAAAGATAGTGGAATGCTTTGTGCTCTCTGAGTTTTGCTGTTAGTTTACAGATAAGCCAGACAAGGTAGGCCAGAGAAGGAATAATGGATGGAAACTGAACAAGGAGAGATTTAACCTGGAAATAAGGAGAAACTTTCTGACAGTGAGAACAATCAACCAATGGAACACCTTGCCCTTGGAAGCTGTGGGAGCGCCATCACTTGAGACTTTCAAGAAGAGATTGGACTGCCATTTGTCAGAAATGGTGTAGGGTCTCCCACTTGGGCAGAGAGTTGGACTAGATTACCTATAAGGTCCCTTCTAACTCTGATTAACTATTATCTTTTATATTTCATTATCCAAGTAGTCCATTATCTGTACTTTGAATAAGCAAGCTCAGAGAACACCAAGAACTCCACAGTTTAACTTTGAACAACATATATTTTCTTCTGCTGAAAAATGACAATGTTTGGTAAGATGGAAGAATGGAAACACAATGGGCAAGAGATGAATGAGATCAATGAGATCTTCCAATAGAATGTCCTTGGAAGATTTATGAGTTAATATTAGCGATGGCAAGCACTTGTTTTTCCAGCTTCAGAAGTGCATTGAAGTTTGATGGAATATAAAGTTAAGGTGCCATTGTTACTTCAAGCTTGTGATCTCTTCATTGTTAGTTCCAACACTTGTTCTCAAGAAAAGCACTTACTTTAAACAACTTTTAAATGTTGTATTTTGTCACTGCAAGAACAGGAAGTTCATTTTGTAACTCTATTACCTCTCCTGCCAATATGGGTCTATATTTTCTAGCATTACAACCCATACTAAGATATATGCTTGGATCTAAAATCATTGCACATTATAATTGGGAACTCAAAAACATTTCAGTTTAAGAAGTCATGGACAATACTGGAGATTCTTCTCACTTTTACATTTGGTAACAGCTTTTATATTTTATTCCAATTTTACTTTGCCTTTTAGTATTAATCATTTTATGTGCTAATGCTTTGTTGTCTCCATCATGGTCAATTTTATCTGGGTTTGTAAGTTGTCCTGAGAATGTTGGCAAAATTTATTTATTTATTTTATTTTTTATTTGTTTTTGTCAATTGTTTACAAGGTAATAGGTATAAGTAAAAACAAAGTTATGAATACATGGATACACGTAAGAAAAATAAAAAATAAAAGAAACAATAAGACAGGGACGGTAGACACATTTTCCTATAGAACTCTTAGGAAAGGGGTGAGATCAATAGTAGACAGTCTAAGGTTAAAGTTTTTGGGGTTTGGGGAAGAAACCACAGAGTCAGGTAGAGTATTCCAGACATTGACCACTCTGTTGCTGAAGTCGTATTTCCTGCAATCAAGTTTCGTGCAATTAACCTTGAGTTTGTATCTATTGTTTGCTCTTGTGTTGTTATGGTTGAAGCTGAAGTATTCATTAAATACTTTTCATTGAAAATGAAAAGATCTAAACTATTTGAATAATATAAAAAAGAATTAACTTTGGCTGTAGTCTGGTATTTTCCATTCATGGAGATATCTGATTTTCCAAGATTTTAGACTGTAGACAGAATGTTAGATCAGTGAGGTTTTTAAACTTTGTTCAATTTGGTTTACAGAAAATATGGTTAGGACCAGGAAGCTATTATATAGCTGTTTCTTATAGGTAGAAAACTGGAATTCTGACAAACTTTCTTTCTACAAGCATTAGAATTCCAATATAATATAATTATGTTCATGGATTGAAAAGCACATCTCAAAATAAAAAGCCACTTATTCAAGTATATGCCATTTGATAAACTCAACCTTACTTTATTTACAGTGGGAGCAATATGTATGTTCACATATAGACAGATCTCTCGTCCTACAAAATTGTATATAGTTCTGGGAATCCAGAAAGGCTATTTCAAAAATATTTAAATGTTAATAAAGCAAAACAAAACTTTACAAAACTACTCTAAAAGATTATACAAACCACTGTGGATATTCGATCTCTGCCAGTGTCACAAATTAAATCTCAAAAGAAAAGTTTTCAATACATACTGAAAAGAATGACATTAATGGTTTTTTTTTTTTCATTCTTCCATACTTAAAAGATATTTATTTACCATGCTTTACTATAGGATGAATAATCACCAGCCTTCAATTTTCACATGAGTTGCAGATCAGAAGGGGAAAAACCCATCTTGAACATGGGCTTGAATTGAAATTGACTTTGAATTGCTGAACTGTCAACACATTTTTATGAAAAGGTTTGCTTTACAGAGATTATAAAGCAGGTGTCATGCCTGACACTTGCATTTTATATTCAGATTGCAGGCCTGGAAGAGAAACGTTATAAAACATCAGGAAGGGTCTTAGACAGCTCAGCTGTCATAGTAGAAAGCTCTCTGGGCTTGCTTGGCAGATATTGTGCTGTTGATGTCAGAAGTTTTTAACTTTAACTCATTGACAAGCAAAGAAAAACATTGAGAGAATATGTTATCAGGAGCCATGGATACTTGTCTTCAGTAGTAGGTCAGTCTGACATTTATTTTGGTGCATTAAAAAAACAAAACAAAATGATGATCTTGTTTCATATTAAAATAAATCCCATACCTTACACCCCAGAGGTTATCAACGTCCAATATTTATTCTAGGAAAAACCCAGCTGGAAGAAGTTAGTAGACCTGCTGATTCTTGATGAAAATGAGAAATTCATAAATGCTTCAAATAATATTTCATTTAAAAGCCATAATTCATAATTAGCCAACAACAGTTTCCTAAGAGAATTTACTCATAACTAGGTGCAATACTTGATGTTTTCTGAAATGAGCAAAAAATGAATTAAAATAAACCCAAAAAAAAAAAACTTGTATGGGGCACACCAAAATGGTAACCCAGGTCTGTAAATTAGACTGGGAAATCCAAAATCATTACAAAAAGATAGCTACAAATTTCATTTATTGTATGCCAAGAAAACTAAAAAGGACATATCCATACGGTCTCCAGGATTTATTTATTTGATTTTTTCCTTCTATAATCTTCTAGGGGTGTCAAACTCGATTTCATTGTGAGCTGCCCCAGGGTTATGTTTGATCTCTGGGTCCAGGGGGCATGGCCAGCTTGATGTCACTCTTGGAGGCTCAGTTTTTGACTGCAATGATCTCCTGTAGCCCTCTGCCAGTGAAAATGGAGCATGCAATCTCCCCAGATTTTGTTTTCCCAGACAGAGGGTTACAGGAGGCCATCATGGCAAAAAATGGAACCATATGAGGCCACATGCAGCCCCCCCAAGCTCCATTTTCACTAGCAAAGGGTTGCAGGAGGCTGTAAAAGCCAAAAACGGAACCTGAACAGGCCTTGTGTGACCTTCCTCAGTTCCATTTTTGTTGGCAAAGGCACCACAGACTGATCCTTCACTGTTTCCAGGGCAGTATCGTGGGCTAGATCAAAGAACACTGCAGGCCAGATCCTACCCCCTGTTCTAGACAACCCATGACTTGTTATGTCATCATCAGAGGTATTATCTTACCTAAATAAAGAAATAGATGGACCAGGGGTGTCAAACTCAATTTCACTGAGTACTACATCAGGGTTGTGTTTGACCTCAGGGGCCTGGATGGGCTCGAGGACTATTTTCAGTAGAAGAAGGCTGTAGAGGCTATCATGGTCAAAAACATGAGCCAGGGAGGCCGCATGTGGGTACCTTGGGCTTTGTTTTTGCTGGCAGAGGCATCATAGGCCTTTGCTGTTTCCAGGGTGGCCCTATGGGCTAGATGTAAGCATCCCATGGGCCAGATCCAGCCCATGGGCCTTGAGTTTGACACCCCTGAGATAGACCAAAGCAGTGGTAGCAGGAGAGACTTCTGACTTCCTGAAGGCTTCTCAATTTGGTTTACTCATGGGAAGATGGCTGGTACAATCCTTCCTTCCTCCCTCTCTCCCAAGTTTGAGCTTATCACCTTTTAGATCCTTTTAGATCCAACCATGCATTTCCATGCATCTTTTAGATCCAACCATGCATTTCAATATTTCTGCTCATCATGCAGACCCAAACTTGACAAATATATTGTCCTGTTTGAAAGAGTTGATACCATAGAAATATAAATAACATCCCTTGACACCATAGTAGCATCCCCGGACACTTTAAAAGATCAACTAACCTTGAAAAAAAAAAGACACAACACAAAAACACAAATATCCAATTGCTACAAACCACATCTCTACCCAACAACCGCAATCCAATCCACAAAAAAAACACGAATCCAACAAATAATGATATTCCAATCCTCATCAGAGAAGCTGTCGAATGCGAACGGAAGCGTCCAAACGCCATCTTCTTTGGTCTAGGGGATATCAATGACAATGATGACATCACAGTTGTCTGCAACATCATCAGTGACTATCAAGGATCAACCATCTCCCCTGATGAAATACTTCACATTTCCTGCATTGGCCCAGAGTTCAAAAACAGTGATGGCTCAGTGACCCCACGCTTCTGCAGGGTCATTTGCAAAAATGAATCAAGCAAATGTAAATTCATTTATACTATAAATTCACTCGCCAAAAGCAACACCAACCATAAGAACCTCATCTGGCCTTACAGCAACATGTATGATCCTGTGAGCTGTGCTCTGAGCTCAAAAGACTCCATGAACAAGGAAATATTAACCTATACATTAACACAGAATGTATCAAAAGCAAGACCTTCAATTTACATCCCATTAACCATCAGCCCAACATCCAACATTAGGCATGCACCCCCATTACTTCCTCCAGACCCACTACTACACATCTAAAATGCAAATTACTCAATGCAAGAAGTCTTGCAAACAAAATACATGAATTCCTCATCATATTAGGCACGATCACATTCAACATTATATTTGTCTGTGAGACATGGTTAAATGCATATTTTCCAGACTGCATTATCAGTCAGTGAATATCATGTTCATCAGTTAGATCGCAAAATCCACAGAGGAGGTGGAGTTGCTATCTTCTACAAAAAATTCCTCAATCTAGAAAAGATTCAAATTACACAGAAACTTGCTCTCCCAGAGACCATCTGTGAACTGTCCTCATATGCCATAATCCGCTTCTTACTATGTTACAAGAGCCCCGGATTATGACACAGTTCATGAAACA
Organism: Laticauda colubrina; assembly: GCA_015471245.1. Classification (NCBI taxonomy): domain Eukaryota; kingdom Metazoa; phylum Chordata; class Lepidosauria; order Squamata; family Elapidae; genus Laticauda; species Laticauda colubrina. The sequence goes on from BLBF01000043.1 coordinate 12,250,566, forward strand.
CGCAAACTTCACTGTTAAAGCCCATGTCCGTTCAAGAGCTGTGTGGGTCCGACGATGGATCGGGAGAAGAGTGGAGTTTGGACTCTATGACAAGCTGATGGTGGAGCTGAGGAATGAAGACACGCGTGCATTCCAGCACTTCATGAGGATGCCACCAGCCTTGTTTGACGAAATTGTAGAGCGTCTGAGACCCAGGTTGACCAAGCCAAGCACCAACTTCTGTCCCAACCTGAATCCTGGACTGAAAGTGGCACTGACTCTGCGCCACCTGGCCTCTGGAACCACATACAGAAGCATGTAGTATGCCTGGAGGGTGCCAAACAACAGCATCAGCAAAATGGTCAGAGAAGTGGTGCAGGCCATCATCGAAGAATACGTGGAGGAGCTCCTCCAGTGTCCCACCACTGAAGATGGCTGGAGGAAAGTTGGAGAAGAGTGGTATCAGAGGTGGAACTTCCCCCACACCATTGGAGCCATAGATGGGAAACACGTAGCCTGCAAAGCTCCACCCAACTCAGGGTCCTCTTATCACAACTACAAGGGCTTCTTCAGTATCATCCTCTTTGCCATGGTTGATACTGACTACAAGTTCATGTACATCGATGCTTCAGGCAACGGGTCAGCTTTAGATAGCCAGGTATACAATGCCAGTGACCTCAAGAATGGGCTGGAACGCGACCTCATCATGGGTTTTCCAGATCCAGACCCCCTACTCAATGACACACAAGATGTGCCCTATGGGGGATGACGCCTTCTCCCTCAGAACATACCTCAGGAAGCCCTACAGTTCCAGATACCTCACCCATGAAGAGAGGATCTTCAACTACAGGCTGTCCAGGGCAAGATGGGTGGTGGAGAACTCCTTTGGCATCCTGGCCAACAGGTTCCAGGTACTTCTCACCACCATGCAGCATGAGGCACATACTGTGAGGAGCATTGTGAAAGGTTGCTGCATCCTGCACAATCTCATGCGCACCCGCTACCCAGTGTTGCAGAACAGGCTTGTGGACTGTCAACAAGGGAATGGGGACATGGAGACTGGTGAATGGAGGCAAGGACAAAGCCTGATAGACACTGTGGATGTACAAGGCCCCAACAGAGTTTCATGTGAAGGGAAGAAGCAGCGCAACCTACTGAGGCACTGGTGCAACTTCCTAGCTGGAGCAGTGGAGTGGCAAGACAGAATGATAGATGATTAATGGATGCTTTCTTGACTCTGTCGCATAACACTGATGAGATTGTGCCATGTATGTTGAGTGGTCCTGCAATGAGTAGGGCATTAATAAAGAGCTTTGTTTATTTTGAAATGTGTTGATCAATGAATAAATTGTTATTGATAAAAAAAAGGGCCATATATGTGGCAGCTGGGAGGGTGGACCATACAGTCCCACTATGCTTGCACTGGACGTTTATCTATCCCACAACTATCCTTACCTATCCCACAACTATCCTTACCCATCCCACAAGCATGCAAAGGATTAATCATTTTTTCAAAGTTTTCACCAACACTTTATTAAGTAAAAAAAATGAACCAAGTGTGTTAAGCAAAGATAACCTTAATTAATAACTGTCTTTATTAATAACTGACTTTATTAAAAAAGCAAAATGAACCAAGTAAAGTGTCTTAAGCAAAGATAAAGTGAACAGGAAACAACTCAGTCTCTGGCACTATTCTCAGTCACTCTGAGGCATGTCAAGCAGTCAGGGATTGTGGAGGTGGCTGTGGCTGGAGTGCTGGTCTGAGGCGCCACTGGGGTGCTTGGCCCCGAGAGTACAACAGGGGATGGTGTATTCAGGAAGCTCTCAGAGAGATGACTCAGTCCCCTGAGGTTGAGAGGTCCTTCATCAAGGACCTGGGATGTCAGGCCCAAGACTGATGACAGATTGTCCACTGACGGGCTTGGCTGTGGGGTGGAGGAAGGAGGAGTGTAGTGGGGCTGTCTGGTCTGCAGCTGGGCGAGGTGAGGCATCTGTGGCATGCGATGAACCTGGGCCTGGACTGGGAAGGGCTGCCTTTGCTGTGGGAAGTCCTGGTACTCGTGGCCTTGGTAGGTGAGGGGCTGTTGAAAGCTGTAGAAGGGCTGTGAAATCACCTAGGGTGGAGGAGCAGACCTGGACTGGGTCGGAGCAGGTTCAGCTGGGCCTGGAGGGTTGTGCAGAAGTGCTGTTATCTTCTGCTTCATCACCTGGTACTGGGCCTCGGGCAGGTCCATGAGGTTCTGGTTCACGTACGTGATGAAGGGTTTCTGGTTCGAGGATGGTATGTCGCTGTGGACCAGCTGAGAGAGAAGATCTGTGCTGGTCTTCATTGTGTCCCTGATCTCCAACCAGACAGTGTGGCTCTGGTCGTCCAGTCTGCCTCTCTGCCTGGTTTCTGTGGAGGTGGAGCTGGGGGTGGGTGTGGGTTGGTCTCTGGTGGCTGCCGCTTCTTCTTCCATTTGTGACAGGGGATCCTCCATGTCCTCTGGCATGGGGAGTGCAGCTGTCGGGGGGGGGGTCTCTGCCATGGAGCCCTCTGAAGACACCTGCCTGGACAGTGTAGCTGTCTCCTGGCTGGAAGAGGACTGGCTGTCTGTGGACTGTCTGAGGGAGAGGGTTGTCAGAGGGGCTGCTCCTCAGTGGTGGAACTCACCCTCCAGGAAGCTGCACTTGGCCATGACGGACATCTCCTGGTCAGTGAGCTTGACAGTGGCCTGTCCAGATTTCTTGAGGTGTAGCTTGCCATACCAGGTGTGCATGTGCTTCCACCATCCCAGGAGTTGTTCTGAAGTGTAGCCCAGGCTCTCTGCCTTGTCTCTTCAAGCTGCCTGCTTCCTCTTGGTGTCGCGATAGAGTCTGTGGCCCTTTCTCCAGAGGTACTCGTTCTCCCTCAGCCATTCCAGCACCTCCTCCTCATGCTCCTCGGAAAGGGTGTACTGTTTCCTCTCTCCCTTCTCCTTCCCTTGCCTCTTCCTCCCTCTGGCAGGGGCTTCAGCAGCAAGGCCTTCAGGGGCTTGAGCAGCAGGGCTTTGAGGGCCTTGGGGCTGGTCCACCACAGCAGCACCAGCACCAGCAGCAGCAGAAGCAGAAGCACCAGCAGCAGCACCAGCAACACCATCAGCAGCAGCAGCAGAAGCACCAGCAGCTTCAGAGTCAGCACCAGGGGGTGGGATGGTGGTTCTGTCCTTCTTGCCAGGGCTGGCAGGAGTAGGCACAGGCTTTCTCTTCTTCCCTGACTGACGAACCATGGTGTTATTCGAAGATGTCTGTGGCAGCATGTCTTTCCTCTGAATGCTGACTACTTGCAAGCTGCATCCTTTTATATCCGCGGATCTGACGCAATTCATACTCCCCGCATGCGCAGTGAATGCTTTGCATCTGCTATTCATCTGCTTTGCTTCCTCTAGGCATCTGTGATGCATCTGCGTCATCTGCTATGCATCCGCCCATTCCGTTATGCATCCGCTTCGCAATTCTCCCCCGGAAGCCTTTCAGATGTGTCATCCACTTCCATCCGCTGTCATCCGCTAGGCTTCTTATGAACATCCACTTAACATCCTCACTACGTACTACCCCATCTGTTCCTTTCCGTTCTTTTCCGTTCTGTTTATGCAAATTTTTGCCACTTTTGAGAGCGGATGACAACAGATGGAGCCACCCTTGAAATTTTGCTCGTCCCATGTGTACTTTTTGCATACATTTTGCATCCATTGGCCAGTGGGACTTAGCCTTAACGTGAGCTGCCTCTTGTCCTCACCCTCTTATTTTCCTTGGTAACTTCAATCTATCTCTTATAAATTGGACACAAAATGAATGTATATCCAAACCCATACATGCAACCCTATACAATGCTGTTACTACACTGAGACTGGATCAATTAGTAATGAACAACACTAAACTCAATAACTGCCTGAACCTTATCAGCTCAAACTCAATACATGGCTGACAAATACAAGAATGCTTTTCAAATAGTGACCACAGTATGATCGACTTTTGTCTCAATTTACGCCCTCACAAAGAAGATCATAATGATGGATCCCCAAAATATAACTTCAAAAAAGCCAACTACGATCTCATCGATGTTGACCTATCATCTCTTGATTAGCATGTTCTGTTCTCTAGCTGTAATACTACAGAAGACCATTTTAATGCGTTCTTGTTTGAACTTGAAAAAGTCATTAAACTATATGTATCATCAGTAACCCCCCAAAACAAAAAACAAAAACAAATTACCCATAACAATAAGAAAACTTCAATTAAATAAAAATAATCACTGTGGTGTAAAAACAAAACTAGCTATGTAGCAAACTTTAAAAAAACAATACAACACCATGTGCCGACAGATAAAGACAGAATGCACAAATTATCACTGCAAGTAAGAGGAAAACCTCCTACATACAAAATCCACCTGCACCTTCTATAATTTTGTTAACACCAAACTTAAAGAACCACCCCTAAAAGGACCAAATGGGTAAGACTGCAACAATGAAGCTGTTAAGGCTGATCTCTTCAACAAATTCTTCAATTCAGTATTTGTAAACAGCAATGGTTCATGCCCCACATTTCCTAGTCATACCACAACTAACTGTAATGACTTACTACATATTGACTTTACAGAAGATAACGTAGAAAAGGCACTACGAAACCTAAACCATCCCTATCTATTGGCCCCAATGGATTATGTGCATACTTCTTAAAAAAGCTCTCTTCTGCCGTAGTGAAATCCCTAAGCATTATATATGAGATATCATTCAGAACTAGCTCCTTACCAAACCTATGGTCCTTAGCTACGGCCATCTCTATCTTCAAAAAAGGTAACCCTGGCCTGGTTGAAAACTACACACCAATCTTACTGTGTTGTGTCACGTGCAAAGTCATGGAATCAATCATTAACCAATTCATCACCCTCCACAGAGTCAGACAACCTACTCTCCAAAAAACAATTTGGTCTCAAGAAAAAATTGTCCTGCAATCTACAACTCCTACACTGCAAAAACATATGGACTATTCTACTTGACCAGGGTAAAGCTATAGATGCAATTTACATAAACTTCTGCAAAGCCTTTGATTCAGTGGTACATGACAAACTACTGTTAAAACTAAATTCTTAGTTTTAGCATTTCCAGATCCCTCCATAAGTGGATTACTGCATTCCTGTCAAACAAGCAACAAATAGTAAAAATAGGGAGTGCTATATAAAACCCTGCTCCAGTTAAAAGCAGTGTCCCCCCAAGGCAGCGTTCTAGGATCCACACTCTTTATACTCTGTATAAATGACCTTTGTGATCACCTTATAAGCAACTGCGTCCTCTTTGCGGATGATGTAAAACTATTCAACATCACTGACAATGCTACTATCCTTCAAAGCAACCTTGATTATATCCTTATGTGTCTGAATGGTCAAACATCTGGCAACTCCAAATTTCGATCAACAAATGCTCTTTACATTGGTAAAAAAAAATCAGTACACCAAATACAAACTAGGTGTATATGAACTCGTTGATGATCCTCACTCTGTCAAGGACCTTGGAGTTCTCATATCAAATGACCTAAGCGCCAGAGCTCACTGTAATAGCATTGCCAAAAAGGCATTAAGTTGTAAATCTAATCTTATGAAGCTTCTCCTCCGGAAATATCGAATTGCTAACTAGAGCATACAAAACTTTTGCCAGTACAGCTCATCAGTCTGGAATCTGCACTGCATATCAGACATTAATATAATCGAGCGAGTCCAGAAGTATCTCACGAGAAGAGTACTACACTCCTCTGCTCGCAACAGAATATCCTATATCACCAGGCTTGAGATTTTGGGCTTAGACAACCTTGAACTATGCCGCCTATGGTTAGACTTAAGCGTAGCACATAAAATTATCTGCTACAATGTCCTAGAAGTCAATGACTACTTCAGCTTCAACCACAACAATACATGAGCACACAACAGATACAAACTCAATGTAAACCGCTTTAAACTTCATTGCAGAAAGTATGACTTCAGCAACAGAGTGGTCAATGTCTGGAATGCACTACCTGACTCTGTTGTTACATCCTCTAACCCCCACTCCTTTCACCTCAAATTAACCACTATTGACCTCACCCCATTCCTAAGAGGTTTGTACGGGGCATGCATAAGTGTACCATCGTGCCTACTATCCCCGTCCTATTGTCCCCATTTATTTGTACCTATTTCCTGTGTTACTACTCATGTTTATACTTATATCTATTATCTTGTAAGCAGTTGACAAATCAAATGAATAAAGAAAGAAAGAAAATGATCAATAAAGAAAATGATCGAATGGGGATTTGATGAAGCAAGCCACCTGGTTTGAAAGATACAGAAATTATAATTTGATAATGTGACAATAGGTTTCTGTGTGGCTGAAAATGATCTGTGTAACCTGGAACTATCATTAAATAACTGAATCAATTATTTATTTATGCTAGGTATACGAGACAATTCCATGTGGAATACATGCTTCTCATTAGAACAAACACCTGATTGGACTTTTTTACCCTATACTATTTATAGCGCTTTGTATTAGGGACCCAGAGAAGCTGCAATTTTCTCTGTTTGATGTCAGGATGGGTGTTGCTTAACTTTTCTTGTGAAAACATTTCAGAGCACCCATACAATAGCTAAGATGTTGTAATGCACCTTTCTTAGTTACCTAAGGGGAGGAAGCCCCTAAAAAATTATTAGTAGAAGAACAAAGTTATATAGATACAATCATCACATAAATTGAAAGTGCAATTAAAAGCATTAATTATTTGTTTCAGTGCTGAGCACTTACAGAATATAATTACAATTAGAGAATATAAATCAATTTTACAATAAAAAGTATAGTATATGTTGTAAAGCATCTGAAATGCCGTTGCAGGAGTTATGAATTAATATCTAAAACAGTGGAAATTATTAACTCCTGTGTATAAATATTAACTTCTGTACCTATACCTCTACCAATATGTGATGAAAAACCCACCTGCTTTTCAGTAGACTCTGAATTATCCTCATAATAGGATAGGATAGGCATAATAAGGCACAGTAAATTAAAAAGCATTGGGCAGACAAAAATTGCAAACTATAATACGTGCAGCACAATCTGCGTTTGTTGTTTTCCCAAACATCTAGTCAGATGTCTCAGATGGCTAATGTGGGAGGCACACACAATTCAAAGCTCAAATATGTTTATGAAACTGGACATGTTCTGTGCACTTTCAGAGTAGCTGTGTAAGAAGAGACAACGGTTTATCTGATTTCAGCTAAATAGGGTTTTTAAACTAAATTATCTATTTCCTTTTGCAGAAGTGGATGAAACAGCACAACTACACTCTCAGTAATCATTCCAAATGCAATTGAAGAATTCAATTTAATGGTAATCAGGGAATATTTAATTTGCATTGGTTTCCAATAGGTTGACTTGCCATCTGTACTCAGATATATAGCAGATCCAAAGATGAAAACAAGAAAGTCTGTATTTCAATTAATAGGAGTCACATCTTTAAATATGTGTATTATATAACTGCAAAACTTTTGCAAAAACTATTGTTATTTTTTAAAGCAGGCACGTGGTCTATTTGTCCAATAATATACACATATGATAATAAACCATGCGAAGGTAGGGGTATTATAAAATAAGGTTATATAAAACTATACGATGATACTTTGGTACTCGTCGTTAATTAGATCTGAGAGGCATGATGAGTTCCAAAAAAAAAAAAAAAATAACAAACATTTTTTCCCCAAAAGGAATAATGCCAATACCAAAAGTTCTAGCATCAAACAAACCGTGAGTACTAGATTAACATTTTTGTATCAAATTAATTGAGTATTGAATTCAATGAGTTTCAAAGCAATTGAGTAGCCAGGTGTCATTGTACTTGTAGTTGATTTAGAGATCATGGAGGATACTAAAGTCTAATTTACATAAATTGTACATAAGATAACAAAATACATTACACTGCTCTACACTGATGCTACTGCTATAATTTCATAAATTCTTGTAAGTCCTGAAAAGACCAATGCCAGCAATATTTTGGTACATCAAACAAAATCAACTAATTCTTAATTTTGAGAAATCTAAAATTCTGGTCTTTGCTAAGAGAGTTATGCAACAATTCTGGACAGGGAACAAAGAAATTTCTATCTATAAATACCTTAGGATGGTTATTAGTCTAAAGGAATCTGCAGTATGCACCAGGTAAACTTTCAACTGCATTTGAACTTTCCTTTTACATAAGCAGAAGATAATAAATTCCTGCAAATCACTGACCAAATCTTATACGATGCACAAATAGGATAATTTATGTGAAGAAAGATATAACTAGAATCAATGCAAACAAAATTCTTGAGATCAATCCTCATTGTACCAAACAAAAGAGTAAATGGCTGGTTAAACCTTGATGCCTACAGTTCAAGTAAGAGCTTGGAAGATCATGATCAATTTTTTTTATTTAAATAGTCAATCCTTTCCAGCTGACATGAACCCCTCTAGTTTCAATGGAAACTTTTCCCTCTCCCTAGAAACAGGCCATGGAACTGTTGTTAATTATTGTTAGCAGGTTTTTATGCAGGTTTTCCGCACCATTCTTAATTTCTTTAAGGTACGAACAACTGCTCACCCAAAGAACAAGGGATGTGGAGCTCCAGGCTGAAATTAATAAACTGACCTAACATGACAGAAATTAGATTTTAAAAAGGCCACTTCGGAACCAGAAAAATACTTAAACATTCTAACTGTCCCCAGGCTATGAACCCCCCCCCCCCAAACCAGACATAGTATCTTTCCATCTGCATTGCTGAAAGGCAGATATTCCCAAAACCCACTAACCAAGCGAAGCTACCTATGTGATGACATGAAAAATGAATCAATTTCTCTTGTATTATTATACTACAAATCGTGCAGGGATATTAGGCCTGGTTACATTTGGTCGCTAGTATGTAAATTCTCACAAAGGTTAGACAATTTCTTCTTAAATCATCTTCTAGATTATTTGAAATCTTCTATTACTTTTGTAGGGGATATAAATTTTGTGTTGCTGCAACATAAATAAGACATAACTGGCCATAGAAATAACCATTTCTGTTTTATCACTTTAGGTTCATGTATTAGTATCAGAATTCTATGTCAGATTTCAAAACATAGAGGAAGAAAAAGGACAAAATCTAGCTGAGATAATGATAGAAATATTGGCTGAAGCTTTGGAAATAACAGAAGAGAAGATGATGGATGGAGTAGATGAGGTATACCGAGTTTTTACAAGATATGTGATGAGAAATAACCTACCAAGAGAAGTTCATATCAGATTTACAAAAAAAGCCATTAAAACACAAATATTACAAATGGTAAGAGAGAAAACATTGAAATACAAAGGCAAGGAGATTATGGTTTTAAAGAAAATACCCAGAAGAGTGAGAGAGATGAAAGACATAATTGATTTTTGACTAAAATGCTATTGAAAAAAGAGGTGAATTATAGATGGCTAATCCCAGAAGGGTTAATGTTTACATGGCAAGAACAGAGTTATAGAATTGACTCAATCGAGAAAGCAGAATTATTTTATGCAGAATTTTTTGGAAGGAGAGAGGAGGAGGCAGAAAAAGAGATTTCACTAATTGAATTCCAAGATGACCAAATGGAGACTGAAAAAGAAGAAGGCACAGTAGGTGGAAACTAAAGAACAACGTGAACCAAGATCTACGAGAGCTGCCAAACCTAATTATAAAGCATAATTATGGAAGACAAAAAACTGATTACAATGAATATAAATGAACTTAATTCAGCTGTTAAAAGAAGGAAAATGTTTCACAGATTAGAGAAACTAAAATTTCATATAATTTGTCTACAAGAAGTACATATTAAAAAACAATATGAACAATTGTTGATATAGCCAAAATTAGGGAAAATATTTACTTCTTTGACTCAATGTAAGAAAAGAGGAGTGGTATTATATATTAAAGAGACCATTTTAGCAAAATTGATTTGTCCTGATGAAGATGAATATTAATGGTGCAAATAATGGACAATAATATGAAAACACTCTTGATTGCAATTTACGCTCCAAATGATAAACAAGAAGAATTTTATAAAAAATTACACATGAAAATAATTGAACTGGACTATGTCAATATAGTTATGATGGGAGATTTCAATGGAATTATAGACAATAAACTGGACTATATAACAACAACAATAACAACAACAGCAACAACAACAAAGCAAAATAGGAAGACTCTCCCCAAATCCTTTTTTAAAATGATAGATGAAATAAATTTAAAAGATATATGGAGAGAAAGAAATGTTAAAACCAAACAATACACTTTTTACTCAAATAGACATTTAACATGGTCCAGAATAGATATGATTTGGACTTCAACAGAATTAATATCTAATATTCAAGAAACAAATACTGGAACAAGTACTTGGGCAGACCACAATCCAATGATAATTAAATGGAAAGGACAAAAAAGAAGATTGAGATGGATGTTAAATAATACTATTCTAAAGGAGAAGGATTTTATACAGCGGATGGAGAAAGAATTGTTTTTTTTCTTTAGAGAAAATAAAAAAGAAGATACTTCAATCCAGAACCTATGGGACACAATGAAGGCATATGCTAGAGGCTTGATAATAGACTACACAAGGAAAAGGAACATTAGGAAAAGGCAAGCCATGAAGCTTTAGAAGATGAGTATAAAAGACTTGAAAAAGAACTATAGAAAACGCCACAGAAAAAAGACATTAAACTAAAACTGGATACAATTAAACATAAAATGAGTTTAATAGAGAAAGAAAAATTAGCACAGAAAATTAGAAGTGCTAAACAGAATTATTTTGAGGATGCAAACAAACCAGATAGATGGTTAGCATACAAATTGAGAAAGGAAAAAGAATCAAGGAAAATACCACAGTTAATAGACAATCAAGGTCAAGTTTGCCATGGCAATAAAAGAAGAAGGAAATCATTCGAAACTTTTATTGGAAATTATATGAGCAAGAGAATATTGAGGAGGAAAGAGTTAAACAGTATTTACAGAATGCTAATCTACCTAAGATACCTAAAGAGACTGAAAAAATGTTAGAAAGCAATATAACCATGATGGAGTTAACCGAAGCATTTAAAAAACAAAATAATGGGAAGGCACTAGGCCCAGATGGACTTCTGGCAGAACTCTATAAAACATTACAAGAATCACTGAACCTTCCATTGCTAGAAGTCATGAATGAAGTTATGCTAAAGAAGAAGATACCTAAAACATGGTCAGAAGCCTATATTACACTTTTTCCAAAAGAAGAGATTGATCCATTACAAATTAAGAATTATAGACCCATTTCTTTATAAAATGCAGATTATAAAATCTTCGCTTCAATATTGGCAGAGAGACTCAAAAAATATTTAAATAATTTTATTCACTCTGACCAAAATGGATTTCTGCCAAAGAGACAAATTAAAGATAATGTGAGAGTAATATTGGACACTTTGGAATATTATGAGGCTCACCTCGAAAAACAAATGGCTTTGATATTTTTAGATGCACAAAAGGCATTTGATAATGTGAACTGGAGATTTATGTTATTATTATTATTGGAACAGATGCGCTTTGCCAGAAAATTTATTCAAGCAATACAAGCCATATATTATAAGCAAACGGCAAAGGTAATGATAGAGGGAGAATTAACAGACTCTATCAATATAAGAAAAGGTACAAGACAAGGTTGCCCACTATCACCTTTGCTACTCATATGAACTCTAGAAGTGTTAAATAGAAACATTAGAGATGAAAAGAGTATAAAAGGAATGAAAATTAAAAAGAAAGAATTTAAATTGCAAGCTTTTGCGGATGACTTGGCCTTTATTTAGGAAGACCCTCTAGAAACAGCACCAAAAGATTTAAAAAAAAATGTGTTGAAATATATATGGCAAGGTAAGAAAGCGAGAATAAAGTTAACATTCTTACAAGATGCTAGAATTAGAGGAGGATTTGGTCTGCCTAATTGGGAGTTGTACTACCAAGCTACAAACTTGACATGGGTTAAGGAATGGATAACAATAAGAAATACTAGATTGTTGACATTAGAAGGACATGAACTGTTGTTGGGGGTGGCATATCTTTTTATGGTATACAGGGCTATTTTAGAAGACATCATATACAGGAGTCTCTGTGGTTAAATTGGGAGAAGATTAAAAGACAATGTTATTTGAAAATTCCAGTCTGGTTATCGACTATTGAAGCATTTTCTTATCCTATAACATATAACATACATACAGTTAGATATGGGGAAATTTTGAATGAAAAGGATGAACTTAAATCGATGCAAAAACTAGACAAACAAGGTATCAAGATGAATTGGTTTTCTTATGTGCAAATACATTCAAGGTATGAAAAAGACTTTAAAACAGAAGGTTTCTATAATAAATTGACTGATTTAGATAAGATTTTGACAGGTACTGTTGAAAAGGTGATTAAAAAACTGTATGGATATTTATTAGAAATTAAACTAGAAGAAGAACAAGTTAAAGAAACTATGAATGCTTGGGGGAAGAATTTTGGATATGGGATTGATCTAGAGAAATGGCAAAAATTGTGGTCTCAAAATTATAAAATGACAATGTCAACTGCATTTAAAGAAAATTTGTATAAGATGTTTTACAGGTGGCATTTTCCCCCGACAAGAATAGCAAGAATGTTCAGGAATAAATCAGAAAGATGTTGGAAATGTCATCAGATACCTGGCTCATATTACCATATGTTGTGGACTTGTGCGGATGCAAAAAAATATTGGACTAAAATCCACATGTGGTTGGAAAAAATGACTAAAAAGCATATAGATTTAAACCAGATATATTTTTATTGGGAATTCTATCTGATATATACAGCAAAGATTTAAAATATTTGATTGTAAATGTATTAACAGCAGCTAGGATTGTATTTGCTAAAAATTGGAAAAATGAGAAAATACCATTGCAGGAGGAAATTATCAAGAAAATACTGGAATGTGCTGAAATGAGTAGATTGACATTTGAAATTAGAGAACAAGAGGATAAACAATTTTACAAAATTTGGGACCTTTTCTATCAATGGCTAGATAACAAAATATAGTAATAGAATATGTAGAATTATTGAAAATAATGAATATATAAAGATGTATTCTTTTTTTATTATTATTATTATTACATATATAAAATGTTTTTAGGATAGATTTGGAAGAACTATATGAATTGTTATAAAATAAACTAAGTAAAATATAGCTATCTCGCAAAGTATGAATGAACAAAATTATAGCCAAATGATTGATTAATAATAATATTAGGATATTCAATTTCTGATAATATGAGTTATTATGTAATATAACTGTAATTGAGACTATGAAATTGATGCACAAAAAATTTGGAAACCAACCGACACACTGTTTGTACACTTATGGGAAAAAGTTGGATGTTTTTATGTTTTGTTTGTGTTTGTTTGTCCCTAAAAATCAAGAAAACTTAACAACAACAAAAAAAAAACCTGACTGAGCAACTAAAATTCCAGTCCTAATTTTGGTTGTAGGCCAAGAACTACCTGTAGCGTATGTTATATTTTTTATATAGCAGCAGCTGCACAGCATGAGCGACTAGGGAGTAGGGCTGCAAGATAATGGCCCCTCCCTCAAGAGATAAAAGCCAGATGAGAAACTGAAACTCTTTGCAGGAAGCAAAGAAGTTTTTGCACTCAAGCCTTGTGGATGTTCAGATATCAGAGATAATTAAAAACATTTTCTGTAACCTCTGTTTCATGTTTGTTTCCTTGGAACAAGGTTTGGGTCAGAATACCATTCTTAACAAATCTAGGACTGATGGTTTGATAATGTAAAATAGTTCAATTTATATTTAATTCCTTTTTATATTATTGACATCAAGTTTTATTTTAAAATGTAGACATTGATAAAACGGAATTGTTGGTTTAGCTTCTATAAAAAAAAATCTCCAATGCATTCTGTACTACTAAACTTTCAGAGGCTGCTAAAGTACCCTTGGTGTTTGTCCATTTCTTATAAAATCAACCACTAATCTATCATTTTAAAATATCTCAGTGAAATTGATTTATTAATTGTTGTCAGTTATGTGATTTTCATTTTCACTACATTTCCACAGACTCATAGCTATTTTCATCCACTTATTAACATCCCATTTATCAGGGCTATATAAATATTCATATCTCGTAATAAAGATCTTTTTATCTGAATGGTGTTTATTATGTCTTCTGGTGTTTATTATGACCTGAACTATTTTTACATACATGTAATTATACCTTTATCACTTAGCAAAATATTAGGGTCTCATTACTACCGGTTTACTGTGTACCTGGAGTGTTTATGATATTGCTGCATCAATTCTAATGAGTCTTTGATAAATTAAAAAGTTTCAAGATGAGCATAGATCAATAACTTAGGTTTGATTAATGCTCCCAAATATTCTAAATAGACCCAGATTGTATTTCCAAACATGACAAAGATTGAAAGACTAAATTAAATGAAATGAGGAAAATTGGGTTTACTAGGCATGCTGAGACATATTAAAGTAAACATGGTCTATTTTTCTCTCTTGAAATATTATTTTGTACTTTTGTTTGGTTTAGTAATATAGTATTTTTTCCCCAATATAGATTGCAATTCTTTTTTATCAATAGAAGCCAACATGAAATTACTCTGGTTTTTAGTTATAGCTCCTTCTATTGATATTGAGCTTGCCAATCAGAACGGTCTGCAGTTCGGTGGTTCGAATCCCTCGCACCCATAACTGAGTGAGCTCCTATTACTTGTCCTAGCTTCTGTCAATCTAGCAGTTCAAAAGCATGTAAAAATGCAAGTAGAAAAATAGGAACCACTTTGATGGGAAGGTAACAGCGTTCCATGTGCCTTTGGTATTTAGTCATGCTGGCCATATGACCACAGAGACATCTTCGGATAGCGCTGGCTCTTCAACTTTGAAATGGAGATGAGCATCGCCCCCTAGAGTTGGGAACAACAATGTTCGAGGGAAACCTATACCTTTATTTTATTAATAAATAGAAAACACCAAGGACTCTATAGAACAGCGACCCCAATTTTTGGGAACTGGTTCCCTGGAGAAAGGTTTTTCACAGATGGGGGGGGGGGAGTAGTTTCATTTGCTGCCTGCATCCTGTTTTGCTTGTTTGCACGGACTGGTTTCCAGTTTGCACGGATTGCATTCCAGTGCCCCTCCACAGACCAGGGGTTATAGAAAATAGCACAGCCTATGTTTTCTAACAGAAGAAAAAATGTGTAAGACAGAAAGGAATAAAGTGAATGGGGAAGTCTCACAATTTGGTGTGAAAAAAGAGAGAGCAATCTATTTTGGAGAGGGCCTATTTTGTCTTTTAAAGAAGTCCCCCATCCGCACACTGTAAAGAAAGGATTAAAATGTTTTACTCTGGGAGATCCTAAAAATCAAAAAAGGAGAAAGAAAAGTGGGGGAGATATTTATAGATCATACAAAGCTTTTAGGGATCACCTTGTCTTCTGCTGATCTATGTTGTCCTACACAAAGCACTGATTGGTTTCTAAAAAGCTAGCATTTCAAATTTAAATGAAGTTTCCTATTTGGCCCATGCAAGATTTCCTAAATATAAAACTTACTATACAGCATGCAAAAATAATTTTACCCTTATCAAGCTTTTTAAATAAATTATCTGAAATGGACTACCTTACAATAAGCACAAATATTTTTTCCATGACCCTGATCTGGGATTTCTCGCAATAGTACCACTTCTGCCAGGTACACTCTTCAGGGTTTTATATTTCTCCAAATAAAATAAGATTCTATGGTTTTCTCTTATCTACATCTGAGAAATGAGCTGCAGCTCCCTGACCAACAGTACTCCTCATTGTCTTTTTCTCAACATTCATAACTAATATAAACCCTTCAGTGATGCAACCAAAAAAAATCAAAAGATGGTTAATACATCAATGAAAGTTTGGCAACTGAATATATAATTTGATGAGTCTGAAGATTTAAGTAAAAAAATTAGAGTGGGCTTCATAAATACCTACATTAAGCACCCATCCAGACTCATGGGGCAGATTTTCCAACTGAAAGTAAGCCTGGATGGAGTTGTGCTTTCTCAAAAAGAGCACAATTTATTCCGATCTTGATAAATACCAGTATAATCTACAACAGAGAAAAGGGTGTGTGATCTCTCTCTCTCTCTCTCTCTCTCTCTCTCTCCTCTCTCCCTCTGTGTCTGTGTGTGTGTGTAAGAAATGGGGGTGGGGGAGAGTACTAAATGCTACATTCCTCTGATTATCATTAACAGGATCATACTTCTTATGTATGGTATCAATACTATGAGAAAAAGCAGTATTTCAAATAAATAAATAAATAAATCAGTCTTTTAGAGGTTTATAACTAAGAAACAGAACAGGGAAATGTAAACCAAAAAAAGGAAACATTTTGAACATCAAATTAGAGAAATATATTTTTATAGTATTTCATATGACATGTTTCAACAGCAACCAAGAAATGAAAGATTACAGCATTTCCTACACAATATATAAACTGAAGTTAAAAAAATAAAACTTTTGTCATTTGATTCAGATAGAACCTGCTGCTTACATCTTCCTGCTTACAAAGCAAAGTATTATCCTACTCAGAAAATTATTTTGTTCTTGTTGCTATATATCTAGGGATATTGTGATAACATTTAGCTCACTAGAAACATACAAATGAGACTTCGTGTAGTGGACCAGCATGAATTTGAATATCTTGTTGATGACAAAATTTTATCTTATTTTATCTAGTTTATATAGCTGTCCATCTCACCAAAGGCAACTCCGGGCAGTGCATGACAAATGTTGTGGTAAGACCACCACAATCATAAAAAAATTATAAAAACTTATTTTAAATATTATAAAAACAAAGATAAAAACTCTAGATGAAGAGTGAATAAAAATAGCCAATTCAGGAATAGCCATCTAATTATGTCTCTGATTCTTTGGGAGTCCCATAACCAGATCTTGAGGACTTCTGGCATATCAAAAGACATTGGAACTAATGGAATTTTAGGGGAAATAATGCTCCATAAAGTGGAGAATAGCATCTCCATAAAGTGGAGAATAGCAGGCTCCATAAAATGGGGGTCTATAGTTGGAGATATTTGCAGCATGCCTTCCATGGCAGATCTAATGGGGTAGTCTGATGTAACTTGGGAGAGGTCATCCCTATTAAAGGTAAAAGTTCCCCTCACACATATGTGCTAGTCAATTCCGCTCTAGGGGGTGGTGCTTATCTCTGTAACAAAGCTGAAGAGCCAGCACTGTCTGAAGACGTGTCCATGGTCATGTGGCCAGTATGACTAAATGCTGAAGGCTCATGGAACACTGTTACCTTCCCACCAAAGTGGTCCCTATTTTTCTACTTGCACTTTTACATGCATTTAAACTGCTAGGTGTGCAGAAGCTAGGACAAGTAACGGGAGCTCACTCTGTTATGCAGCACCAAACTGCCGACCTTTCTGATCGACAAGCTCAGCGTCTTAGCCACTAAGCCACCACGGCCCCTAAGTAACCTGTATACTCTAATATTAATTTCAAGTTTCCAATATTTATTTGGCTGATTTGTGTTCCCCACAGGTTACATTTCATTGCCACCCATGGAAAGTGCAGTATTAAATCAGGGAGGAATACAGACCAAAACAGTTTTAGAAAACTGAAATGTACCTGAGGTAAGTGTTGTCTTCAAGAGAACTTGATCACATTTCAAATAACCAATTTATCATTCGTTAACAACTATAAGACTATACTTAAAGAATTATGCCTGAATCTATTTTACTTAATTCATAAACACATGCAAATAACAAACAAATTCTTGTTTGGCAGTTAGGAAATTTTGTCCAGAAATGAAATAATAGCATATGTTGTCCAAACTTCACAAGAAATCTCAGTTTCGTATATGAAGCATATTTTCCATAGTACTATTTCAAGTTTATGGAGATATGAACTGGGACATAGTATAATTTTAGTAATACATTATCATAAATGTACAAAATATGTAGGATTATCATTCAATTATGTCTGTTATAAGTCAGGATGATACTAATATGAGGGAACATGCATTATTTAGTGTTCATGATTATCACTAAGTGTTATCTAATGTTTTATGAAGAATGACTATGTTAATGGTATTGCTATTGTTGCATGTACATTGAGACCTTACACATTGGAAACAAATTCTTTTGTGTCTAATCATACTTGATTAATAAATAATTCTACTCTATTATTATCTCATTGTGTACAGAACGCAGTTTACTATTTATGCCTCAAGTCATTCTTTCCCTTCCCTTGTCTCCTTTGAAGAAACCATGTTAGTATGGTATTCCTTTGCTTTGCGAGAATATTGTCCCTCATCCAGATGTGCTAATCTCTGAAACAGAATGGGTCTGATAGAATATTTGCAAGGCTGCAATAAAAATAAATGATTGACAAAACATTCAATAACATATTTTAACTATATCCACAGGATTTGTGTTTTGAAAATGGATAGTGAGTCATAAATGATGTTACTATGAATAGCAAAACAAGATGAGACACAAACATTTAAGCTTGTCTGCAATTCCTACCTGAACATGTCCCCGAGACCCTTGAGCATTCCTTTCTTGGCCTTGATTTTATCTTTTTCTTTATCTCGATCTTTTTTCTTCTCCTTCCCAATTTTTTTTCGGTCCCCTTTCTCTTGACTGCCATTCATCTGTCTTTCTAGAGAATGGGATGGTTGGTCACTAGATGTGGACACAGATTCTCTACCAGATCGTGAACTTTCTTCTGTGTCTTCTTCCACTAAAAGAGTAAGGAAATTTTATCAGGGGATGGAAGGAACAGGATGTTTTCAAAAAGTTTCAAATACAAGAACAATAAAGTTGTTTTGTACCCCACCAGCTCCACTTATTTTTGCAAATGCAACTTTGTTAGATTTAGACAACAGAGAAACTATCCATTAACTGACAATTTTTTGCTCTCAAACTGTGGTTTAATTCTATACTTGATTTCACTTGTTATACAGGATATAATGTTAGTTCGTTATTTACAATATACATATTCTGCTTACTCAATGCATGCTAAGTGACTTAAATTTCTACAACAAGCTAACACCAATAAAACCAGCTGAATGATATGGTAACACCAACTCATGGTTCATGATACCCACAGTAGACCATTCCCCCACTAAATCCAGTAAGTGCTTCACTCAAAAAAAAAACAAAAAACCCTCTGTGAAATTTGATCTTGACTATTTTTAAGTGATAACGGGTTAAAACCATTCTATTGATTAAGGGGCAACTTTTCCAAAACAAGAGGCTATAACCAAGATCCTTCTCTCTACTGCTTTCCTTTTAATTTATGGGATTTTGAAACCAACTGCATGCCTTGCATGTCTTAGGTGGGTAGATTTTACTTATAATAATTCCAAAGATAGCAAGAACTCATGCCATAAAGTTTTTTGTGAATAATAATCACTTTGAATTGGGATTGGAACTTAATTTGGCAACAACAGAAATCCTTGTGATATAGATCTCATTACTTAGCATCTATCAGTAGTCAAGCAAAAGAGTATGTAGCAGGTATAGCTTTCAAGTCATATTCAAGGGCAGATTCATTTGGGGAAATTGCAGTGGTCAGAAAACTCACAACTGGAAGCCAACCAATGCTGGTCAAAAGCCTTCTTGATCACAGCTCTATCCTTTGAGTTCTACCAGATGCAGTGGTGGTATTCTACTGGTTCAGCCTGGTTCGGCTAAACCGGTAGCTCTGACGATCTGTTAGAGAACCAGTTTGCTCTGACAATCTGCTGCTGGGTCCTCCCACTCACCCTGTCTCTATACTGACCTTTATTTCTTACTTTTCAACCTCGGCTGCTCCACACAGCACAGCTGATTGCCCCATGTCAGCTGTTTTACATACAGGATTTGCAGCAAAAGGTGAGTTGCAAACACTGTGCGTGCGCACACAAAGCCGCATTCACCCCAAATTGGTACGAAAACATTTTGAAACCCACCACTGACCAGGTGAGTCCAGAAGTATCTCCACACTTGCTCCTTCAAAGAAATGCAGCTGCACCCAGAGATGATGTTGTAACTACCTTTCAACCAGACACTACTTATCTCTTGCTGAGATTCAATCTGAACCTGCTCTGTCCCATTCAGTCATTCAGGCTTTTCCTGAGTGTTCCCCATGAACACATAACTGAACTGCTTAATTTGGAGTAGAACCAGGGATGGGATTCTACCGGTTTGGACCAGTTCAGGCAAACTGGTAGTTCCAGTGAGCATTTGGCCCTGCCCACCAGCCCCTGCTCTTTCTTGTCCTTTATTTCATTTTTTTACAGCACAGCTGATCCACGAGGCAAAGATGTTTGCCATGCCTTAGCTGTTTTATTCACAGGGGCTGTAGTAGAAGGTAAGTATTAGAGCTGAAAATGGGCTTTTTTAAATGCGAAGCGCGCATGCTCACCAAACCGGTTGTTAAACTGGTTGAATCGCACCACTGAGTAGAACTACTGTCTCTGACCTTTCAATAGTCTCAAAAGACAACATGGTTAATGGGAACAAAAGCTGCAGAGAGAACCAGAAGGATATTGAGAATATGCATATTTGTGTGTGTGTGTGTGTGTGTGTGTGTGTCTGAATTTTCAATGTCTTTACATACACACACACACAAAAACACACACAAAAACAAACACAAAAACACACACTTTAAAATAAAAAGATTGAAAATTACAGGCAATTCTTACATGTCATGAGAAAGTGATGCATGGATAAATGAAAGCATGTTACATATACTGAATAGAAAGCCCTCTAGCACAATGTATGAGTCAGTATAAGCCAGCTATGTTCAATAAATCTGTTCCTAATCAGAGGATGAGCTTTTTGTCTATTTCTTCTTTTTTAACATTTATAAATATTAAATAGCTGAAGTTTTGACATTAAGCTCAAAAAATAATACTTCTTTTATATCATGAAAACATCTCCTTGTACTGTGCTTGGTATCTTTTACTAATACTATATTGAAAATTAATTATGCAACTTCAATAATTATTTCTTCATTCACAAGCAACTGTTTTCAAAAAACACACCTTTATTTTAAATAAAAATAAAAGTATAAAAATAACCCTGGTTAATAGACTCACATATAATTGCAGATAGAATATTAAATCAGCTTGCCCTTTTGAAGATGATGCAAATGTGCATATAATTTCTACTGAATAGGACCATGGGCTGAATTTTCTGAAGCTATTTTCCTAATTACTCCATAAAGCAAGCAAAATGCATATAAGAATACATAATTATTGAATATGAAACTGTTTCATAGTTGAGTGTCTAGACTGCTTATTGTATTACTTAATATCAGCCCTAGCTACAGCAATTAAGAAAGATAAGAAAGCTTTGCCAATTTATACAGATTCAAATGGCTTGCTTCAGACTACACACACTAAAAATGAGATCTGTTTCTTGTCATCCTTTTCAAGAGTTTGAAAACAAGCACTATGATTCATATGATTGGAATATCCCAAGCAGTCATCTCTGACTTTTTGATTATAGCTCTTAAAATCTATATGTAACTCCCGCCAAACTTATCTTTTATACATTGTTTAAGAGTATGAATAGCTTATTCTTCTAAAGGGAGCAATTATATTATGTTTGCAAAGTCAGTGTACTCCTTTATCACATGTTCCATGCTATAATTTTAGAACTCCCAATACGACATCATAAAGATTTCTTTATAAACAATTCATTGTAACTCTTTCTTCAAAACAAAACAAAGCAAAAAAATGTCAGTTGGCTGGCAAAGAGAAATATTCAGGCTTCTAAAACCAGTAATTTTCCAGTGATGCATTGCACTGGTTTCACAATGACAGAAGGAAGGTTTTTAAATTATTATTTTAGACACATACACACATACAAAGCACATAGGCTGAGGAAAGAATAAAAAAAATATTGAATGTAATTTAACTAGTGATGTCTCAATCAACCTTTTAACTAACTCTCTGATGCTCAGCCCATAATGAACATTGTGAAATGCACTTCAGTGTGACTATTACATTCTACTCCAACTTGGATCTAAAGGATTGTGCTATATAGTCTTATACATATAAATGCTTAGGAAATTATGTAAACAAAACCAAACATTTCTAGTAATTTCTAGTTTTCTGATATTACTTGGTGCTCTTCTTGGCATCTGTCCCATGAATTGAGTCATTCATGAGGTGCGCTTCCCAGAATTTTATATATAAAATATGTAAAGTGTGCATGTATATGTGTCTATGTGTGTGTGTGTATGAGTGTGTGTGTCTATGTGTATTTGTGTGTGTCTATGTGTATATATGTGTGTGTATGTGTGTGTATATTATATATGTGTATATATGTGTGTAAAATTTTATGTGCTTTTTATCAAAGCCAAACTGAATATAACAAATATGTCCTGTGATTTGAAGTCTACTATTCTATTATGAAACCTAAATCATCTATTCGGTTTTCCAACAGAATTTAATCCAAAATTATAGAACACTTCAAAGAATTAAAAAAAATTAATTCCACACAATTTACTCACAGGTTTCCATGCCTTCATCGTCCTCATCAGCAACAGGTTTATCATATGATTTATCTATTGCTGCCCTGAAACTTTCATTGCATCCTCGTCCTCGGATTATTCGTGGTCGTGGACGATGGAAGGGAATATCGCTATTCAATGTCACTTCAGCAACTGCTGTCTGCAAACTTTCTAAAGAGCTGGATTTCTTCAGGCCTAACCAAGGGCCCACATCTCTGGTTGGAGAACCTTAATAGTTTTGTTTAAAAAAAAAGTTAATTAGAATTCACAAGAAGGCCATTATTCACATCCACAATAGTCTACAGAGAATACTTCCAATATTACTCATGTTATCTCTATCATCTCTAGGCAATTCTAGGCAGTTTTATAGGTTTAACCAATGACTGTCAAGTCATACTGTACAAATTTGATAAGGTTAGCAACATCCCACTTTTCAAAATGATGGGAAAGAAAACTCATCACTATGGTTTCAATCAATTTAATGAGAACAAAATAATTACCAAGTGGTTAAAAAGGAAGGTGGGGAATTAGAACTCAAATATTAAAGATGTTAGCATTATAATTTGAATGGCATAGCCAGTTAATTTCTTTTTTTTTCAACTGAACAAAACAATCCTATGTAACTACTGGAAATGACAATCATTAGAGATTGTATTGACTTAAAACTAGCTTGCATTCTTAAAATAAACATCTAGGGAAAATTCTGCCTGACTAGCCACTTTCATGAAGAGAATTTAATAACATGCACTTAAATATTACAGTTTTCCCATGGGCTAGTCTACATAGATTTTCCCCCAGAATTAATTAACCTGTGTCACTATAGCTATTATACATAAAAACTCATGTCAACACTTATTATGGACTAAGTAGAACTGATATAAATATCCTTATCTTGATTATTAACAGAGACTACTACAGCCTGGTAAAACTTTGACATTCACAAATAAACACATAGGGAATATAAACTAATAAATAACACAAATGCACACAAATCTTATCAATTAAAATAACAAATATAGATTTTTAAATGGCATGCCGAAGAATAGCTATAATATATCCAATCAACACTAGAAAAGACTAGAAATCATTCTTAGAGTTATATCCTACAGTTAATTAGTGTTCCATGAGATTCATTCACTACAATTAGTATTCAAATTAAGAGATTCCTATTTCAAACTGAAGTTAAGAATTTTCTACAACTGTATCTGAGATTCTATTATAGCAGGCATCACATAAGCTGATAGCTGTGGATAGACCATATCCACAAGCAGATCAAAAAAATTAGGTTAAGCCAATTATTTTAAAAGGTAATCTAAAATATACAATATTCAATACAAAAGGTATTCAGAATCATGCTTCCAACAGTTATCCTACCTAATGCTTTTAAAAACAATAGCAATCGGAAAATTAAGACTAAAATATAGATCAGGACAGAGAGCTTTCCTGTTGAGAAAGATTATTTGGAGTTTTGAGTGGGACTCCATCAGTATGCTGCTGACATTCAGCTCTATTGCTTCTTGTCATTCAACTTCAGCTAAGTAATTAGTACCCTTATACATTGTTTAAGTTCTATAATCAGCTAGTTACAGCAAAACAAACTGAAAGGCAAACCAGACAAAATGGATGCTACTGATAAGTTAGAAATAGGAACCTAGAGATGAGATTCAGTTTAAACTCCTATAAAAGAATCAGTCTACATTTTGGGGACACTCCTTCATCCTTCTGGATTTAGAGATGGTAGCTACAAGCAAGGAAAACATTTGCACTGTTATGATTTGTTGTCCATGCCAGGATTGCTTTTCATCTTAATTATTAACTCACTAATGATATAGGACTATCCCTGAGAGTTGTATAAAAACTGAAATGAACGCAAAATGGGCTGATAGCCATTTACTGGGATCATCTGATGAGTATTTTAAAGGATCTGCAATGCTAGTAATCAAGGACAATTGGTATTACTATTGAGTTTTATGATTGAATCTAACAATGTTTCAGGCCTTTATTAAAAGGCCTGTTTTTCCCATTTTAAATCTATCTCAGTGTATAAATCTATAAGAATCTGCACATTTGTCTGAATATGTCTCTAATGACAAAAACTCATATATGTGTTCCTCATGAAAGGATTGGCTTTAGTATAGACAACTTCAGGGATGCTGAATGCACTGCTTCAGAAATTTGAGTTTAACTCTTAACTTTACCATTTAGAAAACACAAAAAAAGTTAATTTCTTTTTCTAGGCTTTTAATAGTTAATTAACTTTATTAATTATATATTTCAAAAACTGTGTTTTGTTTTTAATAGAATTCACCCTTGAGTATTAGGATGAACAAAAAGGCAGATTTTGTAAACAACGGAAGCAAGGAATCTATAAAGTCATAATCAATATGAAGTCACATAATTCATACTTCTACCTCAGAGGTCCGATCTCAGAGATTCTCAATATTTTAGGAAGCAGAAAGGCCTGAAAATAAGTAGAGGCAGGGGGTCAAGTGTGGAATGAGGAAGAAAGGAAAGGAAGGTTCAGTGCTTTCCAGCTGTGTAAATAAACTTTAGGTTAAGTTTGAGAAATATTCGTAGTTAAGTCTTGTGCATTTGCCCTAGGGAAGTACACTATTGTCAGTGGGTATGGAAAGCTATTTGTATATTTTATATTTGCCATATACATTTGGCACTCAATACAGGTCTTATTAAATTAATATTCACAGTATTATTTTCTAAATTCTGATTATTAAAATGCAATTTGGGAAATAGCAAAAAAAATTGAATGAGTGAATGAGGGAAGGAAGGAAGGAAGGAAGAAAGGAAGGAAGGAAGGAAGGAAGGAAGGAAGGAAGGAAGGAAGGAAGGAAGGAAGGAAGGAAGGAAGGAAGGAAGGCAGGCAGGCAGGCAGGCAAAATTTGGTCTGGAATGAATGTAAGGGAGAAAAGCTTTCTTTTTTTATCTGATCAAGTTAAGCTTCCTTAGTCCATGCATCGGAATTTCTATAACGAACAATCTTTTTTAAAAAATTACTCAATAGTTCCTTACTCTTTTTATAAATGGTAGTTATACCAGGTACCTCTTCATGTTCACAAGGGAAACTATTTCCTGCTACCAGTATGGACTATTGTGAGAAAAATATTTATGTAAGACGCAGAATCCCAAGGGAAAAGCGAGATGGGATATGAGCTAATGTTCCCAAAGTACTGTAAAACTAATTATGGACTGCATAAACGGTTAGACTATTTGTTGAATTTGGGTGGCCATCCAAATAGATGTGGACAGTCTGCAGATAAAGAAAATAAAGAAATAATCCTACAAAAGCAAAATATGTAGTACGATGATTAAAAATATTTTTGTGTAAGCATCTCAATATTTCAATGGGTCTCTTTTAGGCAGGAAGTTACAGTCAGAATTCAGGGTTTCGTTGAAGAGAACTGTGCAAATCTGACTGTCTTAAAGGAATGGTTCTAGTAGGTTTTAAATATGGTTTTCTTGGTTTTAGGACCTAATTTATTCATAATTCAAATTATTCATAATTTTATGAATATCATTTATTGTTTGTTCCTTAAAATTATACTGCATATTCTGTGAGGATTTTGAGATCTATGTTGTACTTCTTTTTTCAATTTTAATTATTAACACATCAAACATGTGATAGACTGATACTAAACTAATCCAAGTCATTAGTGAGCTGCTCTAGCGGTGAGTAAACCTTTGTTTCTTCAGTTCTAGCCCAATATATATTTCATTGCATTACATTCAGTATAAGTCCCTGCATGCAGACTACAACCAATCTGGATGTCCCAAAGGTGCTTTTTCAAGAGGCAACTGGACTTTCTGGTTTTTCTTTGAAGAAGTTTCACTTCTCATCCAAGAAGCTCCTTCATCGCTGAAGAAGCTTCTTGGATAAGAAGCAAAACATCTTCAAAGAAAAACCAGAAATTCCAGTTGCCTCTTAAAAAGCACCTTTGGAACCACCATGACCTGGATGACTGAAAATCTCCACAGATAACCAATCTGGTTCAAATTCCTAGACAGAGATATCAGTAACGAACAGAACCATAGAAAGCATGATCTGGATTGTTAAACAAATCTCTGATGACCCATCATAACTTTGTAAATTAAAATAAAAAATATTTTAACAAATTTCATTCAGAATTTATGACACATGCATTCACTCTTTTTCTTAATACATTGCAACAGAATCCAACTTTCAGCTGCTATTTATTTTAGTCTTAAGAACTTAGGAAATGCTAATACCCTTGAGTTTTAAATAAGAATGCTTCTCTTTGAAAAAGATTATCTTCAGACATGAAATTAAACTTTGCATAGAGAAGATTTTAAATTGATCCAAGTAATATTGAAATATCATTACTGAAGTATGGATGCATATTATGTATTCTTCTATTTGGTATATGTAGCAACAAGTTAAATGAGGACAAACAGAGGTACTATTTTTTGTCCTAATACTAAATAGATAGTCCTTATGACTAAGAGTGAACAATTCATTTGATTAAACAATCACAATGTTTACTTTATGACAGCAGCATTTGCTTAACAGCAGATACAAAAGTCATTAAACTAGGTAGGTCATATATGATCTGCTTTACAGTTATCATGACATAATGATATCATGCTTCATTATCCTTTTAATTTGTGGACTACCTATAATCCTGTATATTGTAGTCTGGCTTTTCACAAGGAAGAGTATATTGCAATAGATACATAAAATATAACTTCCACAACTCAAATTTATTTCTCTCCTTTCATACTTCTATGCTATTTTGAAAATATAAGACCATCAAGTTGAATTACATGTAGTTACACCCAAAATTCAGAATAGTTTGGGTTTTATTGGGGATTCTGCTGTCTTTAAAAAATGTCAAGTCAAAATACCTAACAGCCTAGGGTGATTGATGATATTTTTATGTGATGTGTGGCTTAGTTATTTTGAAATATTTAGCTACTATGGATCTTTTGCTTTGTAAGCAATTTTTGGCTATTGGACAGGCATGAACCACACTGACTCATTTTCCATGGAGACATTTTTGGCTGAAACAACACTTCATTGTCTCAATACACATTCTTGTGGTGACCACATTTCTTCCACGTTTCCCACACCCTTTAACACATAACATGTGTTAGAAGCAGGATAGCAAATATCAGAATCTTCATTTTTTTAAAAAAAGCTTCACAAATTCCTTTCAGAAATAATGCACCTTCAACTTTTACTTTTACAATTATCTCCTTGGTAAAGTTATTTTACTGATAAAAATAAAATAAAAGTAATATTTCATTAAAACTACAAAGTTGACTTAACGATTCATTTGTGATTTCCTGACATGGTCCTCTGGGCCTTCATGAATATATTTGCACATATATTATTAAAGAAAATCTAATGAAATCTTCAAATTTTTAAATATGATTAACATGACCATGTTTGTTCATTTTTTATATTTACCTAACTTAAATATATAGTTTACAAATAAGATTGAGTATTGTTTTCTTTTGATTTGGAATGACAGGGAAACTTACTCAGCTATAGGGAGAAAGTGGGCCACTAGGTCTTGTTCAACTAATGCAATTTGGTGTGTAAAAGTGTATGTCAAGTCATAATACATTTTGTATGAACATTTTATACATGTTTTTAGTGTGACTTGAATGAACCAAATAGAAGTTTGAATCTTTTGCACTTCAAAGTTATCCATGCATTTTGTAGCCCCTCGCATCCTTCCCAATGACATCAATATATGGGCTCAAAATGATATCAAAATAAGGCTGAAAATACTTAAAAGGAAAAATGTATCATGCAGAAGAGAAATTATTGAAAATATTTAGATAATTCATAAGGAAAGATAAGAAGAGAAGAGACAGCTGAAGAAAAGAATTACTATGAAAAGTTTTTGTTTTCATTTATGTACTTTTATGATAGTATTTTATTGCCATCATTCAGCTTTATAACTAATTTCTTCTAGAAAACCTGCAGGAGATTAAAGTACATGTCAGCCAAGTGCAAAAATATTAATGTTAAGGCCCTGTCACACTGCCCAACGGATGCAAAACGGACACAATGGACGAGCAAAATGTTCCATCCGTTGTTATCCGCTCTCAAAAGGGGCAAAAATTTGCATAACCAGAGCAGATAACATGGACGGGGGGAGGACGCAGGTCGGATGGAAAGTGAATGTGGAACGGAAGCCTAGCGGATGGAAGAGGATGGGAACGGATGGCAAATCCGCAGGGCTTCCGGGGGGCCTCAGCAAAGCGGACGCGGAACGGATACAGCGGATGCAGAGCGGATGCAGAGCGGATGAAGCGGATGCACAGCGGAAGCCTAGCGGATGCACTGCGGAAGCCTAGTGGATGCATAGCATTAATTGCGCATGCGGGGAGGATGCATTGCGCCAGCCCCGCGGATATAACGGAAGCAGCTCGGAAGCAGGTCGCCATTCAGAGGAAAGACCTGCTTCCAGACACATCGACTGCCTTGCCTGTCCTGCCTGCATGTCTGCCTACATGTCTGCCTGCAAGCCTTGCTGCCAGCCTCCCTGCCAGCCTTGCTGTCTGCCT
>BLBF01000043.1:12279701-12440085 GCA_015471245.1 Laticauda colubrina
CCTGCAAGCCTTGCTGCCAGCCTCCCTGCCAGCCTTGCTGTCTGCCTCCCTGCCAGCCTTCCTGCCAGCCTTGGTGTCTGCCTCCCTGCCAGCCTTCCTGAAAGCCTTGGTGCCTGCCTGCCTGCCAGCCTTGGTGCCTGCCTGCCAGCCTTCCTGCCACCCTTGGTGCCAGCCTCCCTGCCAGCCTTCCTGCCAGCCTTGGTTCCTGCCAGCCAGCAACCCCACAACCATGCTGAAGCACAGCAAGCCACAGCCATCTGCTGCCAGCCCTTGCAAGAAGGACAGGGCTACCATCCCGCACCCTGGCCCTCACTCTGGTTCTGCTGGGGCTTCTGCAGCACGGACTTGCTCTTCTGGGGCTGGGGCTTCTGCTGCTTCTGCTTCTGGAGGAGCTGATGACAAGCACTCCGGCACCAGCCACCTCCACAGCACCTGCACCCTTCACCCCTGAGACTGAGCGACCAAGAGGAGTGTCAGAGAGTCATTTTTGTCTTATAGCTTGTTGTTAATAAAGTTTATTTTTGATTCACACACTTGCTTCATTTCTTTTTTTTTTTAATAAAGTCTTGCTGGAAACTTTTAGAAATGGTTTAAGCCTTTGCATGCTTGTGGGATGGGTTAACATAGTTGTGGGATGGGTTGAGATAGCTGTGGGATGGATTAAGATAGCAGTGGGATGGGCAGAGATATCTTTGGGATGGGTAATAGCTGTGGGATAGATAAACCTCCAGTGCAAGCATAGTGGGACTGTATGGTCCACCCTCCCAGGTGCCACACCTATGGCCCTTTATTATCAATAACAATATAATCAATCATCCACACATGTCAACATAAACACAACTCTTTATTAAATGCCCTGTTCATTGTAGGGCCTCTCAACATACATGGCACAATCTCATCCGTGTGATGAGA
Organism: Laticauda colubrina; assembly: GCA_015471245.1. NCBI lineage: Eukaryota > Metazoa > Chordata > Lepidosauria > Squamata > Elapidae > Laticauda > Laticauda colubrina. Next base: position 12,280,614 of record BLBF01000043.1, read on the forward strand.
CAGGCTGAAAGAAGCATCTATCATCCTGTCTTGCCACTCCAACCCTCCAGCTGGGGAGTTGCACCAGTGTTTCAGGAGGTTGCGCTGCTTCTTCCCTTCACGTGAGGCTCTGTTGGGGCCTTGCACATCCTCAGTGTCTATCCATTCCCCAGGCTCCATGTCCCCATTGCCTTGCTGGAAGTCCACGAGCCTGTTCTGCAAGACTGGGTAGCGGGTGCGCATGAGATTGTGCAGGATGCAGCAAGCTTCCACGATGCTCCTCACGGTCTGTGGGTGATGCTGCATGGTGGTGAGAAGTACCTGGAACCTGTTGGCCAGGATGCCAAAGGCGTTCTCCACCACCCGCCTTGCCCTGGACAGCCTGTAGTTGAAGATCCTCTCTTCACGGGTGAGGTATTTGGAGGTGTAGGGCTTCATGAGGTAGGTTGTGAGAGAGAAGGCGTCATCCCCCACAATGAAGTCGGGCACATCTTGTGTGTCATTGGGCAGTGGGTCTGGATCTGGATCTGGGAAGCCCATGATGAGGTTGCATTTCAGCTCCTCCTTGAGGTGACTGGCATTGTATACCTGGGCATCTGAAGATGAGCCACTGCCTGAAGCATTGATGTACATGAACTTGTAGTCAGCATCGACCATGGCGAAGAGGATGATGCTGAAGCCCTTGTAGTTGAAATAAGTGGACCCCGACTTGGCTGGTGCTTTGCAGGCCACGTACTTGCCATCTATGGCTCCAACGGTGTGGGGGAAGTTCCACCTCTGATACCACTGCTCTGCAACTTTCTTCCAGCCTTCTTCAGTGGAGGGGCACTGGAGGAGCTCCTCCTTGTATTCTTCGATGATGGCCTGCACCACTTCTCTGACCACAATGCTGATGGTGTTGTGTGGCACCCTCCAGCCATACTGCATGCTCCTGTAGGTGGTCCCTGAGGCCAGGTGGCGCAGAGTCAGTGCCACATTGAGCCCAGGTTCCAGGCTGGGTCGGAAGTTGGTGTTTGCCTTGGTCAACCTGGGTGTCAGGCGCTGCACAACTTCGTCAAACATGGCTGGAGGCATCCTCATGAAGTTCTGGAATGCACGAGTGTCTTCGCTCCTGAGCTCCACCGTCAGCTTGTTGTACAGTCCGTCCTCTGCTCTTCTGGTGAACCATCTTCGTACCCAGATGCTTCTTGGCCGCCCCTTTTTCTTCCCGTAGTAGAGTTCACAGAGCCTGTAGATGGCTTTGCACTGTTGCAGAAGGATGGTGGTTTCCAAAAGGACTGTGTTACGATCCACAGTGGACATGACTGGATGCTGTGGAAGAGGAAGAGTCAGATGAAAGCTGCAGAGGTCCGCACCACAGGGCTGCTGTTCTGAAAGTGAGATCCAGATGAGTTGCTCCCCCTTTTTATAGGCAGTATCGGTGTCCCTTTGCATCCTCTAGGCATCCTCTAGGCATCCTTAATATCCGAGATAGGTCCCCTCTGCGAACGTTTTTTCCATTTTAAACGCTTTGCTTCTGTGCTGCATCCGTTCTGCATCCGTTCTGCATCTGTTCCGCTTCCTCCCTGCGTCCGAGCGGATGCGAGTTGCGCGGATGCGCAGCGGATGCCTAGCGGATATAGCGGATGCGTAACAGATGCGTAACGGATGCATAGCGGATACATTTTCCGCGCAAAAGTTTTGGGCAGCTCAAAACTTTCTGAGCGGATGAAACGTCAATAAACGGATGCTGGACGGATAGAGAGGAAGCAAAACGGAGGCAGTGAGTACATCGCGTTAACCAACGGATGGCAAGCTTTTTTGTCCATTTTACATCCTCTTTGCATCCATTGGTGCAGTATGACAGGGGCTTTAATAAATAAAGGTGTATTATTTCTGTTAATGTTATCATATTCCTATTATACTGTTTACATTTTTGTGATTTTGTATTATTTTGAATGTTGTGATTTCATAGTTTTATTTGTTATTTGACTGGATTTTACTCTGGGATTATTTCAGTGGGCTAAGCATGTATTTGTAATTAAAGTTAAATGACCTAAATGGTAAAGATACCCTTGAGTCAAGCTTGACTCCTAGTTACTACATGCAGTTTCCTTAACTGCATTAATAAAGCAGCTTCTTCTAGAATGTTTTTCATCAATGACTTATTTAAAAAAGCTATCCTTGCTGTATTGCTATTCTGTGCAAAGCTGGGAACTTGGGATAAATGCAAAATTTTTACTGATCATTAGATCATTGAGAGCTTCTGCACTTGAGACAAATTCCTTGTGTGTCTAATCACAGGTGGAAAAATAAACCATTCTGTGTTCTAAAAGTCTGTAGAGATTTTCAGTCATCCAGGTCATGGTTGTCTCAAAACTGCTTTTTCAGGAGCCAACTGGACTTTCTTCTTTTTCCTTTTGAAGATATTTCACTCCTCATCTAAAAGACTTGTTCAACTCTTCCCCACTATTCTGTCAGAGCCAAAGAAGATTCTTGGATGAGAAGTGAAACTTCTTCAAAGAAAAAGCAAGAAAGTCTAAGTGCCTCCTAAAAAAAATTCCATATTCTGTGGTCTATTCTATGTTCACCAAGCTAGGCACCCAAGTCCAATAAAATAACTTCTACCAACCAGACCTTCCACAAAAAGCACTATGAAACAACCTCTCTCAATACAAATCAGCTGATTAAACCAAAGCACAGAGATTATGTGAAGCATTTATACAAAGACAAAATGCAAAGCAATTTAATCTTTCTAGATCACAAGAAATGGACCCAGAACTGTTGTCACAGCAACTGCCTCCACTGTTCCTGATTCAGACTTTGCAGATTATGAGGCAGACCTAAAGATTCATCTACTCAACCCTAAATAATGCAATATATGCAGTGGGACTGCCCTGAAAACAGGAAAGGACCAGCCCATTTTGCTGCCTCTGCCAGCAAAAATGGATTATAATAGGAGGAAAGGAGGGTCTGAGGGAAGTCCTGCCTTAGTTCTTGGAGACCACAGGTGCCCCAACACAAGTGATGTCAAGCTGGCCATGCCCAGCCTGGACACACCCATCCACCCCATCCCACCAAGGTCAAACACAACCCTGATGCAGCCCTCAATGAAATCAACTTTGACACCTCTGCAGCAGTGGTGGGATTCAAAAACTTTTACCACCAAGTTCACAGTGGGTGTGGCTTGGTAGATGCATTTTGCACACGTGTGCACACTTGGCATGCACACGTGTGCCAAACACCCACTTTGCACAGGTGCAGAGATATTTGTACAGGTACAGAGGTTTTCCACCTCACCTCCTGCTAGCCTGCACTCTCCTGGTCACTTCAGCAGCTGCCGCGTGGCACTCTTCTGTGCCGCGCAAAGTAGCTGCACATCAAATGCAGAAGATAAAGGTGAGTATGGGTGCCTGGTCAAGCAGGTGGGCCCAACAGCAGAGTGGTGGAGAGAACCAGTTTGGTCTCCACTGCTCATCACCACTACTGGCTCAGCAGAACCAGGTTGAACTGGTAGCCAAGAAGCCAGAGATGTACAAAAATGCTTGGCTAAACTTAGACACAGCTGAAGTAGCCAGACCTCAGTATGACCAGGAAGGTTCAGGGCTGCTTAGTAGCAACTTGGGTCACTGATTAACAAAGGCTTTATCAATTCCTAACTTAGAGCCATTAGCTCCAATTACCATATCTTTAAAATCTTTTTCAATTTTCTTTAGCATTCTCTCAAAGGTGCTTTTCAAGAGGCTTTCTGTTTTTTCTTTTTAAAGACATTTCTCTTCTCAATGAATAAGCTTTTTAGATGACAAGTGAAATGTTTTCAAAGAAAACCCAGAACATCCAGTTGCCTCTTGGAAAAACACCTTTGATGATGACCTGGATGACTGAGAATCTCCACAGACATTTGGCAGTCTCTCCTGACCTGTTTCTTTCAACAATCTTTAGGATAGTAATTTTAATGAAATGACAGAATGCTCGGTGCCAATTTGATATCTTTTTTATATCTACTCAATTCACATAAAATATTTCTAAGGTCTATCTCAAAACTGATTAATCCTATATATATCTGTGTTGGTGAGCCCATGCCACGCATGCCGGAAGTGGCACGCAGAGCCATTTCCCCTGGCATGTGAGAGGTCACACTGAAGAGTCTCACTGTGCATGTCCGCGCGCACCGCTGCCCAACAGCTGATTGTCAGGTACCTGGCACACATGCGCAGGGGACAGAGGGCGGCTGCGCAAGAGACGCATGCACAAGGACATAGCATGGGAGGAGAGAATTGCACGTGCATGCTCAGACATGCAGCGCACAAGGGGGAATCGCATGCACATGTGCAAAGGTGCATGGCGCGTGAGGAGAATCGAGTGTGCATGCACAGACACATGATGCGTGAGGGGGTCACGTGCACATGTGCAGGGGGCGTGGGGGAACCAGCAGCATTGCCTTATGGATCCTGGCACGTGAGCATGTGCAAGCAAGTACACACGCAATTATCGGCACAGGAGCCAAAAAAGGTTAGCCACTACTACTATATATCAAAACGAAACTAATGTGGTGTAAGAGGACAGAATGAAAAAGAAAAAAAATGTGAAAACGTCATGAATAAAGATTAATGGACATACCAGCATCTGATAAAGGAACATCTGTTGATTGACCCTAACCCGGGTGATTTAAATAACTGGTATTGATGAGAAGATAAATGAAATAAGCACCTCTAATTTAATATACACAATAAAGAATTGCATTTTAACTTGGGGGAAAAAAAAACCTAAACAATGCAATTACTGGAAAATATCATTAACCATTTATCTCATCCCCCTAGCTCAACTGAAAATTAACTATCATCTTATTTTAATAAATTTCAGTTGTTGTTCTCAGAGATTTATTGTTGACAAGATCAATATAAAAATAACGCATCATACTTCCTGTCTGCATAACACTGAATAAATGAGCCTTACTCTATTGCTACTGAATAATATACTTCTTTGGAATGAACTATAGGCATTGAAAAGGATTAGGCAATTCAAGTCAATTGAAGAAAAAAAACAATCTTAAAAATCTATTACAACAGGTGCCATTCAGGCAAGAACATCACTTTTCATTGGGTTAATACAAATAAACTCAACTGCAGCTTTTAAAACTGGTTCTAATTTATTCTGCCAAGATAAACATTATCTACTTTATTGTACTTATATTCTTCTGTGAAATACATTCTATTTTGCAGATATCAAAACAGAATGAGGTTATTTATTTTAATAACTCCTGTTAATCTGGTAAAGGTGTGTCAAAGTGTTCCACATTTAGCCAAAAGTTCATATTAAAAATTATATAAGTAAAAAGAACAGTAAACAGTATTAAGGAGGAAACTGTTATATGTTTGATCAATGTGCTTTTGGGATGCTTTGAGAAAAGAGATCAGAATGAAAGGCTGCAAAAATATGAAAGGAGAGCTGGTAAGAAGAAAGAGATCTGGGATGCATGATTATGATGGCACTGTCTACACTAGTCATGACTGTAGTAACTGATTCAATTCAGCTGTGGATGTATGTTTTGTTATGTTTGAAAATAAAACCAATCAAATCTAATCACAAATATTGTGGCCGTAAAAAGAAATGACAAAAAAGAAACTTAATGTTTAAGTATTTTGAGTAGACAACCAAACATACTATGATAAAACTAGAATATCAACAAAACTTTGCTGATACCTTTGCAGGTAGGAATGTAGCAGAAATATACAGAATAAATAAGAAAATGGAGACAATATTCTCCTTATATTGTCAGTACATCACTTAGATTCATGCCCATTAATTCAGAGAACAGTCATATTGGTAGAGCTCAGCCAATAGCATATCAGCATTGACATTTAAACTTTCAGTGCTTTAATAATGCCTACTATAGCATGATTATTGTATAATGTAGACCAACAAGGTTATAAAGTTTCTTTTATCTTGTCTTCATCTTTCTTTACTCTACAGCATTTGTTTTATAAAGGCTTAATTTTTACTACTTCTTTTAAAATATTTTTTTTCACCTGATACACTTAACTACATGATGATGATATTAGGGATAAAAATGAGTTTTCTGTTATTTACAGAGATACAGACACACAAAACTAGGAATATATTGTTCAATGATTAATGTTAGAAACAAGTAATGTTTTCATGATTCTAAGATGACTTATCCAAAATTAAAATAGTTTCTATAGTATGGAAAGTGACTACATACTCTTGATCTACCCTAATTAAAACAACATTCTATAAGTCAAAAGTTTACTTGAATTAATAAATTATGAAAGTTCATAACTTCAGCTGGTGCATTATTTTAATTGCTAATAAATTCATGCTTTCTAATCTGGAATCATGACAATTACACAGAAAGCAAAATATCTCTAATGCATAGCTTTTGAAACATAGTTTGATTTTTAGTGGGGTTTTGTTCTAATTCTTTACAAGCCAAAGAGACATCAGGATGAACAGTGAAAACAGCAACATTCATTACTGCTTATTGAACAATGAGATGGAAACTTGGTTAAGAAATTTCCAAGCATGATAGAATTTTGTGCTTAAAAGTCACGTTTCAAAAATTTAACCTGGGAAGTAAGTGCCTTAGATCAGGGCTGTTAAACTCTCAGTTGGTGGGCCGGATGTGTTACATGCTGGCTGCACCCCTGCCTGGTTTAGCAAAGGGGAAAAAAGTCCCGCTACATCACATGACATCATGAATTTGACACCCCTGCCTTCGGTAATGATCAACATTCGAAAAGCCAAGTCTAAATTCCAATGATGTATTATCCCAAGAGTCCTCCAAAGTATTATCTTTTTAAGAACCATATTTAATTGGTAAGCTAAATTGCTATAATGTTCTTATCAAATATTATAATTTTTTTATAATATAATATAAATATAAATATAATATATTATATATGATATAATATAATATAAATTTTTTTATAATATAATAAAAATTTTTTATAAATATTATAAAGTTTTTCTCAAATATTATAAATTAAAGTGTTTGTAATATTTAAATTTTGGGAAAGTAAAGATTCATGCAACTGTTGACATATTATTTTCACATGCATTGTGATTGACAGCCCTGGAGTTGTCATAAGCTGCTTTGACCAAAAAAACTATGGCAATCACCCTACAGTTAATTCTTACCTGTTCTCTGGCCATCCATTGTACTGAGTTTAGTCTCGTCAGCTACTGTTAAAAGGTAAATGTATAATGGTTAGCCTTGTTAGTGCCCACATCCCTCATGCATCCACTGCTTATTTAGAGGACATTGCCAATATCACTACTCATGCAAATATGTCATATCATTCAGATACTCTTAAGGGGAAAAATGAGGCCCTAGAGAAAAATATTTAGGAAAATTCATGCTTTGTGTCAGTCATCTCTGGATCACAGGCAAACTTAATATGTTATTCACATGCTAGCATGTCTCAATTAGCCAAAGCAAGACTACCACATATAGCAAGTAGCAATTTGAGTTTTAAAAGTCCCGGTGGGGTTATAAAAACAGTAAATGTCTACATATTTATTACATTTTTTACACTTAAAAAACATATCAAAGCTTATGAATCTTCCCAAGGAATATGTAAAAAGCCTTGGTTAGAAAGGCTGAATTTGAATTATTAAATGGGTTACTAGATTTACTATTGCTAGCTTTCCTTCAGCCTTATCCCTGAGATATGAACTTGCAGGATTTCATGATTAGTTACTGCTGTCAGAATCATGAACTTATTGCAAATTTAGAAATTAAGCTAATAAGATTGGAGTAGCCATTTCATATGAATAGCAATCACTAACATTCTTATTTTATATAAGACTCTTTCCTTAAAAAGAATTCATCTCCATCCTTCATATATAAATAAACTACTATCTTGTAAGAGAACATATCAATTATGCTGCAGTATCTTATTTCAGAAGAAGGATGTGCATTAAACTGTAGGCTTAATTTTTCCATTAAGATGTATGATACATTAAAGTGGTCACAAAACTCTACAGGTGTGTGTGTGTGTGTGTGTGTGTAGGCACATATACATACGCACATGTGTGTATATGCTCCCATTACTTTCCCTAGCTCTCTTGCCCACCTTAGCAGTTCAAAAAAATGCAAATGCAAGTAGATTAACAGGTACCATTTCAATGGGAAGATAAAAGCATTCTGTGCGCCTTTGGCAGACAGCTATGCTGGCCACATGACCATTAAAATTATCTTCAGACCATGAAGGCTCCCTCAGCCAAGCAACAGAGATGAGCACCGTGCCTAGAGTTGGACATTATTGACAGGGAAGTCTTTACCTTTTATCCCAAATATGTTTTTTCACAAGACAACTGGACTTTGCTTTTCCATGAAGATGTTTTGCTTCTCATTCAAGAAGCTTCTCCAGTTTTTATTCCAGTCAGAAATGTTGAAGCTTTCTTGGAAGAAGCAAAACATCTTCAAGAAAAAACAAAGTCCAGTTGTCTTTTGAAAAAGCACCTTTGGGACAACCATGAGCTGGATGACTGAGCATCTCCATAGACTTTATCTTTTATATGTTCTACACTGTAATCTGACCTACTAATAGCTGACACTTTTAATTGCTGATGTTTTCTCAACATCAGCCTTTTCAGGTTATATTATTCAAGATATTATTTCAATGAAAACCTTGGCCACAATAAATGTTTTGTTTTGTAAGCCTCTGTAGTCTTTTCATTCTTTCATCTATAACAGACTCTCTTAGAATTCTTTAGAAGGCAGAGTCTAAGCAAGTCAATGGACCAGAATTCTGCCATTCCTTTTTTTTTAAATTTTTTACCTTAATACAGTCCAAAGCTATCTCTATCTTTTTTCTGGAATTACACCTAAGTCCAAACTGAAGACTGGCTAGATTCATAAGCAATGTCACAAGCAGGTGACTCTAACCACATTCCTATCATTTAGATCCAACCATGCAAACCATGAACATTCTCATTTGTAAAGTTGAAAAAGAGATGTCCTATAACATGTGCAGTTGCCACTGGAGGTTATTCTTTCCACCAAGCCCCATTTACTATCCTTGAAAGTATTTAGGTCAATCTCTATTGCCTTTAGCAACAGATGTCATTACCCATAATAGGACTAAACATCCCATCTGTTAAATGATTAAAAATTAAGCTAAAGCCAACTGTCTAAGCTTCTTAGAATTATGTTAGAATCATTCATTAGAGAAAATCATTCATTTTAACAATGCTGAAAACAACAAAAAATATGTTGTTGGACAATTATTTTAAAATACAATTTTGAATTATTTGGGTTTTCCATCTCCTGAAAAATTATCCATTCAAAGATGTCTACAGCTGCTGTATATACTGAACAATCCTGTAACACCTAAATCTGTATAACCATAACATTAAAATTGCTGAAGCATATCTAATGCACTTGGCTTGATAATATTTAAAAATTTTCATGCCACATATTGAACTCAGCTGCATGGGATAATCAACTGCATAATATTACAAACAATTTAAATGCCAACAGGAAGCAACAAACAAAATAATATCAATATAGCATTGAACAACAATGAACAAAGAAAAGAAAGACTATGAGCAATACCTAAGTCCATGCTTTTAGATTTCCGTGTTTTAACTATGTCTAATTGGCTGGCATCTGAAAATTGCTTAGCACGCTTTTCTGACATGCTTTGGCGTCCAAATCCTTCTCGTTGGAAAGCCAATCCTGGATCCATATCTGGACTTAATACACTGTAAAAAATATAAGAATAAATAAATATAACGAAAGCTTAACTAAAGCATTCATTTATGTTATATCATTAGCTTAAGATCAAGAAAAGTTGGAAATCACAAGAGGATATTTTACTTTATTATTTTTATTTTACTTTTTAGTTTAGATTTTATTTTATTTTTATCCCCATGAATATAAAATTATTAGTCTTTCAAATCCAGGTTTTAAAATAAGCTGAAAGTGAATGAAACGTTCCAATGGTCAGATTAATTTATACCCCATAAACCGTCCTGGAATTTAAAAAAAAAATATGCTGAATGGAAACCTAAAGATATTACAGGTGAATTATGAAGTAGAAATTCAAAATTTGATCTCTTCAGTCTGAAATTCTCATGGTGAGTTACAGGTGGAAATGTCATGCCTGGGTTTTAGCTGGTTCTTAGATGCCTTTGTCACTTCTAAAAAAAACCCAGTAGTCTGAACAAGCTACATAAAACTTTTAGATTGAATATACATATAGAAAGAAAGGATTTCTCCTATACAGATTAAGATTTTCCAGAAATATATAAACTCTCAATCTGAACTGACTTGTTGGATAGTATGTGATGGCATGTTACATTGTTGAAAAGCCATGGTAGCACACTGGTTAGAATTCAGTACTGCTCCTTTGTATTGCTCCCGAGCTCTGCCCACTAGTAGGAGTTCGATCCTGACCAGCTCAAGGCTGACTCCTTCCATGTTTCCAAAATTACTAAAATGAGGACCCAAATTGGTGGGAGCAATTTGCTGACATTTGTAAACCGCCCAGACAGTACTGTAAAGCAGGGGCAGTATATAAATCTTATTGCTATTGTACTTTGATCCTGAATTGGTGAGAAGAAATCATATAAAAGCATTGACATCACTGACAGTTCACATGTAGCTTTTCAAACATTGTTGAATTTCAAATCTTATCAGCCTTAGGCTATATAGCACATGGATGGTTATTATCGGGTTTGTTACTCACTGGTATTTAGGAGGAACAATGTCTGAATGTTTTATGAGGATCTAATCTTTTTCCTAATTCTAACAAGATATGTCCATTTTTTAAAGTAAACATTATTCACATTTTAGCCAAATGGTTTATGATTGTTTTTCACACTTAATGACTGTTACAGCATCATTATGAACATGTGATCGCATTTCAAAAGCTTGAAAACTGGAATGCATTTTTGAAGGATATTATGTACCACAGTCGTGTGATCACCTTCTCTGACCTTCTACAAGCAAAGTCAGTCTGGAAGCCAAACTCAATTAACAACTATGTTATTAGCTTAACAACAACAGTGATTCACTTAACAACTGTCATAAAATGTCAGAGAGGATAATCCACCAAAAAGGATTAAGCAATCAAGAGAGATTACTAGGGAATAAATCATTTTAATGAAAGAATGAATAAATAAATAAATCGCCCTACTGTTAGTTAGTTAGTTAGTTAGTTAGTTAGTTAGTTAGTTATTGTAATCACCCTACACCTCAGCTATGCTAATTTTCTAACTGGAGTGTAATAAGTACACAAAAAAAGAGAGCTTGTTTTAAAGAGTCAGGTTCTACCTATTTTTACGAAATAATTGATCCTGCCAAGCTGGCTTCCCTAGAAAAAATAATTCCATAGAGGTACACTGAATATCTATAAAATATCATACTCAGGATATGGTAAAAGTGCACAAAATGCATTATGTTGCATTTTAATAAGACATTTCCAAAATAGTTGAACAGCATGTAGAATGAAATCACTTAGTAAAACTGAACATTTCACATTAATAGTTCTTAATATTTCATATTGATGTCAATGTTACTTTCTATTATTATTATTATATTTTATTTATTATATTTTATTTATTACTTTTATTTATTATTATTATTATTATTATTATTATTATTATTATTATTATTATTATTTCTAGAATCAACAGGCAGAAGAATGAATATACTGTAACAAAGAAGTCAACTCTTTAAAGAATGTAACCGTGTTATGACCTCAGCTTTATTAAAATTCCACATATTAATCCTACTTCATTGTCCCTTGTTTTCATAACATTTTAATCAAGGATTAGGCATAAAGTGTCAGGTTGGAAAAAAACATACATTTTCAGCCATGATTTAGAACAGCTGCCATTGCTTTGTTTGGATAACCCTTCTTCCATTTTCTTTACATCAAACCCTTGGAGCTTTGAAGCAAACTCACAGAAAACACCTTCATTTTACAATCCTTCCTTTGTCCATTACCAGCAGGAAATTAATACAAAAACCACCCTTCGCTGCTGTTTATTTTATTTTACTGGATTCGTTTCTAACAAACATAATGTAGTCAACAGAAATAAGGATCCAAACAAATAGATCCTGTTTGTAATTGCATTATTCTCTTTGAGTCTTTGAAAGGGGAGGCATAAAGACAATGGTAAGAACAAAAGTAAGCCTTTAAAACTATTCATTCTTTCTTTTTCTTATTGGGGGCTTGTAAAATGTGCAAGTAAAATAAAATTCTATGCCGTCAATAAATTGTATGAGAACTGGTTTCAAATTTAAAAAAACTACCCTTGGTAGGAAATATGGAGTGCTGTTGAAATGCATAGATGCATTTCCAAAATTTCAGCTAATTAGTTTTTAGATATTTTGCTCTAGAAAGACAATGGTGGGAGCCTGACATGTCAAAGTTGCAGCAGTACAATGTGATAGAGAAAGAAATGGCTTTTAACATAGCTTTTAACAAAAGCTTTTTCAAAGATAGAGTAAGAATAAAATTAATATGACTGAATACCAGTGCACATGGATACACGTGTGAGTGTAACAAATAACTGACTTGTGCAAATCCAAAGATTCTTGCTATGAGTAATATTTATTAAGGTACTGTTGACACAATTATATCAAGCTCGGGAGGATACAAGACTTGGAAAACACTCATACTTTAACCTGCTTATGTTAATTATCAATACAATCCGAGTAGGAGTTCCATAGACAAGAAAATAAGACATGGAAGGGAACTTGTAGGTCATCTAGTCCAACCCCCTGCCTAAGCGGGAGACACTACACCATTTCTGACAAATGGCAGTCCAATCTCTTCTTGAATGTCTCAGGTGATGGCACTCCCACAATTTCCGAGGGCAAGCTGTTCCATTGGTTGATTGTTCTCACTGTCAGAAAGTTTATCCTTATTTCCAGGTTAAATCTCTCCTTGTTCAGTTTCCATCCATTATTCCTTGTCTGGCCTACAGGCACTTTAGAGAATAGCTTGACCCCTTCCTCCCTGTGGCAGCCCCTCAAATACTGGAAGACTGTTATCATATCTCCCCTGGTCCTTCTCTTTACAAGACTAGCCAAGCCCAGTTCGTGCAACTCTTCGTTGTATGTTTTAGCCTCCAGTCCCCTAATCATCCTAGTTATTCTTCTCTGTACTTTTTCTAGAGTTTCAACATCTTTTTTATAATGTGGTGAACAAAACTGGATGCAGTACTCTGGGTGTGCTCTTACTAAAGGCTAGGTCACACTGGCCGACGGATGCAAAACATATGCAAAAAGAACACAACCGACGAATAAAATTTTGGGGGTGGCTCCATCCGTTGTTATCCACTCTCAAAAGTGGTGAAAATTTGCATAAACAAAATGGAAAATGGAAAGGAACGGACGGGGATAGTATGTAGCGAGGATGTTAAGTGGATGTTCGTAGGAAGCCTAGTGGATGGAAGCAGATGGAAGCGGATGATACATCCCCAGGGCTTTCGGGGGAGAATAGCGAAGCGGATGCATAGCGGAAGGAGTGGGTGTGGAAGCGGATGACACAGATGCGTAGCGGATGACGCGGATGCATCACTGACGCCTATAGGATGCATAACAGATGCATAGCAGATGCAAAGCGGTCACTGCGCATGCGGGGAGGATGAATTACATCAGCTCCATGGATATAAAAGGATGCAGTTCACAAGCAGTCACCATTCAGAGGAAAGACCTGCTGCCAGAGACATCTTGAAAGAACACCATGGTTCGTCAGTCAGGGAAGAAGAGAAAGCCTGTGCCTACTCCTGCCAGCCCTGGCAAGAAGGACAGAACCACCATCCCACCCCCTGGTGCTGACTCTGAAGCTGCTGGTGCTTCTGCTGCTGCTGCTGCTGCTGCTGTTGCTGGTGCTTCTCCTGCTGGTGCTGCTGCTGGTGCTGCTGCTGCTGCTCCTGCTGTGGACCAGCCCCAAGGCCCTCAAAGCCCTGCTGCTGAAGGCCCTGAAATCCCTTGCCAGAGGGAGGAAAAGGCAAGGAAAAGAGAAGGGAGAGAGGAAACATGGTCCCATTTCCGAGGACCATGAGGAAGAGGTGCTGGAATGGCTGAGGGAGAACGAGTACTTGTGGAGAAAGGGCCATAGACTCTATCGCGACACCAAGAGAAAGCAGGCAGCATGGAGAGAAAGGCAGAGAGCCTGGGCTACACTTCAGATGTACTCCTGGGATGGTGGAAGCACATGCACACCTGGTATGGCAAGCTGCACCTGAAGAAATCTGGGAAGACCAGATTTCGCTGTCAAGCTCACTGACCAGGAGATGTACGTCATGGCCATGTGAAGCTTCCTGAAAGGTGAGATCCACCACTGAGGAGCAGCCACTCTGACAACCCTCTCCCTCAGACAGCCCACAGACAGCCACTCCTCTTCCAGCCAGGAGAGAGCTACCGTGTTCAGGCAGATGTCTTTGGAGGGCCCCACAGCAGAGACCCCCCAACAGCTGTACTCCCCATGCCAGAGGACGTGGAGGATCCCCTGTCTCAAATGGAGCAAGAAGAAGCAGCAGCCAGAGACCAACCCACACCCACACCCAGCTCCACCTCCACAGAAAGCAAGAAGAGAGGCAGACTGGAGAGCCAGACCCACACTGTCCTCTTGGAGATCAGGGACACAATCAAAACCAGCACAGATCTTCTCTCTCAGCTGGTCCACAGCAACACACCATCCTCGAACTGCAAGCCCTTCATCACGTACGTGAAACAGACCCTCATGGACCTGCCCGAGGCCCAGTACCAGATGATCAAGGAGAGGATCACAGGTCTTCTGCACAACCCTCCAGGCCCAGCTGAACCTGCTCCGACCCACTCCAGGATTGCTCCTCCACCCCAGGCGATGTCACAGCCCTTCCACGGCTTTCAACAGCCCCTCACCTAACAAGGCCACGAGTACCAGGACTTCCCACAGCAGAGGCAGCCCTTCCCAGTCCAGGCCCAGGTACATCGCATGCCACAGACGCCTCACCTGACCCAGCTGCAGACCAGACAGCTCCACTACACTCCTCCTTCCTCCACCCCAAGCCCAGACCAGCCAAGCCCCTCAACAGAAAATCTGTCATCAGGACTGTGCCTGACATCCCTGGTCCTTGAGGAAGGGCCTCTCAACCACACAGGACTGAGTCAGCTCTCTGAGAGCTTCCTGAATATACCATCCCCTGTTGTACTCTCGGGGGCAAGCACCCCAATGGCACCTCAGACCAGCACTCCAGCCACAGCCACCTCCACAGTCCCTGGCCGCTCGACAGCTGAGACCATGGACATGCCTCAGAGTGACTGAGAATAGTGCCAGAGACTGAGTTGTTACCTGTTCACTTTATCTTTGCTTAAAGACACTTTGCTTGGTTCATTTTGCTTTTTTAATAAAGGCATACAGTTTACTTAAGACAGTTGTTCATAAAGGTTATCTTTGCTTCACACACTTGGTTCATTTTATTTATTTTATAAAGTGTTTATGAAAACTTTGAAAAAAGGGTTAAGCCTTTGCATGCTTGTGGGATGGGTAAGGATAGTTGTGGGATGGGTAAGGATAGCTGTGGGTTTGATAAACTTCCAGTGCAAGCATAGTGGGACTGTATGGTCCACTCTCCTAGCTGCCACACATATGGCCCTTTTCTATCAATAACAATTTATTCATTGATCAACACATTTCAAAACAAACAAAGCTCTTTATTAACACCCTATTCATTGTAGGGCCACGCAACATACATGGCACAATCTCATCAGTGTTATGAGACAGGCTAAAGGAAGCATCCATTAAACATCTACCATCCTGTCTTGCCACTCCACTGCTCCAGCTGGGGAGTTCCACCCGTGTTTCAGGAGGTTGTGCTGCTTCTTCCCTTCACGTGAAGCTCTGTTGGGGCCTTGTACATCCACAGTGTCTATCAGGTTTCGTCCTTGCCTCCATTCACCAGGCTCCATGTCCCGATTCCCTTGTTGACGGTCCACAAGCCTGTTCTGCAACACTGAGTAGCGGGTGTACATGAGATTGTGCAGGTTACAGCAAGCTTCCACGATGCTCCTCACAGTCCCTGGGTGATGCTGCATGGTGGTGAGAAGTACCTGGAACCTGTTGGCCAGGATGCCAAAGGCGTTCTCCACCACCCGCCTTGCCCTGGACAGCCTGTAGTTGAAGATCCTCTCTTCATGAGTGAGGTATCTCGAAATGTAGGGCTTCATGAGGTAGGTTCTGAGGGAGAAGGCGTCATCACCCACGATGAAGTATGGCACATCTTGTGTGTCATTGGGTAGGGGGTCTGGACCTGGAAAACCCATGATGAAGTTGTGTTCCAGCCCATCCTTGAGGTCACTGGCGTTGTATACCTGGCTATCTGAAGCTGACCCGTTGCCTGAAGCATCGGTGTACATGAACTTGTAGTCAGCATCAACCATGGCAAAGAGGATGATGCTGAAGAAGCCCTTGTAGTTGTGATAAGAGGATCCTGAGTTGGCTGGAGCTTTGCAGGCCATGTGCTTCCCATCTATGGCTCCAACAGTGTGGGGAAAGTTCCACCTCTGATACCATTGTTCTGCAACTTTCCTCCAGCCTTCTTCAGTGGTGAGACACTGGAGGAGCTCCTCCAGGTATTCTTCGATGATGGCCTGCACCACTTCTCTGACCACAATGCTGATGGTGTTGTGTGGCACCCTCCACGCATAATGTATGTTTCTGTATGTGGTTCCAGAGGCCAGGTGGCGCAGAGTCAGTGCCACCTTCAGTCCAGGGTCCAGGCTGGGACGGAAGTTGGTGCTCGGCTTGGTCAACCTGGGTCTCAGACGCTCTACAAGTTAATCAAACATGGCTAGTGGCATCCTCATGAAGTGCTGGAATGCACGAGTGTCTTCATTCCTCAGCTCCATCATCAGCTTGTCATAGAGTCCAAACTCCACTCTTCTCCTGATCCATCATCGGACCCAGACAGCTCTTGGATGTCTCCTTCTTCTCCTTTCGTAGAAAAGGTGAAACAGTCTGAGCAGGGCTTGGTTTTGGAGTTGAATGATGGCAGCTACCATAAGGAGTGTGTGATGATCCATGGTGGAGATCAATGGATGATGTGGAAGAGCAAGACCAAGGGTGAAGAGGTCTGTACACCACGGCTGCTGGACTGATAGTGAGATCCAGGTGATTTCCTCCCCTTTTTTATAGGAAATATCGGTTTTCCACTAGGTGTCCTTCCACATACTCTAGGCATACTCCAGACATCCTGAATATCCAAGATACATCCCATATACAAACATTTCGTCCGTTTTAATGCTTTATATACGAGATGCATCCGCTTACATCCTTTCTATTTCTGTGCTACTAACACTGTGTGGACGTTCCGTGTACCTTTCGCTTCCTCTCTCTTTCCGCTTTCAGCTGCAGCGGATGTGAGTTGAGGGGATGTCCAGAGGATGCCAAGAGGATACAATGGACGTATAACAGATGACAATGGACGTAGAACGTTTGTTGCCCGTAGGTGTCGCAGATGTACATCGTACGCAGCGGAAAGTTCATCCGCTCAAAAAGTTTTGTGCAGCTCAAAACTTTTTGAGCAGATGAAATAGCAGTAGATGGATGTTTGACGGATAGAGCGTATGAAACACGTACGCAGTGAGTACACAACGGATGCATTGCGTTTTCAAATGGATGGCAAGCTTTTTTGTCCATTTTACATCCTCTTTGCATCCGTTGGTGCAGTGGGACATGGTCTTAAGGCTTTATAGAGTTGTATTGGTACATCCCTTGATCTTGTTTGTATCTCTCTGTTCATACAACTTCGGATTGCATTAGCTTTTTGGGTTGCTGCTGCACACTGCTGGCTCATATTTAGCTGGTAGTCCACTAAGACTCCAAGATTCCTTTCACAGTTATTGCTATTGAGCCTGGTTTCACCCAGTCTATATGTGTACTTTTAGTTTTGCTTGCCTAAATGTATACTTTTCTCTATATTTAATTTCATTTTATTAGATATAGCCCAGTGTTTTAGTCTGTCAAGATCCATCTGGATCTTGAGCCTATCTTCTTGGGTGTTAACTATTCCTGCCAGCTTAGTATCACCTGAAAATTTGGTAAGTTCCCCCTCTATTCTCTTATCTAAGTCGTCAATGAAGATATTGAAGAGTACCGGGCCTAAGATGGAACCTTGTGGCACCCCACTGCTTACTTCCCTCCATGTAGACTAAGACACATTAAGGACTACTTGTTGAGTATGGTTTGCCAGCCAGTTGCAAGTCCATCTAGTGTGGTGCGATCTGTTCCACTTTTTTCTAGCTTACTAAGAAGTAGGTTGTAGTCTACTTTGTCAAATGCCTTGCTGAAACCTAAATATATTATGTTCACAGTATTTTGCTGATCTACTAATTTAGTCACTGTGTTGAAGAATGAAATAAGATTTCATTTGGCATGATCTGCTCTCAACAAACCCATGCTGACTGCTAGTTATTACTTTACTTGTTTCTAGATGTGGCAGATCTGTTTTTTTATTCTCTTTTCCAGTATCTTCCCAGATATTGATGTTAGGCTGATTGGTCTATAGTTTCCTGGGTCTGTTTTTTTCCCTTTTTTGAAGATGGGAACCACAGCAGCTCTTCTCCAGTCCTCTGGTAGTTTCCCAGTGCTCCAGGATTTTTGAAAGATATGGTGCGGTGGTTCTGAGATGACCTCTGCCAACTCCTTTAAAACTCTGGGATGTAATCCATCAGGCCCTGGTGATTTGTTTTCATCAAGATCAGACAGGTGTTCTCTTATGATTTTTTTTTTTTTTGCTTATTTTAACTTTTACTTCTGGTCTGTCTTTTACAGTTATGCTTTTGGTGGGTTGAGCTATTGTTTCTTTTTGCGTGAAGACGGATGCAAAGAATGAGTTAAGCAGTTCTGCTTTCTCTCTGTTGCCTGTTACTTCCTTGCCATTTTCTCTCTTTAGTGAACCGACTGCTTCCTTCATTTTTTTCTTATTATTTATATGTTGGAAGAAGCTTTTTTTATTATCGTTGACTTTTGTTGCAAGTCTTTGTTCGTTCTGACCCTTTGCTATCCTGACTTCGTCTTTGCAGATTCTGGCTATCTGCTGATATTCTGCCTTAGTTGTATGTCCTTCTTTCTATTTTTTGTACTTTTCCTTTTTTTCTTTCAATTTGCCAGAGAGATCTTTGTGCAGCCATGCTGGTTTCTTCTTAGATTTCTTATTTTTCTTTCTCAGTGGTATTGTGCTGGTCTGGGCTTCTATGATCATACTTTTTAGAGTTTCCCAAGATTCTTGAGTTGTTTTCCCCTTTAAGATTTTCATCCATGGAATCTTTCCCAAGTTCTCTCTGAGTTTATTGAAATCAGCTCTCTTAAAATCCAAGACACTGGTGTCATTATGTTCTGTTGCTTGTGTTATGTTGAACACTAGTATGACATGGTCACTCTCACCCAAGGTTCCTGCAGTTTCAACTCCCTCTGTCACTTCTTTTCTGTTTGTAAGAATTAAGTTCAGTATGGCTGTCCCTCTAGTTTCACCCTCTACCTTTTAAACAACAAAGTTGTCAGCTAGGTTTGTTAGGAACTTATTTGATTTCTCACTTGGTGCAGAGTTAGTTTTCCAATTGATATCAGGATAATTGAAGTCTCTCCTTACTATTGTTGTGTGTTTTCTGCATATGTTTTTTAGTTGGCTGGCAAAAAGGACATCTAGAAAAGTGTTTTATTTTTCTTATTGCTGAACATAATTTCCACACATACAAATTATTGTTCTTCTTTGCAATTAATAAAGATTGTGGTGGGAAAAACACTTAAAAATCAGGAAGTATTTCTTCTATGTAATATAACAAAGGAGGCCCAAGCAATCATTGTTGTCCCCACTCCAAAATGCTAATATGAGATCCTATGCTACAATAATATGAAATTTGTTTTCCCCACTTAAGTTCTTAGATGGCTTGACAAGGACAAGAGATAGAAAGAATATTTTTACAACTGAAGAAGCTTCTTGGATCAGAAGTGAAATGTTTGCAAAGAGAAAAACCAAGAAAGTCCAGTTGCCTTTTGGAAAAAGGACTCTGAGACAATCATCACCTATAATTGAGAATAATATTATTATTATTAATAATAATAATTGAGAATATCCATAGATGTGTAGAAGAATAGTTCTGCTTCTATTTCAGTGATGAAACAAATGAAGTGTATAATAAAGAGAAATAACGATGCAAGTAAACACAGCACTTACCATTCTGTTGATTCATTCACTATTGGTTTACTCCAAGCTCCAGCATCCATGGTTGCAAAGCCTACATCATCATGAGAACTGGAAGATGATTGGTCTGAAAGATATGGAGGTAGTACAGGTAGTCTATCATCTTCTATCATTATCATATCATCTGGGGGCATATTGACTGTTGGAGAAAACTGGTATTTACCTGCAGAAAATTGATGGAGAATTATTTTATTCGTTAGATTTGTAACGCATTATTCCCTTCCCAAATTGTTTTAGTATAGCAGCAAATTTGTGGCTTAAGTTGCACTGAGAAAGAAAACAATTAACCCCAAGTCTTTCAGCGAACTTCCATTGTCAACACTGACATGAATCAGGACAACATTTAAAAATATACTACAAAGAATTATGTAATTCTAGTGCTATATATTTTGATATAGGTCTTCACTGGAAATTTCTAGACATGGCTTTCAAAATTTTAAACATCTGTTGACATATAGCAACCATAATAAATTCTATATTAAAAAATGCCTGGAAGAATCTCCAACAACACCTAAAATACTATAGATTTATCTTCTCCTTTGGCTTGTATTTAGGAGTATCATGTTAGGCATTTATGTACAATGAATCATCAATGTTTGACAACTCCCTCCCTCTCCCTCTCTTTCCCCCCTCCCCCCTTTTTCTTTTCTCTCTTGAAATAGTCATCATTACCATCTGCATGAAATGTTCAAGTGTGCACTCTGTTTAACATACATTTGTTTATATCATTGGTTAATATCAGAGATAAAACTGAAAATGAAAAATTTTCCTAACGCTGAACCAATGAGTTTATGGTGCTGGAATTAATCATACAGATTTTCTCATCTCTAAATCAGTCTCTTACCTAAGGTCTACAGGGCAATCAACATGATTTAGAAGGTTAGCTAAACAGAGAGGGAAAATCTTTCAGATACACAATTCATATTCTCCAGACCTGACTGACAGTTCAAATTCTGGCATACTTATGAAGATTATGAAGAGAATCTTGATTTAAAATACTCAACTGGTGTAAAGAAATCTTCTACTTTGGGGTGATATTAAATTTTCTTAGTTTAGCTAAGCCTAATCAAACCTTAGTTTAGCTAATCAAAAAAAGTTATGGAAACTTTAAAAGAGTAAAAGCAAGTATGGTAAGGAGGAGGAAGAGGATGAGGATGATGAGGAGGAGGAGGAGGAGGAGGAGGAGGATATTCCAATGACATCCACTACTGTCAAGTTGAAATGAAAGTGCTCAAGTTTTAATAGCAGCTAATTCTTTTCTCAGCAAAAGCTTTTTTGATTGACACATTAATGTTGAGCCTAGAAATCCACTCATTTTCAAATATAATGCCTACAAGATTGTTAACTTTATGGCTAATAATATCTCTGAAGAATTGATTCAAAAACTGAATAACCTTATGACATTTTACAGATCATGACTCTAAGGTTAAGAGGCAGAAGTAATTCTGTGGCATGCCTAGATTTTCTGTGTACTTCTTAATATTTCAACAAGCCCCTATGATGACATTTTAGCAAGTAAACTAAAATCTGAAAGAAAATATATTTCTTTTTCAATAGATTGAAACAGGGAGTTAAAGAAGAACCAGGCTAATCATAGAAAGAAAGCCCAATGAAAAAAGAATCACAAAAGGCCCACTATAGGTAATTTAAAATGATTCTATTTGTCTTAATCAACATAAGTCCATTGATGCCAATTTGATAAAAATACAACAAACTCCTTTATTTGATATGATTAGTCCCTAATTCTAATTACTTTCAGCCTAATACCCGTAAAAACATAGCTGGATAAGAGTACACATTTAAAAATGCTTTTATGATAAAATAATAAATAGTATAATTAGGAAATTTTGGATCCCACCCCCCAGATGTTCTTTATCTAACCTGGCTGAATATGTAGCAGTGCAAAGGAAAAATTAAAAATGAGTCACATTTTTAATGAGTCACAGATATAAAAAATTGATAAATAAGAATTTTGAAATGTTAGGTCACATGTTCTTTTTCCTGATTTGCACAAAATATTTAAACAAAAGATCCTCCCTTTTTCATCTTCTTATCCTCTTTTGTGGGTGTGGGTATGCAGGCATCATTAAACAGCATTTTTTCCCATTTTAAATTAGCCTTCATTTGTTGAACTCAAGCATTTTAAGCTGGCTAATCTTAGCAACAATTTGTTCACACAAGCCAAGTTCAAATCAGTTTAAGAAATCACTTTGTTTCAACAAAGTTTAAGATTAATCACATCTGAAGTTTGTACATAAGATTTGACTGTGATTAAATTAAAATGGAGGTCCATTCTCTTAGCAAGAGATGACAAGGGGTTAGGGTTAGGATTCCTTAAACCTCTGTTCCATGGTTCTAATATGATCCATAACTTCCTGATCTTCCTCATAGAACCTCAAATGAGACCTTCCAATTACCTTTGCAGAGAGATGGCTTTGCAGGAAGTCGCTCTGGAAGGCCTTTAAATGTGACTATGTCAGAGGTCTCCAAACTTGGCAACTTTAAGACTTTTGGACTTCAACTCTCATAATTCTCCAGCCAGATATGCTGCCAAGTTTGGGGACCCCTGGTCTATCTCGACCACCTTTTCAAATTTGAGTGTTAACTTCTTTGCAGGAACAGTTTTTGTCCATTCTTACACGAAGCAATGGCATGTATGTAAGCAAGCCACTACAAAAACTGTGCTTGTCTATCTACAGTTTGTGAAAGACTAAATGGATAAGCCAGAAGACTACTAGAAGTAGTTCTGACTTTTCACAGTAAAAGAATGACTATGTGGGAATTGAACTGAATTTACATGAATCATCATTATCATCATCATCTTTTGGGGGGGGGCACTGTTTGGCAAAGTTGTTGTAATGAACAGATAATCCCATAATATTGAGCTGAGCTTCTGAGGTAAATTTCTTCCACTTACAAATATTAATGGGCAAATTTGGTGCATTAGCAAGTTTCAGGATTAATAAACAGAAGATAAAGATGTTAAGGCCCTGTCACACTGCCCAACAGATGCAAAACGGACACAACAGACGAGCAAAATGTTCCATCCGTTGTTATCTGCTCTCAAAAGGGGCAAAAATTTGCATAACCGGAGCGGATAACACGGACGGGGGGAGGACGCAGGGCGGATGGAAAACGGATGCAGAGCGGAAGCCTAGCGAATGGAAGCGGATGGGAGCGGATGGCACATCCGCTAGGCTTCCGGGGGGCCACAGCAAAGTGGATGCAGAGCGGATGAAGCGGATGCAGAGCGGAAGCCTAGCAGATGCACAGCGGAAGCCGAACGGATGCCGAGGGTTAATTGCGCATGTGGGGAGGATGCATTGCGTCAGCCCCGCGGATATAAGGGAAGCAGCTCGGAAGCAGGTCACCATTCAGTGGAAAGACCTGCTGCCGGACGGATTGACAGCCTTGCTTGCCCTGCCTGCATGCCTCCTGCAAGCCTTGCTGCCAGCCTTGCTGTCAGCCTTGCTGTCTGCCTGCCTGCCAGCCTTGCTGCCTGCCTTCCTGCCAGCCTTTGTGCCTGCCTGCCTGCCAGCCTGCCTGCCTTGGTGCCTGCCTGCCTGCCAACCTTGGTGCCTGCCTGCCAGCCAGCCAGCCTTGGTGCATGCCTGCCTGCCAGCCTTCCTGCTAGACTTGGTGCCTGCCTCCCTGCCAGCCAGCAACCCCACAACCATGCGGAAGCATAGCAAGCCTCAGCCATCTGCTGCCAGCCCTGGCAAGAGGGACAGGGCTACCATCCCACCCCCTGGCCCTCACTCTGGTTGTACTGGGGCTTCTGCAGCACGGGCTCGCTCTTCTGGGGCTGGGGCTTCTGCTGCTTCTGCTGCTGGAGGAGCTGATGACAAGCACTCCAGCACCAGCCACCTCCACAGCACCTGGACCCTTCACCCCTGAGACTGAGCGACCAAGAGGAGTGCCAGAGACTCATTTTTGTTTTATAGCTTGTTGTTAATAAAGTCTATTTTTGATTCACACACTTGCTTCATTTCTTTTTTTTAATAAAGTCTTGCTAGAAACTTTTCGAAATGGTTTAAGCCTTTGCATGCTTGTGGGATGGGTTAAGATAGCAGTGGGATGGGTTGAGATAGCAGTGTGATGGGCAGGGATACCTTTGGGATGGGTAATAGCTGTGGGATAGATAAATCTCCAGTGCAAGCATAGTGGGACAGGATGGTCCACCCTCCCAGGTGCCACACCTATGGTCCTTTATTATCAATAATAATGTAATAATCATCCACACATGTCAACACAAACACAACTCTTTATTAAATGCCCTGATCATTGTAGGGCCACTCAACATACATGGCCCAATCTCATCAGTGTGATGAGACAGGCTGAAGGAAGCACCTATTAATCATCTTTCATCCTGTCTTACCACTCCACTGCTCCAGCTGGGGAGTTGCACCAGTGTCTCAGGAGGTTGCGCTGCTTCTTCCCTTCACGTGAGGCTCTGTTGGGGCCTTGCACATCCTCAGTCTCTATCAGGTTTCGCCCTTGCATCCATTCATCAGGCTCCATGTCCCCATTGCCTTGCTGGAGGTCCACGAGCCTGTTCTGCAAGACTGGGTAGCGGGTGGGCATGAGATTGTGCAGGATGCAGCAAGCTTCCATGATCCTCCTCACGGTCTTTGGGCAATGCTGCATGGTGGTGAGAAGTACCTGGAATCTGTTGGCCAGGATGCCAAAGGCGTTCTCCACCACCTGCCTTGCCCTGGACAGCCTGTAGTTGAAGATCCTCTCTTCACGGGTGAGGTATTTGGAGGTGTAGGGCTTCATGAGGTAGGCCACGTGCTTGCCATCGATGGCTCCAAGGGTGTGTGGAAAGTTCCACCTCTGATACCACTGCTCTGCAACTTTCTTCCATCCTTCTTCAGTGGAGGGGCACTGGAGGAGCTCCTCCTTGTATTCTTCGATGATGGCCTGCACCACTTCTCTGACCACAATGCTGATGGTGTTGTGTGGCACCCTCCAGCCGTACTGCATGCTCCTGTAGGTGGTCCCTGAGGCCAGGTGGCGCAGAGTGAGTGCCACCTTGAGCCCAGGTTCCTCGCTGGTCCGGAAGTTGGTGCTCTGCTTGGTCAACCTGGGTGTCAGCTGCTGCACAAGTTCGTCAAACATGGCTGGAGGCATCCTTATGAAGTTCTGGAATGTACGAGTGTCTTTGTTCCTGAGCTCTACCATCAGCTTGTTGTACAGTGCGTCCTCTGCTCTTCTGTTGAACCATCTTCGTACCCAGATGCTTCTTGGCTGCCTCTTTTTCTTCCCGTAGTAGAGTTCACAGAGCCTGTAGATGGCTTTGCACTGTTGCAGAAGCATGGTGGCTGCCAAAAGGACTTTGTTACGATCCACGGTGGACATGACTGGATGCTGTGGAAGAGGAAGAGGCAGATGAAGGCTGCAGAGGTCTGCAGCAGGGCTGCTGTTCTGAAAGTGAGATCCAGGTGAGTTGCTCCCCCTTTTTATAGGCAGTATAGGTGTCCCTTTGCATCCTCTAGGCATCCTCTAGGCATCCTGTAGACATCCTTAATATCCGAGATAGGTCCCCTCTGCGAACCTTTTTTCCGTTTTAAATGCTTTGTTTCCGTGCTGCATCCGTTCTGCATCCGTTCTGCATCCGTTCCACTTCCTCCCTGCGTCCGAGTGGATGCCAGTTGCGTGGATGTGGAACGGATGCCTAGCGTATATAGCGGATGCGTATCGGATGAAGAACGGATGCGTAGCGGATGCAGAATGGACGAATTGGATACATTTTTTACGCAAAAGTTTTGAGCAGCTCAAAACTTTCTGAGCGGATGAAACGTCAATAAACGGATGCTGGACGGATAGAGAGGAAGCAAAACGGAGGCAGTGAGTACATCACGTTAACCAACAGATGGCAAGCTTTTTTGTCCATTTTACATCCTCTTTGCATCCGTTGGTGCAGTGTGACAGGGGCTTTAACAAAACATGAAAATAGAAGATGAAACATAATTGATGAATAAAATGGATGTTAAGATAGAGAAGATGCTAACATAATTACTGTCACAAACAGTATGTATGTGACTTCAAAATAATTATGTTAAAGCATGGAATGAAGTTATAAAAAATATGTTAAGATATGAAAATTTGTCAATGCTGAAGAGAATTTATGTAATAAAAATGAATGTCTTTGCTAAAATGATGTTTTTGTTTCAGACTACGCCTGTTTAAGTAGCAAAAGGATACAGCTAAAAAAAGAAGTGATCAACTTATTCTCCAAAGAACCTGAAGAAACAATGAATGGAAACTAATGAAGGAGAGAAGCAACCTAGAACTAAGGAGAAATTTCTGACAGAACAATTAATCAGTTCAACAACTTCCGTCCAGAAGTTGTAAATGCTCATACATTGGACATTAATAAGGAGAGATTGGACAATCATTTGTCTGAAATTGTATAGGGTTTCCTGTCTAAGCAGGGAGTTGGACTAGAAGACCTCCAAGATCCCTTCCAACTCTGTTATTCTGCTAAATTTGTCTGGCAATTCAAATATAAATTACAGATGAAAATGAAAGAGGGGGGTTGATTTTACCTAATCTGAAACTGTATTTTGCAGCTCACTGTTTCATTTGGATGAAAGAGTGGACGCTGCTGAGAGAAATATAAGACTTTTGGAGTTAAAAGAAGATGGTGTTAGATTTGCATGGTATAAATATTTGTGGTATGATTAACTTAAGATCAATGTGAATTTCAAAGATCATTGTTGGATGTGCCATATTGAGACCATGAAATAGTTACAAATTCAGGTTATGTCCATATATATTTTTGCGACTTATCATGCTTTCTGGATGTGTAAAAAAAGCTTTAAAAATTGGATTCAAATACATACAGAGGACTTTAAAGATTACTATACAATTGAGACAAAAGATTTTTCTTTGGAGATTGATGGATAAACAGTTGAAAAAAGTCATGAAATTTTGTTTTTGTACATAATAACTTCAGTGAGATTACTGTATGTAGAAAGATGGAAAGATTCAACAGTATCCACAATGGAAGAATGGATGGTGAACATAATGAAACTTACCGAGATGGCAAATTGACTTCTTTGATCAGAAAAAAAAAAGTACAATATATATTTACTGCTGACTGGAAACTTTTTGCATAAATCAGAAAAAATGAACTTATGATTCATGGCTTTGATGATTAGACAGGATAGATGATAGACAGAAGAGAGTTAGAACCACTGAGTAAGAGGTAAATTTATAATTATATTTATATCTGCTGTAAAATAGATTGGAGCTTTCTTTTTTTACTTACTTTATATTAGTTTGTATTAGTTTTATTGTGTGTGTGTTTGTGTGCCTGTGTGCCTGTGTGTTCTGCAATCCCCTTGTTATATTGAATTCTTACCAAAGGAATGAATATATCCATTAAACTAAAATATATCTGGCTTGAAACTTAGAAAATAATAAGTACAGCTAGTAGACATTAAGAATAATCTTCCCAATTTTTTCCTAAATCTTGAACTTTTAATCTTGGAAAACTGCATATGATTAACATCTCCTTTAAGTAATAATCAAGTCATATTTCAATGTCGCTATTTGTTTTAAGTCAGTAGTAAAAGGAAACTTGGTCACCAGAGAAAACAGTGCTGGACACAATCACTAGCCAGAGCATAGAAAAACTCAAAGAAGTAGCGCAAAATTGGAAGATATGGAGAGACCTGGCCCATAGAATTGCCAAGTTTTGGATGTGACTGAATGGATAACATTATCATCATTTCTTTTTAAAGTTAACATAACAGTGAAGAGATTTTATTCGTATGGAGTTCATCTATTGAAATCATACATTGCCATGGCTATTATGTAGACCTCAGCAAAATACAATTCTGATTAATCCAGCCACATGGGAAACAATTAGGTATTACTGATGAATGAAAGTGAATGCATCAGTCATGGGGCCCAGAGGTTTTGTTTTCGAACTAGTGCTGGAGCCCATCTTCAGGGTTAGAGAGAAATTTTCTGAAGATGGGCTCCAGTATGAGTTTGAAAGCTCAGGAAATAGAACCTCTGGTTTCAGTGACTGGTTCAGATGGCATCCTGCTAGGTATTACTGGACTTTAAAAATTGAGGAATGAGTGGAAATAGAACAATAGGACACTATTGTAAATCTTTGGATTTAGAAATGGTCAGAGTATATGTAGGGATACATCTGCCAGAAATCCAGTAAACTTAATATGCTATTTGTTTGTATTGTGATTGTCTGCAACAGATGCAGACAATAGCTGAACAAGCCCAGGAAAAATCATAGCCATCTTAAAGAATTTCCAAGAGGTGTTATGACCTTGCATTATGTCAAATCACATTTTGCACATTTTCTTCTTTCGGATGCAAAGCAGTGAGCAACTCTCCTTTCCCAAACTTCTGATTCTCTTTGACCACAGAAAGAAGAAAACAAGCAAAATTAATATTCCATAGGAAGTAAATTGTCTTCAGGGATTTTTAAAATCAAGATGTTTCTGTACGCAAGCATTTTTAATGCAACGGATCTGTAAGTAAATACCAATATCCCCCCCCCCGACTCTTCTGAATGCAACACTAATAAATTGCTACAAGCAAAGAAAAAAATTCAGTTAGTGTCTCCACAAAGAACAGAATACATGAGGATTCACAAAGGGATGCACAAAATTAGCATTTTAATGTATGACTTTTAAAGTATGTTCTTAAACAAACACCATCCAAAGTCCAAAATTGATAAGATTCACATTACCATACAGAGTTATGGAAAAGTAAAGTTAGAGCTTAAACTTCAGTAGTACTTCTTTGATCATCACTGAACTTATAATTAATGGAGCTAGATTGGGCGGACAAACACAAAGCAGTGTAAAGCTTATCTCCAACCTCATTTTTTAAAAATATTCTCATGTTTATCATTTGTTCTGTGGTCAGACACCTATTTAATCAATATACTGATTTCCTTCAAGAAAAGATGGGAAGGGAGAAAAGCAGCCTTTTAAATTACTGGCTCTAATTGCTCTGATCTACACACACACACACACACACACACACGTGAGAAAGACAGACAGCAGACAAAGACACAGAGAACGAGAGACACATACAGAAAGAAAAAGACAGACAGAAAGACAGAGAGAGAAAGACAAACAGAGACTAAGAGAGAGAGAAAGAGACACACATAGAAAGACAGATAGTGTAAAACAGAGACAGGGAGATAGATACACACACACACACACAGAGAGAGAGAGAGAGAGAGAGACAGAGACAGAGACAGAGACAGAGAGACAGAGACAGAGACAGAGAGAGACAGAGAGAGACAGAGACAGAGACAGACTGAGAGAGACAGAGACAAACACTGATAATCCATTTGTAAGTCCCTATGACCCATTGATAACATAGCACAAGTAACCAAGTCTATTTGACTTACCCATTAGTCTACTCAGGGCAGCATTCCTGGTGGGTGATTCATTGAGCCCTTCAACCCCACTGTACAGTGAATGGGAAATCCTACGCTCCCGGTCATCCATTACTGTCTCAATAGGCAACTCTGGTCCCAGAGGACTCCCAGGTGATTCCAACTGCAAAAAAAGGGGGGAAATCATTGTTGAAGTCCCATTTCACAGCAAGATGAAACCAAACAAAATACCTTAGGCTTGGAAATGGATGGACATGAAATAAGCTTGGAATTCTCAACCTACATTTCAATTGTTTGCATTGACAGTACTGCTTATTTACCATCATCCAGTCCAGACATTTGGCACATTTTCTACAGAATTTTGACAAACTCTATCTTTGTTCAAAGAGAAATATAGACAAACAAACTGTTATGTTTTCATTTATAGCTTCTCTGTAAAACAGCACTATTGCAGTTTGGCCTGATTTTCCCCTTTATAAAATGAGATCTTCTCAGGGTAGCAACCAAGACTCTAGAAGAATTGGATACTTTTCTCCCTGTAACTAATAGAATAAAATAATGCCTCTGGTCATAATTAGAAATCTGGTTACAGAGTGTTTTTCTAGTGAGGCAATATACTTTCATATGCAATCGTTGCACAAGAACACAAGTATTAACATGGACAAATAAATAACTATAATATTCTAAATTCTACCATTATTTAAAATTAGTATGGTTTTCTACTCAAAGTAAATTCAGGCATTTGAGTTTGGCAGTCTCAAAATAAATGGCCATAGGCATCTTCTGTTGTATTCTCATATTTGAATTTTGTCTCCCTTTTTCCCATTCCTTAAAAGCATTTTTCAAAGATCCTTGGCCCAGCAGGAAGCTACAAGCCAGCATGCTTTAAAGATGGAGAAAAGAGAATACATAGCAATACTAACTGTGGAAGAGGTGATAATAAAACTGCTTCTTTCACTGTTTTGCCTTTCTAATTGCCTGCATACTATATGTTAATATTACAATCGTTATTTTAAATGCATGACAGTGTAAACTACAAGGTCACATACCCCACAGGCATTATCATTTGAAAAGCGTAAAGAGTGGTTAAGATTTGGATCAGTACTAATCCTAATTATGCTTGGCATTTATCACCTAATACAATTAAATAAGACTGAGTTTTACTCAATATCTAAATAATTATTTATAGTTAAAAGCTAAACAATTGAAAATCAACTAATATTTATGCCATACATTTTATTAGGTATCATGAAAGAAATCTTTGCAAGATCAATAGTTTGTGCAAGCAGATTACAAAAAGAAAGGACCAGATCCACATAGATTTAGACAAAACACAAAATGTACAGTATGGGCAAATGAATCTAAAAACAGAAGATTTGTTATTGGTTTTGTATTAAATGAACATGGGATGATGTAGACAGCAAGTCTGTTTATTGTAGAAAGTAAGATATATAATACATTCATACATACATACATACATACATACATGTCTGACTCTTCCAAAAATCCTACACTGACTTCTTTGTAAAGTTTATGTCAAAAATATAATTTAGGATTATGCAATTTTTGCATTCCTTTCCTTTAAATGATGCTACAAAACATGCAAGGACTTTATATGATTCCTCTACCACCATCACAATTTTTATAGATGTGTGAACTGCTTCAGCTACCTTCAATTATCCCTGAATATATGCACATACAGCATTCCGCAGCACATTTTTCCCACTAATGCAGAAGCAACACACACAAAAGTCTAATAGGTGTGGCTTCCAAAAAAGGAACACAAACTAGAAATAGACATGGGTGCTTTAGTAATTTAAATACAAAATGCTTTCAATACACTTCTGCACCTTCTAAAGCAGGACTTTCAAAGGACTGACACAGTTCTAAATATATATGTAGCAATACTGTCTTTATTTCCTAGCAGGCGATTCAAGCAGAGCTGTAGAAAGAGGAAATAGCTTTATAGTTGGCTCACACTAAGGGCAAGTCAGGGTCAGAACAATTAGAGGAAATATTGAAAGTGTTTTTAGACCCTAACCTTTTACATGCCAAGGGCCAGTTCTGTAGAGGTGTATTTTCTACAGACCGGGGTGCATGGTTTCGCGCACTGTTGGGATCCTGCACATGCATGGATGGGACTTCATGCTGGTCAATATGAATGATATTTTTAATGAAGTTCTAAATGGTAGCTTTATCTTTTCCAGTTTGATCAGACCTGAGAAAAGTTGCTGCAATGAAGGCTGAACATAATTAGAATTGCAGGCATGTCAGATTGTGTGAGAGTAATAAACTTGTGAAGCAAATGGGTTAGACTCAATGAACTTCATATTGTGAACTGAATATTTATTTTTCCTTGTTTCTTTCCTGCTCTAAATCTGCCGAAAAAGTAAGTTAAACAATCTTCAACACTTCTGATGCAAAAGACTCAAAAACAAATTTAAAAGAAATTATGATATTACAATTGTAAAATGCTGTTCATGATAACCAGGAATTAAATATGCAGGTCAAATCTATTGCACTGATGAACTCAATTTATGTTTTAACTTCCCTGAAAGAATGAACATTAGCCCAAACATGTCTATGGAGATTTTCTGTCATCAAGGTCATGGTTGTGCCAAAGGCGCTTTTTTCAAGAGGCAACTGGACTTTGTGGGTTTTCTTTGAAGACGTTTTGGTTCTCATCCAAGAAGCTTCTTCAGCTTTGTCTGGACGGTGGGGAATGGAAGGATTCATACTCTTTTTATGTCCAGCTGTCTGCAAGGAATATAAACATTTCCATTCCCCACCATCCAATCAGAGTTGAAGAAGCTTCTTGGATGAGAAGCGAAACATCTTCAAAGAAAAACCAGAAAATTCCAAATTAGGAATTGACCCAGACACTACACACACACACACACAAAGAAAATCATGAAAAGGCTTTGGGCTACCAATAGAAGAGAATATTGGTAGCTCAAGATTGAACTGTGGGGTTTTGAGGTTCTCTGAGCTTGATGATTTTCTTGCAAATGTTTCATTACAAAAATAAGTAATATCATCAGTGTATCATCCTAGCACTGATAAGTGTTACTTAGTTTGGTACCAAAACATCTGCAAAAAGCACCAAGTTCAGAAAGCACCAATGACCCCATAAGTTTAAACTGTTTGTCTATTAGCATAATTTTCAAAAGAATAGGACCAAATCTGCTGTGAAAAAGAAACTGACATAGGTAAAACTGAGTTAGAAAACAAATCAAGTCTGTCATAGAGAAAAAAAATTCAGAAAAGCTTCCCCATTTAGGTCTAGAACTTGCAATTGGGCAGTTCCTTGGATTGCTAACCACCTCTTCATTCTACATTGCCTATCTCATTATCTTAGCTTTATAAATGGTCCAGAGTAAAACTACTCTATTTTTTTTGTATGAAATTTGTGAACCACCTCAATCTTATGAAACAGAGTTTTATCTGTATGGCATTTCTAAGTCTCTTGATATCTTAAAATATGGATTTCTTATTTAGAATGCTTATATATTCATCATTATTTTAATGAAGCATCTGAGAGTCTACTTAAGCGCTGCTACCTTCTGTTCTTTTCAAAGCCATGAGAGTTAGCAACCAATACAGCCTCAATCACAGCTGCATTCTCAGCTATTTGAACGCCACTTAATTATGCCAGACAGGTACAAGCTTGCTATTCACAACAGACAACTTTTCTTTGGTTCTTATATAGACAATGCCATACTTTTTTAAAAAAGGAACATGACTTCATTCTGTGCTTTTTATCATCCAGGTAAAAAAAAAAACTGCTTTAAAATGAAGGGTACTTGATAAATAATCCTGTTCAGCATGTAACTAGTTTCTTTATCCAAAAAAATACTAAAGAGATAGTAAAGCAGCCAAAGACACTTCAACAATATCCCTGACAAGAGCTTCTATTAATAAAATATGAGAAAATATGTTCCTGGAAAAATAGTTAGTGGATAAATTAAGACTCCCTATCAGCTTCATTTTAATTAGCATTTGTCTAATGATTAGCAGGATGAAATACATAAACACTGACAAATAAATAAGTTGTGAAAGAAAACATGGAATAAAAATGTATGAGAAATGGCCATTCTAGATGCCATTCAGTGGTCTCATTTAGATTTTTAGAATCAAAGCTAGGACATTTCAAATGAATGCATAAAATACAAGCAATAGGACAAAACAACAAACAGTGAAGCAAAGAGCCATTTGAAACACTATCAACCTTCATTCATTTAGGGCAAATTAACTTTCCTTAGCATTCTCTTCATAAATTGAAAGATGATTTTTAAATATGGTATAGAAAAATCTATGATCCTCCTTTAAGAGTTTTTCCTCTTTTATCATAATATTTACCACAAACATTCTAATTTAAATATCAGATTACTATAAAAGAAATCGAGTAGCTCCTTGGTTAAGTACAGAAAATGAAATTTTTAGTTTCTCGACAGCTAAATTGGTTTCTCAAAATAAAGTTCCACCTCTAGTTGCATGTTTGCAAATTTTCCTCATGATTCAAGATCAGGCTTACAAAATTACAGCATTTAGGATTCAGAATGTATGCATGATCAAGTATAACATAATATTTCATATTATAGTTGTAGACTCATTATTTTATAACACTAATCCAAGTTAGTAGCATCTCAATCAGCATAAATAACAATTTCAACAATTATCTCTGGAATTTTTCAGAGAAAAATATGCTTTGATGCCTTGAGAAAAGATATTGCTTCTCTCTTAATAATGGAAAAACAGCTTTCCCATTGCTACAATTCAGATCTCAAATATTTTATTCATATAGCCTAAATTAAGTGGAACCTAACTAGTTTTTTGGCACAAAGTATAAGTTCCTCACTGAAAACCCTCTTTCCGAGACTGCATAAGTTTGAGCTGTAGAGAAACAAAATATGTAGCTCAAACAACAATTTTTTGGTTTTATAAAAGGGCAGAAACTTTTTTTATAAAAAAATAAAATAAATTTTATTGGCTGCCATCTTGTCTCAGGATAAATCTGGGCAAAACTTGGTTTGTGAAAAGTTCTGCCAAATCTTGATAATTTCTTTGCAATTTATTGATTCTCTACAAGTGGTAAAATAACTTGAACTGTCCTTGAGAAAATGCGCGGAATTATGTACAGAGTAATTAAGGACATGTATTGTAACTATGTATCATTCATGTGTTTGCAACTGTGTATCATTGCAACTATGTATCATTCAGACATTTGCAACATTGTATCATTCACGTGTAGTCATTGAGCTTCTGTCTCCTCAGTGACCTTTTGCAGGGCACGTACAAGGGACAAGGAGCTAAACATCTGTAGATAAAGCTTATTTACATTGTGAGTAGTTTGTCCGGCATGCAGCTTTGTAAAGAAGGAATATCCTGATCGAATTATAAATCTCGCAATCCTGTCTGACCTGGTATCTTGCCTGATCTGAGCTTTTGTAAATCTTGCATATCCTGTCTGACCTGGGCTTAACCTAGGCTCTGAAAAAACAATCACCCCCTTTTGAAGGAGCATAATAAAAGAGCGTGTACCCAGACATTCTGGGCGCACTCATCCCGAGGAACTTCGTCTCCTGTTGTTTCTTTCTCCTTTCGCTCCCTATCATGAGACGCCCATCTGATGCGGGATAGCAGATACCGCATTCTGGTGACCCCGACGTGATTCCCTAAGGGGGATACGTTGCGACGCACTCATAAATTACCCGCTCGATGGGAGCTGTGCATCGCCAGGCCTGAAGCGAATTGCACATCATCGGATCTGAAACAAGGTCTCGACTTTCGTAAGTATGGGCGGAAACTTTTCTCAACAACAGACAGAGCATCTGAAGGAATTGAGGGAGTTAGTCGCTTCTTCTTCTAAATATTCTGCTAATTTAAAGGGCTCGCCTGTAAAAATGAAACCTATTGCTACATTATTGACTTATGTGTGGCAACGTTGTCCCAATTATCCAGAGAAAGGGTCCTTAAAAATCTCCGCTTGGCAAAAAATTGGTGAATATCTCCATAGTCCTCCTCGTGCACCTATTGGCATTTTGGTCACTTGGAAGAAAATTATGGAGGCTTTAAAAGTCCATTATAAAATAGAAGCAGGGAGTGTATTTGAATCTCCCCCACCAAGTTATGATAACTTTTCTGTCCTTCAACCCTCCGCTCCCGATGATCGTAAGTCATTACGGGAGCCTCCCTCCATTCAATCCACTTCCTTAAATGTAGAGCCATCGTGTCCTCCACCACCCTCCCGAGGTGGGGGGGGGGTGTTGTAAAAGCCATTCAACAAGCCTTTTATGAAGGAGAAATGGATGAGGACACCCTTGCAGCTGCCTCCCTTTATCCTATCATACAAACCGGCAATCCTCCAGCTCCTCAGTATACCCCAATGCCATACAAAATAATTAAGGATTTAAAAGCAGCTTGCAAGGAAAATGGTATTCATTCTCGCTATGTACAGGGTCTTTTAGGATCAATAACCCAACCAGGCGCTGACTTGATAAATGCTGATTGGCGTACATTATCATGTTAGATCCTCACGCCTTCACAATTTTTGGTCTGGGAGTCAGAATTTCATAAACGTACCGCAGCCGCAGCCGCTAGAGGCTTGCCGGCAAATGTCACTTTAGATATGCTTAACGGTACTGGCACCATGTTTACCATTGCCCAGCAGATTACCACAGACGCAGCTGCTTTCCCTATATTACAGGATTGTGCTTTGGCCGCTGCTCGAAAGGTTGATAATGCGGGATGCGTGCCCAAATCTTTCTCTAAAGTTATTCAAGGACCTTCTGAGCCTTTTTCCTCCTTTATAAACCATTTTACAGAAGCCTTAGAGAGACAAATTGATAATGAGGAGGCTTGTAATGAATTAAAATTGAAACTTGCTTATGAAAACGCAAACGCTGATTGTCAGAAAGTTTTGCAACCATTAATTAATAAGAAAAATGTTACCTGGGCAGATTATCTTACAGCCTGCCAAATCATAGGAACCACATCCCATTCCATGTCTACTCTGGCTACAGCCATTACTGAAGGCATGCAGCAGAACATGAGCTCTCTTCTTCCCATTTCCCAACAAAACACTCGCAAATTGGGCAATTGTTTTAATTGCGGCAAGCCAGGTCACTTTAAGAGCCAATGCAGAGCCCCGGGTGGGGGAGCAAATATGTCAAGAAACCAGGTAGCTCGCCCAAAGACGCCATGCCCTCGATGCCAAAAGGGCTATCACTGGGCTAATCAGTGCAGAGTCCAAAAGAATGAACAGCAGAATAACCCTGCAATCATTCAAAAACCTTTTTTGAATCAGGGAAACTAGAAACGGGGCAGGCAGGCAGCCCCACAACAAAGGCTGCTGAAAATTGCAACTTTTCTTCTTTCGCTTACGATCTTGTTGCTAATGAAACTGTTACTTATCTTCCTGGTGTCGCTGACTTTCTCTTTGTACGTCCTGTTCAGCCTTTTCATATGCCCCCCGATATTCCAGTGCTAGTCTTTCCTGTAAGGGATTTAGCTGAACAAGGTATTCTTGCCTCTCCTTTTCTGCATGACCCCACTGTATTGTCTGATGTCTGTCTGTCTGTACTAGCTAATACAGAAGTTACTATAAATGAGGGGGATGTTGTGGCAAAAATGATTGTGCTCTTAGACCAACAACAAGAGCAACTCAATGCAATTGAAAGACTAATTAGTCAACCAAAACCTACGGTAACATTCTTATTGAATGGTCGATCCTTTCTTGGTCTTTTAGATACTGGAGCGGATATTTCCGTCATCCGAACCGCTGAGTGGCCAAACACCTGGCCTGCAGATGTGGCACCAGCGGTGAGAGGAGTGGGGGGACTCCAGGAGACTCGCATTAGCAGAAACTGGGTAAAAGCCCATTCCCCTGAGTCTCAATGTGTTGCTTATATTAAACCAGCTGTAATTCCTCTGTATACTAATTTGTGGGGAAGAGACCTTATGTCACAGTTTAATGCACAACTTACCCTCCACTAACCATGCTTCGCTTGCATTTGACTCACAATAAACCTATGTGGATTGATCAGTGGCCTTTCCCTTCTATAAAGCTTGAAGCCTTACATTCTCTTGTTCAAGAACAATTAGATAGAGGTCATCTAGAACCTTCATTGAGTCCATATAATACCCCAGTTTTTGTTATCAAAAAGAAAAATGGCGGGAGAAGGCGGAGCCTTGTCTCGGTGCTACAGCTGCGATCTCGGGGCTCTGAGATCGCAGCTGATATTTTCACCCCTGGTCAGTCCTAACGGACCTAAACCATCCCGTAGAGACGGGGAATGTGAAGGGCACAGTCCCAGGATCCCAGAGATATCGCAAAATCTCTGGTTTGATCCGGGAGAAGCTCTTTTGCTGGCGGTGAAAAGGCAGCCTCCAAAGCTGCTGAAGTCAGGACAGCTCCGAAAAGAAAGAGGCTGAAGAGAGGGTGTGTCGGCTGGGTGAGAAACTTCCTTTTGTATTGCAAATTGGCTGAGACCTGAAAGGATATCCTGAACAAAGAAGAAACCTTTATTTTTCTTTGACTGGAATCTCCTTGAGCGGCGTTTTTTAAAGTGATGTCAAATTGAGGCTTGGATTCTTTCCTTACTATTTTTTTATCTGAGGAATTTAATGTGATTTTGTAGCTAATCAGATTGAATTTTTTTCTTATATATATTTTTATGCTTCTTTTGATTTTTTAATTTTCTTTAGGATAGAGGCCCCCTTTGTTTTGTTTTTTTCCCTCTGAGTTTTGTATACATTACTTTTCTTTCTGGCTGAGGGGGGGAAAAGTATTAAGAGACTGTGCAACACTGCCAACTAGAGGCTTGAAAATATTTTATTTGAACTGGGGAGAAATGTATAAACACTCCTTCTCAAGGACATTTTAATGTGATAAGATGGAGGGAGAGCACAGAAAAATATTATTACAGGTGTTTTCCTGGACTCTTATCAATGTTACAACACTTGAGGCTTGGCTTTGAAGCTGCTGGAGAAGAGAGTCATAATAAGAGCCTTGGATAAATAAACAAACTTGTGAAATCTCTACTCGCCAGCCTTTTTGTATATTTCAATTCTAGTAATATTTTTATTTTTTTATTTTATCCTTCTTCTTCTTTGGCTTTGGGCCATTTTTATTATTGGATTTTCCCATTTTGGATCATAATTGGCTACTCTATCAGATGGACTGAAGGTTTAAAAGAATTTGAAGTTTTTTGAAGCATTAAAGTGGAAAAAAGGGAAAAAAAAAAGAAGAAAGTGTGAAATGAAATGGACTGTGTGTATTTGGATTGTTTGCTGACTTTGGGACTTCTGGAAACTCTAATTTGAATGATTAAAATCATTTGGATAACTTGAATTTTTTCTTTTTTTCTTTTACAATGGCATTACTTATGGATGAACTGAAAATGGAATTTATAAAATATAAACAAGAGAAACAAGAAGGGAAGGATTCTTTTGGCTCTATTTTTAATTTTTTAGAAATGGCAATTTCTACATATGAGAAAGTACAAGAACAAGAAGATTGGGATGAAGAAGAAACCATCCTTAATGAACAAGCAACTTTATTTGGGGAAGAAAGGGGAAAGGGGAGAAAGAGAATGGAGAATTTAAGACTTAAAAAAACAACCAAAAAAGGGAAAAACAAGGTGAAAAGTGGACACAACATCAGAAAGCAACAGAAAAGAGGAATACACAAGAAGGTGGAGATTAAGAGACAAGGGGGTAAAAAGGGTAGAGTGGAGAAGCAAGGGAGGAAAGAAGGGAAGAGAAGTTACAAAGGTTTGAAACAAGATGTAAAGAAACAGAATTTATTTAGAGATAATGGGTAAACATATAACTGAAAAAGAGATTCTGCAAAGATACATAAGATTGTGTTGTTGTATTTGTATTTGAAATAATGTTAGAAAATTGGAATAATATATGATTATAAAATGGGACAAAATATTTAATGTAATTTAGCGAAATTTTTTCTTTTTAAATAAAAATAAATGAAATCAAATATGAGAGAATTGAATTAAAGAAAAATGGGAACATTGTTATTGTTTAATATTTTAAAATATAAGTGAAATAGGGGGAAGTAATTAAGTAAAATCTATAAGTGTTCCCATAGAAGCATGATACTTATTTAGAAAGGATTGTGTAAAATGTTTAAGACTTAAATGAATATTAATTTGAATGATATAACTTTAATTGCTATGGATTGTTGTTTTAATTATATTATATTTTTTAAATATAGTTTCAAAATATTGAGTTTATCTTTAGAATGTACTACGCAGAATCCGAATGGAAGTTATGTGTCATGTTAAGCTTTAAAACTAGGGGAGGGATAAGTATGACAAGGTATTATACTCCAATCAGTCATTACAGAAGAAACTTTGTGTTAATGAGAAAAGATAAATAGCTAGCTGAAATAGAACAGACAAAGGATATAAGTATAATGATTTAAATTGAGATGAAATAAATATAATAGAATTAAGAGAGTGAAAAGAGAGGAGAAGCTATATAGAAAATGCAAAATAATAAATAAGAAATGGAATGTTATTTAAAAGTAAGCATGAACTTGAATTTATCTCTGTACAAAAAGATGTAACTCGGGATCAAACTGCCGTCCAAAAAGATATTTTATGTTTTTTATGTTTTGTGTTTGTTTGTACATGTTTGTTTGTTAAAAATTAATAAAATTCTTTAAAAAAAAAAAAAAAAACGGCGCTTGGCACCTCCTTCAGGATTTAAGGGCTGTGAATTCGGTCCTCCTTCCAATGGGACCCCTGCAATGTGGTCTTCCAAATCCTAACATAATTCCTCAAGAGTATGACCTTATCATTATCGATTTAAAAGACTGTTTTTTCTCCATTCCATTACATCAGTTAGATAGAAAATTATTTGCTTTTACAGTACCAACCTTAAATAATCAGAGACCTACCAAACGATATCAATGGAAAGTCTTACCGCAAGGCATGTTAAACAGTCCAACTATGTGTCAATTTTTTGTGGATTTAGCCTTGCAACCATACAGGGACAAATATCCTCATTTTTTAATCTATCATTACATGGATGATATATTGGTATCTGCACCTGGCCCAAAGGGCACGGTATTAAAAACTCTGCTGTGCCTGAACTCCATTCTAGGTAAAACAGGTCTCACAATAGCCCCAGAAAAAATACAATCCAAACCACCCTTTTCCTATTTAGGTCACAAGTTACTTGCTTCAGCTGCTGTTCCTTCCCTTCCCCTCCCAACACTTCCCCCGAAACCCACACTTGTGATCTTACAACAGTTCCTAGGAACCTTAAATTGGGCACGTCCTTATTTGGGTTTGACCACAGCTACATTAGCTCCTCTTTTTAATGCCCTCACACAAGGTAAAGCCCCATCTGATGTTATCATTCTAAATAAAGAGCAGTTGCAAGCATTAAAAGACGTTTCCCATTCACTGGCTACTCGATGGGTGGATCGAGCTATAGAGAATTGCCCTTTATCAATTGCTTTACTAAATACTGTTCAGAGACCAACAGCTGTTATCATGCAATCTCATCAGACACAGGTTCTGATTTTAGAATGGCTGCATTTGTCTCACACCCCATGGACCACAATCACAAGTAAAACCTCTGCATATTCCCAGTTGATCTTTAAAGGTCGACAAAGATGTAAACAACTCATGGGATGTGAGCCTGTTTCAATATTCACTCCTTGCTCACTGACCACGTGGGAAATGCTATGGTGTAATTCAGAAGAACTACAATACGCTTTAGAAGAGTGGCCAGGGCAAACTTCTTGCCATTTACCAGCGGACCCACGTTTCACTTTTCTTAAAACTCTCCCTTTTGAATGGCAATCCCCCCTCTCAATATCTCCATTAGTGGATGCACCTACGCTTTATGCAGATGGGGGGAAAATGTATGGTGCTTGTGCATGGTACCAGGAGGGAGAGTGGAAAACTAAAATTACCCCTCCGCAATCTTCTGCTCAACAGGCAGAACTTGTTGCATCTCTTATTACGTTTCAACAGTTTCAAAAAGCTCCTTTTAATTTAATAGTAGATTCCATATACGTTTCTCAGATTTTGAAAAATATATATCAAGCCTATTTATCTCCTAGCATATCTGTTCCTTTGTTAAAATTGTTGCTTCCTCTACAACAATGTATCAACAGCCGTACGCATCCATTCTTTGTAGCAGATATCAGGAGCCATCAACCTCTTCCTGGTATATTACAGGAGGGAAACAAGGTGGCAGACGCAGCTGCAGCAGCTGCAGCAGGTAAATCAATTTGCAATCTGACAGCAGCCCAAAGCCATGACTATTTTCTCCAAAATAAAAAGGCATTACAAAAACAATTTTCTCTAACTCAGGCAGAAGCTGCTGCCATTATTCAACAATGCCCCACATGTAGTAAGCAAGGACATTCCATTCCCATAGGAGTAAATCCTAGAGGATTAAAAGCTTGTGAAATTTGGCAAATGGATGTAACTCAGTATCCACCTTTTGCCCCTTGGAAATATTTGCACGTTTCCATCGATACATATTCAGGGTTTATTCTGGCTACTCCTCAAAGGGGAGAAACTGTAAAACATGTCATCAATCATTCAATTCGTACCTTTGCCTCGCTGGGACGTCCAAAAGAAATCAAAACAGACAATGGACCTGCCTATACGAGTTCTGCTTTCCAGGACTTCTGTAACAGATGGGATGTAACTCACAAGTTTGGGATTCCCTACAACAGCCAGGGGCAGGCTATTGTGGAACGAGCTCACTTATCTCTGAAACGTGCTCTTGATCGATATTCGTTGCGGGAAAAACCCCCTAACCTCCCAGCATTGCAAAATTCTCTT
The DNA here is from genome assembly GCA_015471245.1 of Laticauda colubrina. NCBI lineage: Eukaryota > Metazoa > Chordata > Lepidosauria > Squamata > Elapidae > Laticauda > Laticauda colubrina. The sequence goes on from BLBF01000043.1 coordinate 12,323,013, forward strand.
AACATTTGTCTTTACACTTTAAATTTTCTTAATCTGACTGGCATTCCTCCCACTTCTGCTGCTTCACGTCATTTTTCCTCACCACCCCCCTAACAGACCTCTGGTACATTATCGCAGATTGCCAGATCCCGCCTGGCAGGGTCCCGCTGAGCTTCTCACCTGGGGACGAGGCTACGCTGCGATTTTACTACCAGACAAAACCACTTGCTGGGTCCCTGGTCGGGTGGTAAGACCCTATCATGGGAATTCCTCCACTACATCTGCATCTTAAATTCTTCCTGATATTCTTGCCTATATCCTCTTTGCAATTTCTACCTTATTCATATCCTACTTATACCTTTGTTCAACATGGTCATTGGACCACATTAGAATTTCGCTTTATTAATTATGATAGTGACTGTCCTATTGTTTGTTGGCATAATAATCTTCCCATAAATCTATCTCCTTATATTCACACATACTTCAACAAAACCTATGCTTCCTGTCAAAAGATTATTCGTGTTAAAGCCACTTCATTAACAGAAGGCTATTATACTTGTTCCATGTGGGTACGTCATGAAAATGCTACCCGTAGCTTTCACTCTGTCACTTCTGTTTTGTTTACAGAACACTCTACCACTCGCTCTTTTGTTCCTTCTTTACTCTTCCTATGGAAAAGAACCTTAAAATCTTTTCCTCTATTCAAGCTAGATATAGGGGGACCTAAATGTCCTTCTCTTGTATTACGGGTTCCTCCAACCCAACTAACATCCTTGATGAATGACCAAATTAATCTTCATTGTCATTATTGTAATTATTATCCTTTTTCTACTAATTGCATTCCCTTTTCATCTCATAAATGTTCTACAACTAACTTGTCCATAATCCTCTCTCCTACTTGTGATGCTTTTATATACCCGAACTCTGATCCTGTCAACAAACGACGCTTCAAAAGAACTGTCCATGACGATCCGCAGAAGCCTCATAGAAAATATAATATTACTTGGACTATAACTGACTTTCAAGGCGTTCGTTTAAGCTCTACAACCAATTCTTCTCGCATAGAAGACTTCTACCCACCACTTCAATTCGATTTGTCAGAAATGCTTGTAGGCTCCACCGCCTACAACTCGCCTTCTCATCCAACGGAGCCTAGTCATAGAGTTGTAAATAAATATAGGTTTTATGTATTCCTCGGACAGCCTGTTTCCAACACTCAGTCCCCTGTCCAACGACTTCTCGACTGCGGGGGGTCGTCGGATTACTTTTGCAAAGCCTGGTCGTGTGTTTCAACTGGACATATTTATTGGGATCCGGGCACTAAGGGTGATCTCATTACTGCCACTCGCACCACATGAGATATTCCATGCAGTGGTAAAAAATTGCCCAAATGCAACCCGGTAACCATAAGGTTCACAGACCAAGGCAAGAAAAGTACCCTATGGGACACTGGCTTGAAATGGGGTGCCCGTCTAAAAGGAGTCTGGCCGGAAAAGCATTAAGGAAATATTTTTTACATTCAACGTCACATTGAACTCCCTCGCTCTAACCCGGTGGGACCACATGAAAAGGTTATTAAATCCCCATTCTTGCAACCCATATCACAGGGAGTTAACCCATTGATTCCATTGATCAAAGCTTCCTATGCTTTGCTGAACTCTTCAAACTCATCAATTGCCTCCACATGTTGGCTTTGTGTTTCTGCCTCTCCACCTTTTTACGAAGCCATCGCTTCCCAAGAATCCATTGCTAATTCCACATCAGACGAACATTGCCGTTGGAGGAACTCCACTGTTACTGTTTCTTCCATCACTGGGGTCGGTTGTTGCTTAGGAAATATTCCATCCAATTACTCACAATATTGTCATAATGTTTCTAATGGCTATCATTGTAATGTATATCTTCTAAGAACCGCCTTGGCCGCACCCACACCATCGGGGGATACTCTGCAGTCTGCACCACTTCAGGAGGAAATTTAACATCACGCCTGAAAGGAATGTATTTTATCCCTGGCAATAATTCTGTCTGGGCTTGTTCCACCGGTCTCACAGCATGTGTCTACGGGGATGAACTTGTTAAATCCAAATCATTTTGCATTCAAGTATGGCTTGTACCAAAAATTGACGTGTATAACTCTGATGATTTTATATCCCTACAGGCACCCATGGAATACCCCCTCAGAGCAAAGCGGGAAATTATTAGTACTCTCACTCTAGGTCTACTGCTTGCTCTGGGCACCACGGGCACAGCCACGGGCATTGCAGGACTAGCTGTCTCTGAACAAAAAATTACAGCTCTGGGTTCAGCCATTGATGATGATTTATTACGAATTGAGAAATCAATTTCAGCTTTGCAAAACTCCTTGACGTCCCTCTCGGAAGTGGTCTTGCAGAATCGTAGAGGCTTAGATCTGTTATTTTTAAAACAGGGGGGATTGTGTGCTGCGCTTAAAGAAGAATGTTGTTTTTATGCTGATAGCAGGGGGATCGTGTTGGATTCTATGAAAGAATTAGAAAAACGCTTAAAAGATAGAGAAAAAGAAAGGTTAAACATGTATAATTGGTATCAAGGCTTGTTTTCTATTTCACCATGGCTTACAACCTTTTTAACTGCATTGGCAGGACCATTAATAATCATTATATTGATATGTATTATAGGACCTTGTTGTTTTAATAGAATATTGCAATTTTTGAAAAATCAATTATCCTCCATAACTGCTAATGTTAATGTGTTATTGCAAGCTCATGTTAAGTCCTTAACACCAGATGAAAAAATGTCATTGCTGAGTTACCACTCCTTGGACAACCCTGACACTGACGGGTCGCACTCCTGCCTAGATGACTGGGACGGCGAACATTTCAGGAAAAAGATTCCTGTCTTCTTGGACAAGGAAGAAGACTCGTCATAAATAATAAAAACAGAGGAGATGTTGTAACTATGTATCATTCATGTGTTTGCAACTGTGTATCATTGCAACTATGTATCGTTCAGGCATTTGCAACATTGTATCATTCACGTGTAGTCATTGAGCTTCTGTCTCCTCAGTGACCTTTTGCAGGGCACGTACAAGGGACAAGGAGCTAAACATCTGTAGATAAAGCTTATTTACATTGTGAGTAGTTTGTCTGGCATGCAGCTTTGTAAAGAAGGAATATCCTGATCGAATTATAAATCTCGCAATCCTGTCTGACCTGGTATCTTGCCTGATCTGAGCTATTGTAAATCTTGCATATCCTGTCTGACCTGGGCTTAACCTAGGCTCTGAAAAAACAATCACCCCCTTTTGAAGGAGCATAATAAAAGAGCGTGTACCCAGACATTCTGGGCGCACTCATCCCGAGGAACTTTGTCTCCTGTCATTTCTTTCTCCTTTCGCTCCCTATCATGAGACGCCCATCTGATGCGGGATAGCAGATACCGCAGACATGCATGTTTCTTTCAATGATATGTTTCTTAGAATATTTGATACTAGTATATGAATCTTCATTAGCATACAAAATACAATAGTAGAAATGTTTATTATTGTGAAAGTATACAGTGAAATTAGATAACCCTACACTATAATGTTCAAATGTTGCCCTTGTTATCTATAATAACAATAGGTTATTTTGGACAACTTACAGTCTAGGCATGTATATTTATGTGCCCTAATTTTACACTATTCAAGTTACACTAAAAAGCTAAAAATTCTGTTGAATCATATTTGTAAAACCATGCCATTAAAACTAAAAAAAAAACACCTTAAGATGTGGTTTGACACTATATCCTGAATTCTTTAGTTTAGCTAGCAGAACTGTATTTTTATCAAACTGATAAACTATCTGTAGTTTTTAATGATTAATATCATAATCTTCGAACTTGGCCCATGCTGCTAGAGATGATGAAACCTGAACTAATGCATCAAAGAATTTTTTTACCCATGCTGAAGTATATATGAAATCCACTTCATTTTTATAGAATATGCATTCAAAACCTTTCAAAGGTTAAAATATCACCACTATATTTCTGGAGTACAGTTCTTGAATTATGAGAACAAAACAGCAAAGCTATTGAAATTGATAGTCTTCATCTGCATGTCCCATCTTATTTTAAATTTAGACAAACTATATTTGAGTATAGTCTTCTAAATCTTTGGCTAAATGCATAAGCACCAATCTTCTATTATTCAAATTTGACGAATTTTAATGTTTATAAATATTCTCATAAAACATAAAGTCATAAACTCTTCCATGTTCTCTAATCCATCATCATATCTAGTGAAAATTGTGTATTCCTAAGACGAGCTGTCAGAACCAAGGACATGCAGACTTTCTTCTAAGCAGTTTCCTTTTATTCCTCACTTACAGACAGAAATCTTGCCAAACTGAAGCAAAGTTTTTGCATCATTAAAGATATACTCAGAATTCCTGTGGAAAGTCAACCCTTGCTTTGTTCCTCTTCCTCCCGACTAAACTATCTAAATTTTGCTGCCTTTTTGTCCTCTGGAATTCAGCCCTTCCCTTCTGAAAATCCGGATTATTTTCACTGCAATAACCTATGACAATGCAACAGAAGTGAAGTTATATTCTTTCCTTTTGGAGATACCAACAATAATGCATTCAATTCTGTAATGTCTAAACACTTTTATTTCCTATTATTGGGGGATATACTTCTTCCTCTGATATTTTGATAGAATCACACTGTTTCTTACCTCATTGCATTTGCTCACTCGTCTTGCAATAATCAGTTGAATCATTCCCCGTTTATTTCCCTCTGTGGACATGGACCTACGCAAAGTTTCCATGGCATCTTGGTTTGTCTTTCCCAACAATGATTCTCCATTTACTGCTATTAATTGATCATTCACTCGGAGTCTTCCGTCCTACAAGTAAAAAGAAATCTGAGACTTATTAAAAGTTTTTTTTTTTTTTGGGGGGGGGGGGTTATTAATTAAACCATACAAAACAGAAAAAACGTAACATAAATTATGAAATTTTATGCATGTGTATGCATGTGAGAGAGGTGGAGAAATTCTGTATAATACTTTCAATAAAAGATGATCATATTTCATCAGAATCATCCAAGTATCAGCTGCAGTGGTGCAATTATTATAATGCAGTATTGCAGGTTACTTCTGCTGCCTGCTACTTGCTGCCTGCCTGCAATTTGGCAGTTCAAATTTTACCAAGGTCAAGGTTGACTCAGGCTTCCATCCTTCCAAGGTGGGTAAAATGAGGACCCAGATTGTTGTGGGCAAATGCTGACTCTGTAAATCGCTTAGAGGGGACTGTAAAGTATTGTGAAGCTGTATATAATTCTAAGTGCTATTGCTATATAATGCATGTATTTGTTCATAAATTGCAAAGTATTCAATTCACTGGGCAACTGGGATAATAAATTTATCTTTCCAATGTTGCAGAATTAATTTCTTGACAAAAGTAAGGAAACAGTGAATCCACTTCCATTGTACAGCTGTCAATTTCCATGTAGTACACATGTAGTTCAAAATAATGTGTATGTTCAAAAATATTACATAAATATTTGAATAAGAATGTTTCCCTTAAAATTAAATTAATGTTTATAATTATTTTTTACCAAAATGTAACTTTGGAACATTACAAAATATATGTTTTAATAAGCATTGTTCATATTGCTTCTTCAAAAACTTGATGACCACCTAATATAGAAAACTTACAACAATTGCGATCCAAATTTCCCTTGTTAAGCAAAGTGGTTATGTGAATCACACTTGATTTTATGACTTTGGATGCAAATAATTTAGAGCTGAAAAAAGATATGCTAGGAATACTTAGTTGTGGTTTCACAGATTATAAATACAAAGTTGACATGGGTAATTTCATCATATTTCTTTCTTTTCTTGACCCCTCTTGCCTTGAGATAAAGGTAAAGAGTGCTCATGATAGAAAGACAACTGTAAAAAGATGATAACAAAATATCTTGCAAGACTTCTAGAATAAATAGAATATAGAATACTTTATTGGCCAAGTGGATTGGACACACAAGGAATTTGTCTTGGTGTATTAATTGGTCTATTAATGTAGCTTTAAAAAAAATAGAATTAGCTTATAACGTTTTATTTCCTGTCTGTCTACGTAATAAGAGTGAAATCAATCAGACTGATCAAAACAGGTTTCTCCTGATACCATTTTCATAGTAACTACTAGAGAGGGTTCCTATTTTGTTGTGCCATCTCTTATCCCTAAAATAATGCAAATGACCAGCTGCCTGCAAGGAATATAAATCCTTCCATTGCCTTGCTATCCTGTCAGAGCTGAAGAAGCATCTTGAATAAGAAATGAAAAGTCTTCAAAAGAAAAAGAAGAAGAGAGTCCAGTTGCCGCTTGAAAAAAAGCACCTTTGGGACAACCATGAGCTGGATGACTGAGAATCTCTACAAAATCTTAAGCCCATGTCACACTGAACCAATGGATGCAAAGAGGATGTAAAACGGACAAAAAACCTTGCCATCCATTCGAAAACGCGATGTACTCACTGCCTCCGTTTGGCTTCCTCTCTTTCCGTCCAGCATCCGTTTATGGACGTTTCATCCGCTCCGAAAGTTTTGGGCTGCCTAAAACTTTTGTGCGGAAAATGTATCCAGTTCGTCCGTTCTGCATCCGCTACACATCCGCTACGCATCCGCTATATCCACTAGGCATCCGCTGCGCATCCGCACAACTTGCATCCGCCCGGACGCAGGGAGGAAGTGGAACGGACGCAGAATGGATGCAGAACGGATGCAGAACGGATGCAGAATGGAAACAAAGTGTTTAAAGCGGAAAATACGTTCGCAGAGGGGACCTATCTCGGATATTAAGGATGTCTAGAGGATGCCTAGAGGATGCCTAGACGATGCAAAGGGACACTTATACTGCCTATAAAAAGGGGGAGCAACAGATCTGGATCTCATTTTCAGAACAGCAGCCCTGCGGTGCAGACCTCTGCAGCCTTCATCTGACTCTTCCTCTTCCACAGCATCCAGTCATGTCCACCGTGGATCGTAACAAAGTCCTTTTGGCAGCCACCATCCTTCTGCAACAGTGCGAAGCCATCTACAGGCTCTGTGAACTCTACTACAGGAAGAAAAAGAGGCAGCCAAGAAGCGTCTGGGTACGAAGATGGTTCGCCAGAAGAGCAGAGGACGGACTGTACAACAAGCTGATGGTGGAGCTCAGGAACGAAGACACTCGGGCATTCCAGAACTTCATGAGGATGCCTCCAGCCATATTTGACGAAGTTGTGCAGCGCCTGACACCCAGGTTGACCAAGACAAACACCAATTTCCCGCCCAGCCTGGAACATGGGCTCAAGGTGGCACTCACTCTGCACCACCTGGCCTCAGGGACCTCCTATAGGAGCATGCAGTACGGCTGGAGGGTGCCACCCAGCACCATCAGCTTTGTGGTCAGAGAAGTGGTGCAGGCCATCATCGAAGAATACAAGGAGGAGGTCTTCCAGTACCCCTCCACTGAAGAAGGCTGGAAGAAAGTTGCAGAGCAGTGGTATCAGAAGTGGAACTTCCCCCACACCGTTGGAGCCATAGATGGCAAGCACATGGCCTGCAAAGCGCCAGTCAAGTCAGGGTCCACTTATCACAACTACAAGGGCTTCTTCAGCATCATCCTCTTCGCCATGGTCGATGCTGACTACAAGTTCATGTACATCGATGCTTCAGGCAACGGCTCATCTTCAGATGCCCAGGTATACAACACCAGTCACCTCAAGGAGGTGCTGGAACGCAACCTCATGGTGGGCTTCCCAGATCCAGACCCGCTGCCCAATGACACACAAGATGCGCCCTACTTCATCGTGGGGGATGACGCCTTCTGCCTCACAACCTACCTCATGAAGCCCTACACCTCCAAATACCTCACCCGTGAAGACAGGATCTTCAACTACAGGCTGTTCAGGGCAAGACGGGTGGTGGAGAACGCCTTTGGCATCCTGGCCAACAGGTTCCAGGTACTTCTCACCAACATGCAGCATAGCCCAGAGACCATGAGAAGGATCGTGGAAGCTTGCTGCATCCTGCACAATCTAATGCGCACCCGCTACCCAGTCTTGCAGAACAGGCTTGTGGACAGTCAACAAGGCAATGGGGACATGGAGGCTGGGGAATGGAGGCAAGGGCAAAACCTGATCAACACTCAGGATGTGCAAGGCCCCAACAGAGCCTCACGTGAGGCGAAGAAGCAGCGCAACCTCCTGAAACACTGGTGCAACTCCCCAGCTGGAGCAGTGGAGTGGCAAGACAAGATGGTAAATGCTTAATGGATGCTTCCTTCAGCCTGTCTCATCACACGGATGAGATTGGGCCATGTATGTTGGGTTGGCCTACAATGAACAGGGCGTTTAATAAAGAGTTGTGTTTATGTTGACATGTGTGGATAATTATTACATTATTATTGATAAAAAAGGGCCATAGGTGTGGCACCTGGGAGGGTGGACCATACAGTCCCATTATGCTTGCACTGGAGGTTTATCTATCCCACAGCTATTACCCATTCCAAAGGTATCCCTGCTCATCTCACAGGTATCCCTGCCCATCACACAGCTATCTTAACCCATCCCACAAGCATGCAAAGGCTTAAACCATTTCTAAAAGTTTTCAGCAAGACTTTATTAAAAAAAAGAAATGAAGCAAGTGTGTGAATCATAAATAGACTTTATTAACAACAAGCTATAAGACAAAAATGAGTCTCTGGCACTCCTCTTGGTCGCTCAGTCCCAAGGGTGAAGGGTGTAGGTGCTGTGGAGGTGGCTGGTGCTGGAGTGCTTGTCATCAGCTCCTCCAGAAGCAGAAGCAGCAGAAGCGCGAGCCCCAGAAGAGCGAGCCCGTGCTGAAGCCCCAGCAGAACCAGAGTGAGGGCCAGGGGGCGGGATGGTAGCCCTGTCCCTCTTGCCAGGGCTGGCAGCAGATGTCTGAGGCTTGCTGTGCTTCCGCATGGTTGTGGGGTTGCTGGCTGGCAGGGAGGCTGGCAGGAACCAAGGCTGGCAGGGAGGCAGGCACCAAGGCTGGCAGGAAGGCTGGCAGGCAGGCAGGCACCAAGGCTTGCAGGCAGGCAGACAGCAAGGCTGGCAGGCAGGCTGGCAGCAAGGCTGGCAGGCAGACATGCAGGCAGGGCAGGCAAGGCAGTCGATGTGTCCGGCAGCAGGTCTTTCCTCTGAATGGCGACCTGCTTCCGAGCTGCTTCCGTTATATACGCGGGGCTGACGCAATGCATCCTCCCCACATGCGCAATTAACGCCAGGCATCCATTAGGCTTCCACTCTGCATCCACTGTGCATCCACTGTGCATCCGCTTCATCCGTTTGGCGTCCACTTTGCTGAGCCCCCCTGGAAGCCTAGCAGATGTGCCATCCGCTCTCATCTGCTTCCATCCGCTGGGCTTCTGTTCCGCATCGGCTTTGCATCTGCCCTGCGTCCTCCACGCAACTGTGTTATCCGCTCCGGTTATGCAAATTTTTGCCCCTTTTGAGAGCAGATAACAACGGATGGAACATTTTGCTAGTCCGCTGTGTCCTTTTTGCATCTGTTGGCCAGTGTGACATGGGCTTTATCTGAGTGTATCCTAGAAAGCATTCCCCTAACTTCCTTTTCCCACATATCATTACATACTCGGACTGGAATCACCATTATATTAAACCATTTTGAATAGGTGACAACAACTAGATTCACACTAAATCATAAGGTATGGCTTACAAACCAAAATGATTACTTTCCCCCCACAGTCAAAATTGACCAAATAAACTATTACTTAGTGTGACTTGAGGATCACGTTCAGACATATACAATTCTGGGAGACAAAAGACTCCCATAATCTCGCAAATGAAAATCCCTAAGTGTTTTGCTTTAGCAAAAGCATACTATCAGAATGTTGGACATATTGCAAACCTAAACTATATATTGTTTTATTTAGAGCATCCAAAGTGCAGATAGCATTTGCTGCATTGTGATAATCATACTAATTAATCAAATAGAAAACTGGGAAATGGAGGAAGGAACGATACATAACAGGAAATCAATAGTGGCTTGCCTAAGAGATGCTGGATTATGGAACATTGTCTGACATATCTGAAATATACTTGCCTTAGAAGCTGCTCCACCATTAATAATGGACTTCACAAAGATACCAAGGTCTGCATGATTCTCTTTTGACCGGTTGCCTTTCACACTGACGCCAAGTCCAGCTGACCCAGAATCATTAAGAGGAACCTCAAAAGTGAGAAATTCTCTGGTACCATCAGCAGTAAGAACAAGATCCTCTTCTTCTGATTTCTGTTAGGAAAAAATGCAACATGGTGGGTTTTTTTTTTTAATCTTGTTTGCAATTATTCTTAACTACAGCTACATAATATTTTGAAAAATGGTGGCAGTACAATATTACTACTATAATTCCTATTAACATTCTGTAGGGAAATTTGTGATAATGGTACATCTGTCAGCATCGTCAAATAATTCCTGGAACCAGATGTGGCAGTCTGCGTGTATAAAAACCGAAGAAAAAATGGCTGAGTATATGAGAGACAGGGAATATATGCACACAAATTTAAATGTAGTACTTTCTGGATTATTACAAAATACAATTGCTTAATTTCCAGACAGGAAACTATTATTGGATGCATCAAACCTAATGTTCTGCAAGTTCATTTGTCCTCTGAAATAGTGGCATTTGAATATCTGTTTTCTAAATAGCAAAAAAGTTACAAACAGCAAACAAATGGATAAATACCAATTAGTCACTTGTGTGGTTTTCTTTTTCAGTTAGGATAATTACTAATATTCAAAGAAGTGACAGAAAAAAACACCAAAATACAAACAGGCCAAGTCCTTTTATTCTGAGCACTAGAAAAATTCTATGCAACACACTACAGCCAATATAATTTTCTTTTGTCTACTCTCTTTTCACAACTGTTCTCTTTTCACACACTCTACCTTTGTTCCTTTCAGTATGCTGCCTTAGATCCAGATAAATAATAAGAGATATCCACCCTTCTGAATACTACCTTCAGACAGAGGTGTCAAACATACAGTGACAAAGATAAGATACATGCCGGTTTGCTACTGTATTTTAAACATTAAACACTCTCACCTATTGTCATGTTGTGAATACATTTGTTTTTGAGCAAGGTAAAACTGGTGAGCAATGATTTGTTTCTTTAACAAGGAAACTGTGCAGATGTAGCCCTTAAGGTGTCACTAGATAATATCAATATATTTATTTAGGAAACTTATGTGTGTCTTCTTCAAGAAATATTTGTGCATAATGTATTTTCTTTGCTAACATTAAAGTGATAATTCAATTCAACAGTGGATCCACATTTAAGGTTAGAATTAGAGAGTTCCACTCTCTGCTTATAGAGAGTGGGGGCTATAGTTGCTTTTCTGATTTTCTGAAACCTTTTTTAGAAATGGATCTCAAAGTCTTAAAGTCTTAAATGTGGCATTTGTAAACTAGAAGTTAAAAAGATTAAACAATAGCTGAGTTGCAATAACTTTCATTTGATCTTGATGTGCTCTAAATTAAAAACTTCAGTTTGTCAATCAAAACAGGTTGATACAATTTGGGCAATTTAATGAACTACAAAAGAAATTTATTGCATCTTGTTTTATCAACAGAAATAAAATAAAACATCCCTATCAATTTATTTAGCGCAATGATTGAACAACGCTTTTCATCTCCCTGAAGAATACTATCACACTACATCTGAAATAATTAGTAACTTCAAAATACTCTGCTCAGAACTGCTGTTCTAAGAAAAAGTTACTTCAGCTGAATGAAACTATTCAAGTATGTAATTTGCAATAACATTTGGTTAGTGATGAAGCTGTATAGGTGACTTCTTAGTCTTAAATTGAAATATCCCATTGATACCTATTGGCACACTGAGGTGAATTTTGGAACTCTCTTATCCCCCAGCTCACACCAATGATAGCCCACTTTTTTCCACATTCACTACCATGTTACTTTTGCTTCTTGTGCCTTGTATTACTCTTATGTTTTCTCCATTCTTGCTTGGTAGCCTTCCCAGCAGCTGAAATATACTGATACATAGGGAATGTCAGACAGAAGATGAAAATAGTATGTCCATGATGCTCTTGTCATTTTGGACTGACGTAATAGACACCAGGCTGACAATCCATGTTGTATTTACACACCTTTTTACTGCCTACCTTGCTTGTTCGGCAAATTCTCCCTTCTAGAAATGTTTCTCTGCTTTCCTCTCAAAGCAGAAAGGTGCAAATGTGTTTCTGAATGGCCATAACATTTCTCATTTACTCAGAAATATGGCAAATTACTAATACAAGAGAAACCTGTGTAGACGAAACAGATTTTGGCACACTGAATCTGGCCATCATCTAAAGCTCGATATTAACCCAAATATTACCTAATAATTGCATGAATCTCTTAATACATGATTTTGAAGAGATAAAAGAGAACCAAGCTACTATGCTGGGTGTGTGACCATAATGAACATTTGATTTGACTAACCAGGCAAGTCATTAAAAAAACAACACTAGTTTAATATGGACTTAAAAAAAATATTGCAAAAGCTGTTCAGCAGCCAGAGCTAAGTTGCACTGATACATTTGAGGTCTTTGCACCCTCTGAAGGAGAATTTGAGTGGGTATACTAGTGTATTGCAGGACAAAGTTGGAACAACATACATCTAATGTAGGAGTTGAAATGCAATTATTATCAGTGTATGATCTGTCTTTCTCTGGAGAGCTATTCTCTCAGCCTAACCTCCTTCACTAACAACTACATCTCAGCCTAATTTACCTCACAAGTCTGTTGAGAGGATGAAATGACAGCCTCAAGTATATCTGTCCTGTGGAGAAGGGTATACAAATGTGATAATTGGATTTTTAGGGGATAGTCTGGGCAAATCTAGACTTGTAATTCTCCTGTGATATCTCTACCTCAAACTCCTTGTTTGACAGGCAAAGCACACGAATAAAGCTCTCATGAGATTTCTACCTTTTTTCCTAGCTAGACTTCTATGACTTTACACTCAGGGTATACTGACTTTGATTTGTTCTGGCAGAATTCTCTTCAAACAGTATTCAAAGCTACAGAGGGAATAGTTCTGTTATGCTCAGAGTATTCCCTAGCCAGAAAATGCATAAGCTTTTTCCATCTCAAAGTACATCCCTGGGTATGCTCCATTAAGAATTCAGTTAAAGATTGTCTTCCTCTTCTAGCAAGGACTTATAGTGACTCCATGAATACTAAATAAAACCTAACAAGTCATACAGGGTACTTGAAATAGGTACAAATGAGTGGAAGAAAGGTTTGAACAAAGGCTTGCAAATATCTACCCTTATACCAAGGCATAGCAAAATTTTAACAGATTTAACAGATATTCAGAGTTGGAAGGGACCTTGTAGGTCATCTAGTCCAACCCACTGCCCAAGTAGGAGATCCTACACTATTTCTGAAAAATGGCACTACAATCTCTTCTTAAAAGTCTCAAGTGATGATGCTCCCACAACATCTGAGGTCAAGCAAGTCACAGAACTTTCTATGACCGGAAGTCATTCTGGCTGGGAATTTGGAAAATTCTAGACCCAACCTACATGGAAAGCATTAGGTTGAGAAACCTAGAGAGTTATCTTAAATATTAAGTGGCTAAATAAATGTTTTGTTGAAAATATGAGTTGCTATTTAAACAATTGCCTGGAAAATATGAGTTATTTAAATAAAATATGAGCTATTTAAACAATTGCCTGGTAATAATTAAAACATGAAGCAGTTTGTGACATACATACAAGACATCGACTTAAGAGGCACTTTCCATTTCTATAAAGATGTTGCTACAATGTATTATCTGTTACTTGTTTTGTTATCCAACTAAATCAACTAATTACTTGATCAGCTGGACACATATTCATATTGAAGTTATTGATACTTCAGAATTTTAGTAGAGAAATAAATCAAATGACTAAAGGTAGTCCCTCAACTTACCACATATTGATCCCAAAATTGAGTGGGTTAAGTAAGACATTTGTTAAGTGAGTTTTGCTCAATTTAAGACTTTTCTTGCTACAGTTGTTAAGTGAATCATTGTAGTTGTTAAGTTCGTCATATAGTTTTTAAGTGAATCTAGCTTCCCCATTGATTTTGCTTGTCAGAAGGTTACAAAAGGTTATCACATGATACCAGGACATTGCAAACGTCATAAATATGAATCAGTTGCCAAGTATCTGGATTTTGAGCACATGGCCATGGAGCATTGCTTTTGTACCTTGGAACAATCATTAAATAAATTATGTCAAAGACTATTGTAATGTATCATGAGATACTAACATTTTGCCAAAGGAATCACAAAATAAAATCAAGAAAACAATTGGTTGGAAGGATAAAGGTTATACTTGCTGGTTGTCTTATTCACAATTATCAGAACAATTTAAAGGCACGGTTGTGATCCCTTTTATTGCAAATTGGAGATTTTTAAACTTCCTTAGAATGCAATGATAATTTTGATGTTCTGGACTTATGTAGGATGACAACTCGGTATGATTTATTTCTAATAGACATGCATGGGATCACACAGTAAATCAATTCTGCATACACACTAAAGACAAAACTCTGGAATATGTTTCATGTTGATATCAGGCAAAACTCTCAAATTATTATCTCAGATTATTAAGCTGTCACAGCTTTTTGAAAAGAAGGCATCACTTGACAGGAAACTACATACATTCCTTAAATTACACCAAGCAACCTGAACTTTTCCAACAGTCTGATTTTTTTAGTTGACTTCAGGAATGCAGTGAACATAGTAAATGTTGATTTCAGCAATGCATTCTGCAAAGTCTCCAAAGAAATTTTAACAGAGAAGATGACAAGGACTATTTGATAGAGAAGATGATAAGAGTATATTATCATTAAATAGATGATTGAATGATTGATTGTAGTAAAAAAAAACCACAGTGATTCTGTATCAAGCTGGAAGGAAGTATTGAAAGCATAAAGCAGGGCTCCATAGTGTAATATGTTTACAAATGACTTGTGTGATTATGTAAAATCATTGAGGATACTATTAAGATTTTATAGGAAGGGTGCCTTCTCAGTCTATGATAGCAAAAAATTAAGAATCTGAAAGCATTTTTTCAATCAAATTTTATTTAAAAGCTTTTGGGAGCAGTTTATTTCATCAGGTGCATGGAATGTGCAGACCAATACAAAGATTTAAATTGGGTAAGGTAGGGAAGAAGGAGGGAGAGACAGATGAATTTCAACAGGGGAAAATGTTAAGTCCTACATTTGGGGGGGATTACATAGGATGTGGGATAGTATATTGGGTAGCAATCTATGTGTTAAAAAACACATAGTATCTTGGTGCATCACAAACTAAAGAATATGATTCACTCACTGAGCCAACACTGTGAGGCAGCTGCAATAAAGCATATGCAGTTCGAGGCTACATCAACCAGAATAATGTCAAGATCAGAAGAAAGTACTTCTCTAGTCTGTTTGGCTCAGACTCTAGCTAGAATACTGCAGAAAAGTTATGCAGCAACCATTAATAAAACATTCCTCAACTCAGGAAAACAAGAAAGCATGAGAAAGATGGCCATCCCTTGACTCTCTTAGGAATAAGAGAAAGGGAAAAGAAACTCTGCCTGACTTTCAAAATTCTGTTATTGTAGCCTATATAGACAAAGTAGAATTCATGTATTTCTTGGGATACTATCTTGAAGGAAAACATCAGGATTGATTTCTAAGGGTAAAGTTGCCCAGCAGGTTGCCCTAGGAGACGTGGATTCTTTAAGAGTGAGTTGCTGTACTAGGCAAGGAGCTGAACTAGACCATCTCCAAATATTATGTGATAATATGAATGCAAATTTTAATATTAAAAATAAATGTACTTCCAGAACTATGCCATCAAATTATCTTGATTCAAACACAGTCTGTAATACTCATCCACAAAGAAACAAGTATATGTGATTAAATAGATGGAACTCTTTACCGTGCATTCAGAGATGCACTACAGTGCTAACAGTTGCTCTCAAATTAAGCACAAATAAAGGATCATTCACCAACACTCCACTGATTACCTAATTCTGAGATTCAAATTAAGCAGCGAACAGATAATGCGTGTTAGATAAAACTATTCCTGAGGGGTAATTGCATTAGTTCTAGGCATTATTGTTCCCAATAACCTTTGCATAAACAGCTACAGAAAGAAACTAAACACATTTAGGGGAATGAATCTGTCTTTCCCATCTTCTAAAAGCTATTTTAGAAAAAAATTTCACTTTAAAAATCTGAAACCATTCAACTCCCACCCAAATGGATGTACTTCCTATTTAACATGACTGCTTTCTCATTATTCAAAGACAAAAGACTGCATTCCCTTTATCTTTCTAAAAGCAATAACATTCCCAGTCTATACAGATAACACTTCTGCCAGCCTCATAAGCAACTAATATATCCCTATTTGGTAATAAGAAACCAATTCCAAATAATATGATACAATAAAAGAAGCATTTGTCATATGTAATATTCATATTTTGAAATAAGCCAGCTGGTTACCAAACTTTGTGTTAGTCAAGCAATGTAAATCTCAATCCAGTTTAAAATCATGGTACTGAAGTTAAATAGTTAAAACATATTGTTTTCTTATAATATCAGTTTGGATTAAAGTCAGTGGTTTCAACCTTTCTATTACCCATCATTTATTATGGCTTAATTCTAACAAAAATGGCCACTGCACATCTGAATAAATACATATCTCATAACCTAAATGTAACCTAAATTTATGACTCCTGGATAAATTGGGGTGTAGGGCTTTAAAATGGAACTACATAAATTTGTAAAGAGCATTTCAATCTATCTTAGCCAAAGCATCTAGACTGATAAGCACTCTAAGTGAAGACTTAGGAATTATGGAGCAGAAATTCAACAAATCAGGTGGACACCAAGAAGTAAGTTAGGGAGGAAAACCTTGACTAAAACTTCTATTATTCCTGCGGAGAGCTTAAATCTATCAACAGAATCATAAGAAAGAACAATCTGCCACTAAAACCAAACCCATGTGTCAGAGTGTCAAATGAATCTGTCTCACAAAACACATACAAAAAATATTTTGTTCTCTCACACATTTCACATTCTTTCTCTTTGTAAAAGTCAGACCTTATTAAGAAGTGAAATGAAGCCAACTCTTTCAAAGGGGTAAATCTGAATGGACAGCCAGCTGAGGAAAGGCCTAAGATGCTCTACCGCTTCATCCTGCTTGAGATGAATAGCTCCCATCTAAAATATGAATAATGCAAGAGAACAGGGCCCATAAAACAAATGTGGCTACTTCACAGAACTTTATTCCAAGGACCCCTGTTGGTTTAGAAGACAGCGAGAATATATTTACCAATGGTTCTAATCCAAGAGAAGTCACTAGTCGAGGAGGAAAGAGTAGAGGAAACAACTATACTCTGCTACCTACCTAGATGGCGGTTCCCCTCTGTGGTCACTTTTGAGTACTTATATACTATGTGATAGGAATTTAGGAAGAGAAATACCTCATTACTTTCCTATAATTTCTATTTTGATTGCTACATGAAAGATAAGTCTTGCTTGGATTCCAAACCATGGGTCTCTCAACCCATTATTTTTCATTTTTTGACCAACTGTGCATTAAACATATTACCCTGGTTAAGTGTTATCCTTTTTGAAGTAGCAAGGCAGGGGTGGGACTCAACTGGCATTACTACCAGTTCAGTAATTATGTTTTGCAAAACTGTGACGCGCAAAGCAGCTGAGATTGAAAAAGCGTGAAATAAAGGTCAGGTAACAGCCCAGGAGGGCACATGGGCCAAACAGCAGCAGACACAGAACCAGTTCTGTGTCTGTTGTTCTTCAGAGCTACCAGTTCTATAGAGCTGGGCAGAACCAGTAGCATCCCATCCCTGTAGCAAGGTCACCGATGTCATGTCACTCCTAATCCTTCTTTTCATTAAAGTAGACATACCAAATTCCAGCAGTTCTATCAATGACATTTCCTTCATAAATAATCTCAATGGTTGGGCTTCTTGGCTGTTTTTTTTCCCCTTCTTTTCTGGTTGAGTCTCAGATTGAGCTTGCCTATATATATGGCCTGAAATACCCATAGAAAAAGCTAGCAGAAGCAACTTATGGGAACAAATTGTGATTTTACTTGTTGGTTTCCTGATAGATTTTACTTATGGAAAGCTAGCATGGAATATTGCAAACAGTGATCACATAACCAGAAGATGCTGCAAACATGATAAGTGCCAAGACAGTTGCCAAGTACCTAAATTGTGATCACATCACCAAATGCTGCTCATTCAACCATGTCATTCACCTCAATCAGTCATAGCCTGAGGATTATCAATACAGTATACATTCTTTAACTATGCTAATTATAAGTCAATTTTTTGTATATGCATGCATTTTTTATATGCAATTGATAAACAATATGATTAAATTAGTACAGAGCAATCTCTTATATTCTCCTATAATGCTCCAACTGGAAATTCAGCTCATTGTGAAAGTCACATCAAAAATATATTTTCTTTCCATTCTCCTGGATTCCCAAGGGTCCACTAAGACCCAATCAGTGAAGCTAATATCTGTTGGCAAAGTATTCTCAAACCACTACAGATGAAACAAACAGGTCATAGGTTGAAAAAACATAGAAAAATACAACTCAAAATGCAAAATACTGTATTGACTTTTGAAAAACAGGACATAGGTTAATTGGCATATATTTCTCATATCATAATTAACAATTTATTTACACACACAGAAACAAGATTAAGATAATTATCCCAAAACAGAAATGCAATGAAAAATTACTGTTTTTTTATATGCAGTTGATCTCTTACACATTAAAATAATCAACATGCTTTAAGCAAAAGGTTCATCTGTTCCATTTTAGACGAAATTCTTCAGAACATAGATTCTGAACTGCCATGTGGGAAATCCACAAAGCCAAAACAATAGCACCACAGAAAGTGACTGTATTTTCTGTAGAATATTTTAATCAGCAACACACTCTCAATTGGACCAGCACTCCAAGTATTTTAAATATGTTTTTTTGAAAAAATCTTACTATACTTCACTGATATTTAAAAAAAGGAAACGTGGAATATCTTTCATTGTCAGTTTCATTGTCATCTCTAAAACAACTGATCAATGCTAAATCTGATGAATTCTGAATGAGATACAACTATGATTATGAAGTTATCAGATGTCAACTTTGACTAAATGGCGTCATTATCCTTTTATGTGAGAGCAGTCAGAGATCAATGACAGATAGAAAAGTCTGAATGCCTGGCTTGTATATGATTCTCAATTTCCCTTGCACAGATCTTTCTCTGATTGCTCAAAAGTGACAAGAAAACTGACCCCTTTTCTAAAATGGAGCTTGCGTGGAACCCCTATTCAGTATATAAACCTAAGATAAACATTCTCATTAAAGTAACAGGCTGTAAAACAGATGATGGGAGATTTGTAGAATAAGATGTGTAAAATTCTGTAAATGTAATTTTACAATAAAGTAGAATTAAATTATCTGGTCAGGTTTCCCAACCTGTCAACTGCGAAGGCTGATACATCTACATATATTGTGTACTGAGTATGTTCACTGCCTTGAGTTATTTGTAAAAATAATAAACGCAGGATGTGAACAAGCAAACAAATTCTGTCCCACTTAACTTGAGTACCTTGACTATGGCAGGGTACTCCTTCTCAACTACATTCTAATTTAAGGTAGCCAATCATATTCAAAACTGGTATGTGATTGACCTTCTCTAATTAATTGAATCTCAAGACCAGATTCCAGTATCTGGGTTTCCAAATCTACTATATTAGGTTCCCTATAACACAGAGAATAAGAAAATAAAGTTTGATTTATGTTAGGGATAACATTGTTTACCCTAACTGGTTTAGGTGAAATAATAACTATGAATCATAGTTATGTATGTTAAAGTGTCTGCAGCTTTAACTGTGGAAAAAGTAATTAAAGGAGTGGTTATGAAAACACTATAGAAGTAGCAAGTCTACAGCTTGCTCTCTCTGGCTTTGATGATCCCTGATTACTGCTTGGAATCAAGACTGCATTGCTCGAACGGGAGAGACAACAAAGGACTGATTTGTAAGTGAACTGATACAGGATATTCTACATGGACTTTGCTAACTGAATATCCCTGAATGGACTGACTACATGATACATGACTATTGGACTGTTATTTGACTATGCTATAAACTTATAATGGAATAAACTATATTCTTGATAGCACAAGCGTATCTGTTATTTTTACTGTATGTTAATAAACATACAAGCTTAGCTCACTCATTTATCTGTGTTCCTATCTGACTAACGCTGCACATTCTGTTTAGCTTGTCTACCTAACCCTGGTTGGGGAACCCAGGCTTAACAATTTCAATGCATCTTTCCTTCGTAATTGAGTGAGTGCCATCCTACTGCAACATAAAAATATTTAAAACTTATGTATGTTGATAACTGGATGTTGTGTTGGATCTCAAATGCTTTGGAAAAAAGAATTGTAGAACTCATGATGTTCAGCCTTATAAAACAAATGAATCAAAGTAAAAAAAAGTAAAAGTTCATAACTTGACTCAGTCATCCTTCCAAGATTGATAAAATGAGGAACCAGAGTGTTGGAAGCAATATGCTTGCTCTGTAATATATACCATTTACAAGTGCTGTAAAACACTATAAAGTGGTGTATAAATCTAAGTGATATTGCTAACTTGCAATTAATATAAATGAGTTTAAAAATGACTTTAAATGAGTTTTTAAAAAGTGTTGCCTTTTAGTGATGTCACAGATTTGTCTAGAATTTGCCAATATACTGTATTCATTTCATTATACTATGCTCTGCAATGATCTCATTATGAAAATTAAAATGCTAAAATGCTACTCTATGAATATGAAAAGTATACTTTTATTTTTTGTTCAAAGTAAATTTCTACTTCACTCCAATTCCTTTTGACATCCCCTTCAACAAATACTACAGATGCTTGAAAGATTGGGTGGGGGGAGGAAAAGCAAACAGTTTGTGTGGTTTTTCCAGTGTTCTTATTGCTAGTAGTTCAACTTTGCTTTCTTCTGCTGTCAGCCTCATGACAGCAACACTCACCATTAATAGCACAAGAGAGACTACAATAGTGGTTAAAATAAACTATAAGAAACTGAAGGATCTGACAACTAGAAACAGAAAACCTAAATGGGGAATCATGTAGAACCAAACAGGAAAGGGAATGGAATCCACATGTGATACACTATGAAACAAGTTCAGCATACTGACTTCTGTTTGATATGCAGAATAGATTTTAAAGAGAAGGAGAAGCATGTCACCATTATGTTTTCTTAACAGATACTTATTCACATATAAAATCATCATGTAGGCTGTTCAAAGAATTATTTATACACCCCAACACTCATATTATAAATATAAATTATTTAGAACAGTGATTCTCAACATGTTGTCTGGGGATCTATAGGGTTCCCAAGACCCATTCAAGGTCCACAAATGAAATAAATAAATATTTTACATTTTATCATTTTTAAATAAATATTGATAGATATAATCCATTTAAACCAAAACTCTAGATCCTCAATCATTTTTAAGAATGTACAATAAAAATGGTCTGAGACCAAAATGTTTGAGAACCGCGACTTAGAGAATATATTTACGAGCATAGGACATCCCTGGAATACACATCACAAAATGTAGAGGAAGCCCAGGTTTTAATACATGCAGGTTTTAAGGAAACCCTTGATGAATTAGGGCATAAAAATAAAGTCTTCAATAAAGTCTACGAAACATTAAGTCTTAGTTTGGCCATATATATTTAACAAATTAGAGCATCTGGTTTTATTATTCACCTATTAGAGGTGGTAATGGTGCATTGGTTAGAATGCAAGCTAAATCTGAAGCCAGATCCTGACTGGTTCAAGGTTAACTTGGCCTTCTATCCTTCCAAAGTGGGTAAAATGAAGACTCAAATTATTGGGGGCAAAATGCTGATTCTGTAAACTGCTTAAAGATGGCTGTAAAGCACTATGAAATGGTGTAAGTCTAAGTGCTGTTGCTATTACTTATCAGAATCAAACTCACCAACATCATAAGAAAATTGTTTCTGTGATTATATTTTGATAGTCCTTTCTTTAATCTTCCCTAAGAGTCCCAAGGAACCACTAAATTCTGAAATGTATGCTTAGTGTCTTTACTTTAAATTTTCTTAAAAAGATTATCACTATGCTAGTGATGTTCCATAAGTGGCAATATTTTGAAACAGCTGTGTCAACTTGAAACCCTTTAGCGGCAATGTGAACAGTTAATATGGACAACGACATGAGATTTTGAAAAGAAATGAGCAGGGCTCTGTTTAAAATTCAAAATTCATATAATTGGTATTCATTACAAACCATTTGGCTTCCATGAACATTATATTCATTAAAATATTTTAAAAAAGCAAAACCAATATAATGAGCTCCTGTTTTAAATTGCTTATGTTATCTATTAACAACTGACTGATATTTAATGAAGATCACCCACAGCTTTAAAATAAATATAATGCTTCTTCTTAAAAAGCTGGGAGTATTTTATGCTAGGACCTAAAAACTAACTACTAGGGATGACAGAAGTTGTAGTTCAGTTTCAAGATTTTTTTCAACAATTGTAGAACGTCTGTCTACAAATGATCTCCAGGAACTAAAAATATCATTTTTAATCTAAATTATTTACCTAAATAATGTGTTTGGATATGTGATTTGAAAAAAGGCCACAAGTTCTAATTCCTAAAATATTACAGAATATACATGAACTAGAGTAAATATAGTATGTAACATGAAATTAAATTTAAGACAGAAGAATACACTGCGAACAAAACTATCTTTAAAGCAGAGTGGTATTCAGCAGGTTCTGACCAGTTCTGGAGAACCAGAAGCGGAAATTTTGAGTAGTTTGGAGAACCAGCAGTGGAAATTTTGAGTAGTTCAGAATACTACCTCTGACTGGCCCTGCCACCATCTATTTTCTGCCTCTCAAGTCCAAGCTGATTGGCTGGATCTTCTTTTGTTGTCCTACATAGGACAACGGAGCTGGAAAGCAGGTTAGTGGGATGGGGAGAGAATGGGGATTTTGCAGTATCCTTCTCCTACCATATCCACCAAGCCACACCCACCAAGCCATGTCATGCCACCAAACCACGGCCACAGAACCGGTAATGAAACTCAATGTAGAGAAAAGTAAAGTTCTACACTTAGGTAAGAAAAACCAAAATTGCACATATGAACTGGGTGAAACCAGCTCAACAGCAGTAACTGAGAGGGATATTGGAGTCTTAGTGGACAACCAGCTAAATATGAGCCAGCAGTGTGCAGCAGCCACCAAAAAAGCTAATGAAATCCTAAGTTGTATTAATAGAGGGATACACTCAAGATCAAGGGAAGTACTAATACCACTATATAAAGCCTTAGAAAGACCACACCTAGAGTACTGCATCTAGTTTTGGTCACATTATAAAAAAGATCTTGAGACTATAGAAAAGGTACAGAGAAGAGCATCTCTATGAAGAATAGTTACAGGAACTGGGCTTGGCTAGTGTAGTGAAGAGAAGAACCAGGGGAGACATGATAGCAGTCTTCTAACATTTGAGGGGCTGCCACAGAGAAGAAGACATCGATCTTTTTTCTAAAGCACCTATAGGCCAGACAAGGAATAATGGATGGAAACTGAACAAGGAGAGATTTAACCTGGAAATAAGGAGAAACTTTCTGACAGTGAGAACAATCAACCAATGGAACAGCTTGCCCTCGGAAGTTGTGGGAGCTTCATCACTGGAGGCTTTCAAGAAGAGATTGGACTGCCATTTGTCAGAAACAGTGTAGGGTCTCCCGCTTGGGCATGGAGTTGGACTAGAGTACCTATAAGGTCCCTTCCAACTCTGATTATCTGTTATCTGTTAAAATATTTTGAATCCCACCACTGCTTTAAAGCTTCCTTTGATAGAGTACGCCAACATTATTAATTCAAAAATCATTGCAACCCCTCCATGACTTGTCAAAGACAAAACTCTTACCGTTTCCTTTGGAATTTGTGACTGGCTTTGCTCGGGGTTCTAAAAGAAGTAAGAAAAAAATGAAATAAGAACAAGGCTGGAAAAGTCATTTGCTTCAAAGGATGACAAGTAAGCAACCTGATAACCAAAACCGTTCATAGCTGTAAATACTAATAAGAAATCTTTCACCAACCAGTGATAACAATAAATTCTATTTAAAAGCTAGTCTAAAAATTCCAAAACTACTGATTAAAAGGCCATGTGGGTCCAGCAGAGGAAACAGTTTTTTAAAGACAGAAATAAGAACATTGTAGCATTTCTTCATCCCTTTCCCCTTGACTGGATAAAAAGGAACAATACTTGAAAACCCTATACTTTACTCATACATATAGTGTACTAATATATACAGTGGTTTTAATGGATGCAGGTAGACATTAGAAGGGGCCATTATGCAAAGAGATAGTCCATGTTATGCCTCCATCAGACAAACAGGAAACTGGGGAAGGGCAAATTCAGGCTGGCCAGAGCAGGAGAGAGGTAGAACAAGGGAGGCGGAGTCCAGAGGAAGACCAAGGCCCACCCCCTCTTCATCCTCGGGCATGCAGAGAAGAATAGAGAAGAAAGCAATGTGGGTTGTGTGGCTTGTGAGGGAGGAAAGGGCCCTGATTCCCTTCACAAGACATACCTGGGAATGATGTTTAAAGAAGAGGCAGGTGGGTGGGGTGGTTATTGGTTCCTAGCATCCTCCCAACTGGTTTGATTTACTGCTGTGTTACTTCACTTCTGGAACTCCTTATCTTGAACTGTCGGATTTATTACCTTATCGTGCCTTGTTGGATTTATAGTTTAAAGTTTTCAGTTTACAACATTTGAATTGGAATATCCATAGCCAAAGGCTCAGGGGAGAGTTTTTCTCCAGACCGGAAAGTAACAGGGACATTGGGGACAAAATTGGAGCTAATAAAGGGACCCAGACTTATTCTCTGATTATGTTGCCTTTGTGCCAAGTCCCGGGTCATCACAGTCCACCACTTATGACAATTGAGCCTAAAACTTCTGTTTTTAAGTGTTATGTGAGTTTTGTTCCATTTTACAATTTTTTTTGCCACTTAAATGAATCGATGCAGTTGTTAAGTTAGTATCACATTTGTGAAGTGATTCTAGCTTTTTCACTGTCTTTATTTGTCAGAAGGTCAGAAAAGGTATGACCCCAGGATCTTGCAACCATCATAAATACTTGTTAGTTGCCAAACATCTGAGTTTTGATCATGTGACTTGGGCATGCTGCAACAGACATTTAGGTGAAAAATGTTACTTTTATCAGTGCTGTTATAACTTTGAATGGTCACTAAATGAATGGTTGTAAGGACTACCTGTACAATCTTATCAAACAAATCTCAAAACCAGACACAACAATCTCAGTACCAAATTTCCTCAAAATTGAAACTTCTGAATGGTATTCCTTTTCAATCTATATTTTGGCTGGATGCATATAACATGTCCATTCCAAACACTGGATTAAGAAAGCATAATAGTTGTAATGGTTCACCAAATACAATGAAATACAAACTCCCCAATCCTATTTAAGGCTAGTCTAACAACTTCCTTATACATTTCTTAAAGAAATTTAGAAGGCCAACATTCTTTACAGCACACCATATGAAGAGAGAATCACTTGGAATAAAGCTGATAATTTTTGAGCACAGAAAGAAGTACATCAACTTGCAGTGAGATAAAGGAAGAAATTAGATGAAATTTCATAGCACTTATCCTCACATTGCGGCCTGTGCATTTTTTCCAAGCAGATCTCATGTGATTCTACAGTGTTCATGAATTTTTTGAACTACAAAATGGCTAAATGATGTCTAATTTTTCATCAAGTAATCATGTTTCCAATAGTCTACAACCCCTCTGCCTTCTGTTTGTTCCCAATAAAAATCCTTCCTTTTATGCAATA
The DNA here is from genome assembly GCA_015471245.1 of Laticauda colubrina. Lineage (NCBI taxonomy): Eukaryota > Metazoa > Chordata > Lepidosauria > Squamata > Elapidae > Laticauda > Laticauda colubrina. Next base: position 12,349,008 of record BLBF01000043.1, read on the forward strand.
TTGCTTTTTCAAATTGGTAAGCATGGAATCTGGAAGAACTTTAGATATGATAAAGATGCAAAAAATAAAGGAATACCAAGAATGATATTTTCTGTTATTTCCAGCATTGAAGTTAGCTCAAAATAAATCCATCAAAAGAAATTCAAAACCACCCTAAGAATAAAATAAAAAAAATGGATGCCTTTTTTACTAGGGAAAAAAACCTGAGGGGAAACTGCAAGACATCTTTCAACCTCAACATTAATCTAAGCCTGAAGGGGCAGAGCTGGCGTCCCAGTGGTATAGCATGCGATCTTGAAGCTCCAAGATTGCCACTGATGTCTCTGTTGCAGAACAGTCCCACCAGACCTAAACCGTTCCGTAGAGATGGTGATTGAGGAGGGCATATCCTGTCGATCCCAGGGACATCACAGAGTCCCTGGTTGAGCCAGGAAAAGCTCTTTTTTGCCCGTGGCAGAGAGGCAGCCTTCCAAGCTTCTGAAGCTGGACAGCTCCGGAATGGAAAAGATTGGAAAGAAAGTGTGTCAGTTTGGTGAGATGAATATTTACTTATTATTTCTTGGAGAGAACACCCTGAAAAAATTAAAGTGGATTAAAAGTGAAGAGAAAAGAATTTAAGTGGTGTGATTAATTGTCAAAGTGAAAGTTTTTTTTTCTTTTTTCCCTTTTTGTTGCAACTTTGAATTTGGGAAAGTTGTTTAACTTTAAGCTGGACTGATACTTTTTAATCTTTTTATTTTTGTTTGTATTTCTTTCTCCCTTTTGAATTTTAACAACCCTTTTGAAAATCCCTTTTTGACTAAGATTCTTCTGCTTGACTTAAGATTTATTTTTCTCCTTAAAAAAAAAAAAGGGAGGGGGAGACTACTTTTTTTTTAGTTCCTGGTTGTAGATTGAGGAGGGGGAAGTAAAAGTGAAGGAATATAAGTAGCACTGCCACCCATTGTTTCTTTTTTTCTCTCACTAGCTTGTGTTACAGTCAAGGACTCTAAGCTTTATATTGGAAAAGGTAGAGATGAGCATGGCAATTTGTTTATCCAGGTGCTCATTTGTACAGAAAGCTGGAGTCTGGAGTTGAAGTTGAAAGAAAGAAGACTGAAGTGAACTTGAAAAATTCTGAGCTGATTGATCAAAGAGCCATGGATAATTGGCCCCAGAGGCCTGTTTTATATTAAAATTGGTTTTTACATTTTCCCTCCTTTTCTACCCCCCCCCCATTAGTGGGCTCTTTTTTTCTCTTTAATTGGATTTTAACTTTTTAAACCAGGAACTAGAATGGAAACTTTTTATTTTGGTTTTCTTTTTGTTTATTAAGAGGAACATACAGAATGTTTTTCTTTTTCCTTTTTACATCTACCATTGCAACTAATTGGATTAAGGTACACAAGTGCCTGAAGATTTTCTTTTTCCTTTTTTCCTTTGGAATGACAATTGTTTGCCTTCGTTATTTTTTTTCTTTTTTCCTCTTTTTTTCTCTTTTTTCTCTCTCTTTCTTTACAGATAAGCATTACGAGATCAGTAGAAAGACAACAGCCCCAGCTTCTTCAATACCAACTCCCTCACCAGCTGGAGGACAATGATATATACAGACAATATTAAACAGGAAAAAGAGAAAGAAAAGAAAGTGATATTACAGATGATTATGCAAGGAATTCAGAAAATTGAGCAAAAAATTGAAAAGACAGATGAAAAAGTGGAAAATATTCAACGGATGATGATGAAATATGAAGACAGATTCAAACAATTTGAAGAAGAAGATATACAAAGAGATAAGAAAATTGGAGATATTGATATTCCTTTGAGCGATGTCGAGAAGGGCAGATGTGAACCATTAGGATGGGAAATAGACAAATCTGAATTTTATCTAAGATATCAAAATATAGTAGAAGGGAAAGGTGAAAAACCTTGCTGAAATAATGGCAGAAATATTGGCAGAAGCACTGGAAATAACCAAAGAAAAGATGATGGATGAGATGGACGAAGTGTTTCGTGTCTACACAAGATATGCAATGAGGAATAGTTAACTGAGAGAAGTTCACATTAGATTTATTAAGAAGATTATTAAGACACAGATACTCCAGGTGGCGAGAGATAAAACACTAAAATATAAAGATAAAGAAATTGTGGTGCTGAAACAGATACCAAGAAGAGTAAGAGAGATGAGAAGAGAAGAGAACATTTATTCTTGGCTAAAGAGTTACTTAAAAGAGGAGTAAACTACAGATGGCTGATGCCAGAAGGCCTCTTGTTCACTTGGCAGGAACAAAGACACAGAATTGACACAGTTGAAAAGCTAAGGTATTCTACTTAGAATACTTTAGAGAAAAGGAGGAAGAAGAAAGAAAGGAAGAGTCACTAATTGAGTTCCAAGAGGAATGTATAGCAGTAATTGAAAAAGAAAAACAAGAAGGTACAGTAGGCAGTGAACCCACAGAACAATGAGAATTGAGCAATAAAACTCTCTTATAAAGCTTAACATGGATGAAAAAAAATTAATTATGATTAACATAAATGGACTTAATTTGGCTACTAAAAGAAGGAAAGTATTTCACAAATTAGAAAAATTAAAATTTGATATAATCTGCTTACAAGAAGTATATATTAAAAAACAACATGAATATGTACTAAAACAAGGGAAACTAGGGAAATTATTTACGTTGCTGGCAAAATCTAAAAAAAAAGAGGTGTGGTATTATATTAAAAAAACAATTTTGGCAGAACTAATTTACACAGACAATGATGGAAGGATTTTGATGGTGGAAATAACGGATAATAGCGTCAAAACACCTTTAACTGCAATTTATATCCCAAATGAAAAACAAGAATAATTCTATAGAAAATTACATATAAAAATAATTGAATTGGACTATGTTAATATTTGTATGATGGGAGATTTTAATGGAATAATTAATGACCAGTTGGACTAAAAAATACAGAAAACAACAAAGAAAGTTAGAAAGATACTACCAAAATCCTTCCTTCGAATGAATTTAATTTAAAAGATGCATGGAAAGAGAGAAATGCGGAAAGTAAGCAATATTCTTTTTTATTCAAATAGGCACACATCCTGGTCTAGAATAGATATGATATGGATGTCAGCAGAATTATTGACTAATGTATGACAGATTGAAATAGAAACAAGCACTTAGGCAGATCATAATCCAGTGTCAGTTATTTGGAAAGTACACAAGAGGAGATCTAGATAGACTTTAAATAATATGATACTGAAAGAAAAAGACTTTAAACAGAAAAAGGAGAAAGAATTTGTTTTCTCCTTCAAAGGAAATAGAAAAAGAAGATACATCTTTACAGAATCTCTGGGACACAATAAAGGCCTACACAAGAGGCTTGATAATAGATTATACAAGGAGAAGAAACAGAAAACAGAAAAAGACATTTAAGACATCAGAGGATGACTATAAAAGACTGGAAAAAGATTTACAGATGTTCCCACAAAAAAGACATTAAAAATAAAATGGATATAATTAAACATAAAATGGGACTAATGGAAAAAATAGAATTAGCACAAAAAAATAAAAATGCTAAACACAATTACATCGAAGATGCAAATAAACCAGGCAGATGACTAGCTTATAAACTGAGAAAGGAAAGACAAGCAAGAAGAATTAGTCAATTGATAAATAAAGAAGGACAGGTATGCTATGGATATGAGGAGAAAAAATATTATACAAGACTACTACAGAAAACTGTACTTTCAAGAGAATATGCAAGAAGAAAAAGTTAAACAATATCTTCAGAAAGCAAACCTACCTCAGATCCCCAAAAACATTGAAACAATGTTAGAAGGAAGTATAACAATGATGGAATTAACAGAAGCCTTAAAAAAACAGAATGCTGGGAAAGCACCAGGTACAGATGGTTTGCCAGTGGAATTTTACAAGACTTTTCAGAAATATTGAATTTTCATCTTTTAGAAGTTATTAATGAAGTTATGTTGAAGAAAAGAATACCAAAAACATGGTCAGAAGCATACACTTATACCAAAGGAAGGTATAGACCTACAGTAAGTTAAAAATTACAGACCTATACCTTTATTGAACTCAGACTATAAATTCTTTGCTTCAATTTTGGCAGCCTAAAAGATAAAAGACTAAAAAGATACTTAAATAATTTTATTCATACTGATCAAAATAGATTTCTGCCAAAGAGACAAATCAAAGACAATGTGAGAATCATTTTGGATACTCTGGAATATTATGAAGCACACCCTGAGAAGCAAATGGCCTTGATATTTCTAGATGCTCAAAAAGCCTTTAACAATGTGAGTTGGCAATTTATTTTACTGCAATTGATACAAATGGACCTTGGTAAGAAATTCATCCAAGCTATTGAAACAATATACCATGAACAAACTGCAAAGATGATGGTGAATGGAGAATTAACAGAATCCATAGATATAAGAAAAGGGACAAGGCAAGGCCTCTGCTGTTTGTGTTAACATTGGAAGTCTTGAATAGGAATATCAGAGAAGAAAAAGAAATAAAAGGAATGAAAATTAAAAAGGAAGAGTATAAATTGCAAGCTTTTGCAGATGACCTGGTATTTTATATTAGAAGACCCATTGGAAACAGCACTCAAATTGATAGAAAAAATAAAAGAATATGGAAAAGTAGCAGGTTTGAGAATAAACAAAGACAAAACAAAGATATTAACAAAGAATATGTTAGCAAGATGAAAGAAAGAGTTGGAAGAAATTTTAAAAATACAGGTCACGAACAAGGTTAAACATATAGGGATTCATATTACACCAAGATGTAGTATGCTGAAAGAAGATAACTGTGTTAAACTCAAACAGCAGATTGCAACAGATTTGATGAAATGGGAAAAATTTCAACTATCATTGATTGGGAGAATATCCACAATTAAGATGAATATATTGCCTAGAGTTTTATATTTATTCCAGACAAATCCTATTCAATTAGGGAAAGAGTTTTTTGAAGATTTAAATAGAATTGTGTTGAAATATATTTGCAGGGTAAAAAAGCAAGAATAAAATTAAAACTGTTACAGATGCAAGAATAAGAGGAGGGTTTGCCTTGCCCAATTGGGAGCTATATTACCAGGTGACAAATTTGATGTGGGTAAAGGAATAGATAACACTAAGGAACAGTAGATTATTGACTTTAGAAGGCCATAACTTGCTGCTGGGATGGCATGACTTTCTCTGGTATAAGCGAACTAAAACACAGGGGTATTGTAGAATACATTATATTTGGGAGGCATTGTTTTTGAACTGGGAGAAGATAAAAAGACAATATTACTTAAAAATTCCAACATGGATATCAACTATTGAAGCTTTTTCTTATCCAATAATATATAAAAAGGAACAAACAGTCAGATATGGGGAGATATTGAATGAAAAGGATGAACTTAAATCTATGCAAGTGTTGGAAGAACAAAGTGTAAAAATGAATTGGTTTTCATATTCACAAATACAATCTAGTTTTGATAAAGACTCTAAGGCAGAAGGTTGAGTTCAGACAAATTGACTGATTTAGATAAAATTTTGATGGGTACAGATGAAAAGATCACCAAAAAACTTTATGGACATCTATGAGAATTGAAATTGGAGGAGGAACAAATCAAAGAAAAGATGATTTTGGATATGGGATTGATTTAAAAAATGACAAAAATTGTGGTCTCAAAAATGTAAAATGACAGTGTCAACTGCACATAAAGAAAATTTGTATAAGATGTTTTACAAGTGGCACTTACCCCCGACAAGACTTGCAAGAATGTTTAAGAATAAATCAGATAAATGCTGGAAATGTCACCAGATACCTGGTTCATATTACCATATGTGGTGGACATGTTTGGACGTGAAGAAATATTGGACTAAAATCGACACGTTTGGAAAAAAGGATTAAAAAAACATATAGACTTTAAACCAGGGACCTTTTTAATGGGAGTCATACTGGACATATACAATAAAGAACTGAAATATTTGATTGTAAATGTTTTAACAGTGGCTAGAATTGCATTTGCGAAGAACTGGAAAAATGACAAAATACCTATGCAGGAGGAAGTTATAAAAAAAAATATGGACTGTGCTTAAATGAGTAAACTGACATTAGAAATTAGAGAACAAGAAGACAAGCAATTTTATATGACATGGGATTTGTTTTACCAATGGTTAGATAAAAAGGCATGGCAATGTAATTACTTTTGTGATAGAAATTTAATAGACTGATATAAAACATAATATAAATATATATAACCATAAAACATAATATAGATATATATAACCACTGGTTGAAAGTATAACACAAATTTTAAAATAAAACTTGGAACATCTCATATAAAATGATAGAATAAATAGTTTAGTCATGGATGATTAATAACTGATAAATATATAAGATATGTTAGTTCGGCAATGTGAAGACTGATATAAATTGTGAATGACTACAAAAGGATAGCACAAAAGATATGTAACCAACCGTCACACTGTATGTATATAAAATGGAAGGTAGTTTTATGTTTTTATGTGTATATTTATTTTTAAAAATAAATTAAAAAATATTAATTTAAGCCCTGAGAAGAGCATAATATTGCAGCGCAAGACAGAATATCTTCATTTAGAATATAAACATTGGAAACCATTAATGCTTACTTTTCAATATAGTGAAGCATTATGATCCCCACATCCGACATTTTTGATCAAGCAACAAAAGAATTCAGACAGAGACCTCATGTGCAAAGTTTCTGCATTAGACATATCACAAATGGTAAGTCATCATTTTTCCAAATGATGCATTCCAAAAAAAAAACCCCAAAAACATAGTCTAAAATAAGATATACAAAAATTGGCTAGATATCCTTGAAAACAGGGAGGGAAACTAAGAAAGAAGGAAATATTTATCTGGAAGCATTGGGTAGCAGCAACAGATTAAGAAAGATATTCTACTCTAGTGCAACATACATTGTTTGAAATGTTATGTATCCCACAACTTATTCGCCAATGTCACCAACAGTCACTGCAATGACTTATTTTCCTATATGTGTGTAGTATCTTTAATAGAATGGCTATGGAATCTCAGCTCTTGAGCTGACAAAATAAAGCAAGGAAGGGAACAATAAAAATTTGGTGGAGGGATGAGGGGAAAGGTGGAAGAAAGAAAAAAAGTATTTGAGTGAGGGTGTTTCACAACCCAGGTAAACACACTATCCCCCTATCTCTAACTTTCCAATAATTAAAGCAGCTGTGTATTTTGCAAAATTCATGAGGCAGTTTTACACTAAAGTGAAAGTATGTGCCTTGCAAAAGATGCAACTGTTTCGATTATGCTTTTCCAAAATGCAATTGGTCTTTCTGGTTTTTTTTTTTTTAAATACATTTTCCTTCTCATTCAAGAAACTTTTTCAAGTTCTGAAGGAATTCTCACATCTCTGTTAAAACCAAACTATCCCTTTCCCCCCACCCCTCAACCTTATCCTTTCCTTTGCTGTGTTCCTGACATACTTTTTAGCAGCTCACCATCCCATAATAGTTAACTTCATATTTGTATGCTATAAATGATACAGTCCTAATAGCCAATGGTTCTAAGTAAAGGACATTCAGGAAATGTGACACATATAATGTATGTATGAGTATATGTGTATCCATTGGATTACAAAATTAACAGCATGGGAAGAATACTCTTTATCTACCTATCTCTCCCTCTCTCCCTCCAACTCAGTCTGGGTTCCTGGAGACCACTTGAATAGGCCAATTGAATTTTTTTTCAGCCTTTTGCCTTCTTCTTAGGACTAGTAGAAAATGACTGACCTAATGTCATTTAACTGAATGACACTCAAACATCCAGTCATTAATGTTAAAGCAAGACATGTGATGGATTGTTGTAAGGAGGTGAATTCCCAGGAGGAAGGGTTACTTTCCAGAGGCAACTCAATCTGGATATTATATCTGAGGAAAAATTAGTGAAGATAGCATCTCCATAATAATTTGCAAAATACAATGTAGATGCAGGCCTGCAAAATATTGTCTATAGGTGTGAAAACAATAAAAGAATTCAGCTTGGAGAGTCACAAGGTATCAGTCTTAGTATTGGGCCTGATAGGACTAGAATTCATGATCTCCAGTTTCTAGCTTAGTGCTTTAACCACTGAACCAATATGCTCCTATTTTATATTGTACATTCATTTATAATATTATACTTTTATAATATTATGTACTTTGAAGCTCCTCTCAATCAAGCTTCAGTGCAACAAAAGTTCTCATATTATGAAATGAGAACATTAATTAATTAATTTCTGCTGACAATCAAGGGAGAATAGCCTTTCAAAACCTCGGATGCTGACAATTACAAGAAACAAGGTGAAGAAGTACTTATTCACCATCAACATGATTATCAGCACAGCACACCATATAGTACTCTTTCCATTGTAAATATTAACCCATCCTCTGTTACTTTCACATGGTGTCCTCCAAAATACTGGCCCCTGGAGCCCAAATCAGTGGTGTTGCAGACTGGCAAAATGAGTACAGCGAAGAAAACTTAAATCAACTGCAGAAAGTAAACCTTTGGTCTTGGATCTGTGGTTATTCTTAATTAATACTTTGATATCTTCAAAGCATATCCTCACATTTCGTCCATCAATTCTGACAAGACTATCACATATTTTGCCTATTCTATCAATATTACCAAGTAAGCTGAACTACACAGACTCAAAATAAAATTCCATAGAGCAGTTATTTGATAAAATAGGACTGCCAACATGATTGCCAATGTCTGATTATATAGAAAAAAGGCTATAATCAAAAAGCTTTGAAGAAAGGATCCCTATAGATAGCATTCCCAAAGTGGAGAGAAACCTAGGAGCATTGTCTTTGAGACTTTTCCAGACAGTTTCTGGAAATCTAGAGAAGGCAGATTCAAAGATATCCAGGCAAGAGTTATATAGGGCAACTCGTGTTTTAAATTATACCTGGAAGCCAGCTCCTTTACTACTGGTAGTAGAGTTACATATGACCCATTCTACCTTCATTTTTTCTTTGCTGCAGATTCTTTTATAATAAGACATTAGAAAGAAATGAAAACTGTATCCAGTCACTCTCTTGGGACAGTAGCCTAATTTTATACATAGGGATAATGGGAAAAACATGAAAAATCCCATCAAGACAGAAATTATACACATTCTCAGCACAGAAAATTTTCTTAGTATTATTTCTGAACATAAACCAAACCCAAACTTAATTGGTTCAGCATCTCAAATTTCTAGAAGATCCATAAGGTTATGGGAACAAAGGAGTAAAATGACTCTCAGATCATTACAGGCCTTGTGCTTAAAACAGGCTTTGCTTTTGTGCTTAATCTTGAATATAACTGGAATTTGTTAAATTAAAAGTGTATTTTAAAAAATGTTTTACATTCAAAATGACTTCAGCTCAAAACAACTGCTTCAGGATTAGAACAGGACTGTCTCATTGTAGAAATGTTTCCAAGTTTCAAACAATTGTTTCCATCCTGAAACACATTCAGTTTGGACAAAAAGCCATAATTTGGGTTGAAGAAATTGTTCTAGATTCAGAATAGTGTTCTTCAACTTCAACATGTTCTAAATTTGAAATGTTTTTTTAATAAAATTTTTATTCTTTACAACAAACAAACAAAACATAAAAATTTGAAATGTTTAATATATATCTACTTCCTCTAATTTATAATTATTATTATATAAGTATACGCTAAAGAGTTTGTGGTGTGCATATGTGCATAATTCCTGGCTATATTTCATCTCAAATGTTTATCTGAACATAGGTCTTACATTTTAGAACTAATTAGTCTGAAACTGACAAGGTTTCTTCCAAGGTTTCTTTCAAGGTTTTTGATATTGATGAGCTATTTAATCAGGCTGATTAATCTGATTCTATATGAAAATTATTGCAAAAAGAAACAGATTTATTTCAAAAGAAATTGATATTTTCATACTATTTTTACTTGAGTTGAAACAAATATTACAGATATTTATTGTATTTGATAGTAATGTCCATATTATGTTTTCTCTGAATGACAAAATAATTTGGATAACGAATTATTTTATCAGTAGTGACAATTGTTTTCAGTATTGTTCTTGAAAGATAATAATTCTTCTAAGCTAAGCTTACAGTTGTTTCTTCTTATATTAATTATATCTTTTTTATGTTATCACAAACAGTGATAGATCTGGAAAATTAAAATCTGCCCATCTGGCTTGTCAGTCAAGTTAACCTAGTATTTATGGGTATAATTGTATGACAAATTAAGTAATCTGTGTTCAAAACTATACATAATATTGTACTCTTGTATACACACTCTACTGACATCAATCTGAAAACCCTCAATTTTGAATTCTATCTGCAAATTATTCTCCAATTTATTTATAAATTGTACTTTTCATTAAATCATGAAATACCTACTAGATGCTATCCCTTAAAAAAAAAAAACAAAGAAAATGCTCTTTCCATTAGATAAATGGCTTTAATTACTTAGACATGGAATGTATGCTGCAATTTGAAATCAAACTTACTTTTTTCAATGTACTGATCTCCTAAAGAACATAATAAATTCTTGAATAAAAACATAAGAACATAAGTCTTGTTGGATTAGAACTCTGACTCATCTAATCCAACAGGATGTTTTTGCACAAGGAAATCTACTAGTTTCTTTGCAGATAATCTTCAAAGATTTCTACATTTCCACCAAAACTAATATCTGTGGATCCCTATGACTTCCATAAATTGGTCCAGACCTTTTATGAAGCCAGCCAAGTTAGTCACTAGCACCACATCTGGAATAAATTTCTCCATCTAGGAATATCCATTGGTAATAGGTACAGTATTTATGTAGAATACACTTATACTATCCTTGACAGTAGGTATTACATTATATTTTATTTATTCATTCATTAATTCATTCAATTTGTTAAGGTGCCTGTTTCCAATTTGTGACTCATATATAATACTTATCCATTAACTTGAGTACTTAATTGCTATTCCTCTTTGAGCCAATGCTAGTTCAATAGCTCACTCCTCAAATATCAATACAAATAATGAAAACATTCCCATTTTATCAAAAGGAAACTTTTTTTTCATTTTACCTAGGAATAATCTTCTTTTTAGTACAGGACAGCATAGACCACTTACAGGGCAAGCTAAAAAAGAAGATATTCTGGGAACCAGGTTTTATTATTTAGAAGAAGCTCAAAGAGTATGACCAACAAACACATGTATTCAGAAAGCTAGGTAGTTGTTTTCTACTCACAGTTTGGTCCTTTAAACATAGTATAATGTTGGCTGCAGTTCTTCAAACTTTAGGACAAAGATTTACTAATTTCTCCTTTCCTAATGCTTTAAGCATTACAACAACAGAGCATCACACGTCAAAAGTCCCAGGAAATTGGATTTCCTGAACATAAATCCTTCAAATGAGTAACAGCTACTATGAAAAGTTACTCTTCCCAGAATTCCTAGAATTTATACTGCAGATGTTACAGAACTTAAAGTAATAAGAAGAGATTAATGCAGCAAGTTTTCATTTGGTATTACAGAGAAATCTGGGAAAATGTTTTGCTTGATATTGACAAACTTGAGTTCCTGGTAAGTTAATATAAATTTTAGAATGAGACTGCTTAATGTATCTACAATAAAGTAGTCCACATATTTAATATGTGCTTTTATCTGAATACAAAAAAGTTATCTTGCACATTTATTGAGGAAACATTTATGTCTAATTTGTGGAACAGTAGCCTAAATAGAAATGTTTTATTATACAAAAAGCATTATCTGAATCATTTTGCTAAATTAAGAACTATGGGGAGTCTTTACCACATGGGGATCATTATTTTAATAAAAAGAACATTTTTGTCCCTGCACAAGTTCCTCTTTTCCAAATCACAGCATTCTTACACATCATTCTGGATTAATTTTAACGCTCTCAGAACAATAAAAAAAAAAAGGCAAGCTCATTCAGTATGACAAACAAAAATTTCCAACAGAGAAGCAAGTACAAAAGATAGAACAATCCCATTGTCTGTAGGCATAAAAGCAAGGGCCATGAACACTTTATAATTTGCATTTCTTGTCACCCATGATTTGAAAATATTGGTTCACATATTAATATGGAAAACCAATTCAGAAATAGCATCCATGGGAAACATAATAGAACGGATTCTGTATGTTCCAGTTCTACCCACACATGTGCAACAGCAGGTTGTCAGATTATTTTCTAGTATTCATTTTTAAAAATAGCCACAATCATTTTAAAATTAAATGAAAAAAATAAAATACGAACCAATTCTCTAGGGTGGAATGCTTCCTCTTGACGAAAAATTAGAAGACTAACCGATCCACCCATCTTGGTGCTCCTCAGGAGAGAAACAACTTCTTCTTGGGTTTTTCCTGTTAAATCCACTCCATTTACCTAAAAGAAAGGGGGGAAGGGAAATCTTAAAGTAGCTATAGCAAAGAATGATGTTAAGATAGATCAATTAGTACTGAAGGTTAACTTTCAACAGAGCAAGTATGCTTTATCATTGTTTAATGCTGAAATCTTGAACATGCCTAACTTGTGTATAAGTCCAATTCAAAATATTTTTATTTAAGTTAAAAAATCTCAAATCAAATCAGACACTTAAAACTCCATCACTGAGTCAGCAAACCATAGATATTATTATTATCTTGGTTATGACTCCTCAGCATTCAACTACAAAAAGCCTGCTAATTAAAAAGGTAATTGCTTTTGCTCTCTTCTGATCTTTCTAGCAAAATCTATGTTTACTCCTTGAGCTGATTTTCTTTTCTTTATGTAACAAGATTATTAGCTATTTACCTATCACAGTGATAAATAAATCACTAAAAGTTGTTAGATGTCTCTAGTCCTTGAAGAAACCAAAATTAGGACCAAGTTCCCCAATTACACCAAAAAATAATATGGCCATTTGGTTTTGGTTTTGGCTTAATGTGTGCAGATCCAGCCAAGGCTAGTGCACAGAAAACTCATGGTTAAATAAATTATGATTAATCAAGAGTGTGTCATAGTCCATAGTCCACAAGTAGAGTTATCAGTTTTCTGAACAGGCAAAGAAGAATTCAGATAATTGGAAAGGAGGCTAAATGGGGGAAAGAAGCCACACCAACTTTCTTAGCACCTGTTACAACAAAAATTGGGGAAAAAATGTTTAGGCCTTTATGATTAGGACATTACTTTTTCCTGCATCAGAAATAATGACTTTTTAAATCACAACCTTTTTCTAATAAATCTTTATTTTCAAGAATATATGCTAGCAATAAAATAGAATCTACGATGACACAAAGGAAATTTTACTATAGAAACACAGTGAGACTATAGATTATAGTGAACACAAATTTGAAGGGTCTAGATTGAAGCCAACTCTTGACATTAGACAAAAATAAATAAATCTAGGCTACCAAGTATTGTCAACAGACAAAATAAAGAAGTAGACAATCATGAAGATTGCAATACATGAAAGTTTGAATTATTGTTGCTATGAAATAATCCAAAACAAAAACAAAAATTCTAAGATATGTCAGGAGTCCTATATCATCTTGGACAAATTCTAGCAGGCAGCCTGTTTCATTGATTAATCATTTTCACTCTCCTTATTTCTCCTTATTTTCAAATTGGATCTTCCTCTGACAAGTTTACTCCCATTACTTCTTGTCCTGCCCTTAGGAGCTTTGGAGGATAAATCAACCCATTCTTTCTGTGATAGCCCTTCAGGTATTGGAAGACTACTGTCAGGTTTCCCCTAAGCCTTCTCTTTATTAGGCTAAATATGTCTAATACCCTTAGACTTTCTTCATATGATTTAGCCTCCAAACTCTTTATTATCTTTGTTGCTCTTCTCTGCACTTTTTCTAGGGCTTCAACACGTTTTTTATATCATGCTCAGAATTGGATGCAATATCCAAATGTGCCTCAGTAATGCAGTACTGAGTGATACTGTCATTTCTCATGATCTCAATGCTATCCCTCTGTTGATGCATCCTAGGATTGCACTGGCTTTTCTAACAACTGCAACACACTGCTAACTCATATTTAAACAGTGGTCCACTAGGATATCTAGATCACAGGACACAACTGTTGAGCCAGATATTGCCTGTCCTGAATTTGCAGAACATCACTTTGCTCACCACTGAAATGCATCTTGTTGAATCGGGCCTAATGTTCAAGTCTGTTCTTTCTGAATCTTGAGTTTATCTTCCAATGTATTAGCAATTACTCCCCAATTTAATGTCATCCACAAATCCAAGTCATACTGAGGTAAGCAAGTAAGAGTTAACTCCAGAGGAAAAAAAATGCATTAAATCAATTATGATAGTTACTGCTATATACAAACCTTCCTATAGAAATTGGGACAATGTTAACATACCATCATCTTCTATCTTGGACCAGGCAATTCCATTAGCATAAATAATGCACTAATATGTTGCAATACTGCTAAATTACCTAATAACTTAAACCGTACTTAAATAAATTTCCGTGAAATTAAATGCATGAGCAAAAAAAGCTATTAGGTTTCATTATAAACTGGAAGCTGGCTCTTTATCAATCATTGTAAAATGTTTGCAGTTTTGCAAAGCCAGCATGCCCAATCCAGATGCCTTTGTAAACTGTAGTATACTTTCACTTGGAAAGCAAAATCATAAACAGAATCTCCAAAAACTTCCACATGCAAATCTTTTTGTTTCTTGTTTCCTTGAAGAGGATCATGTAAAGCTTGAAAGATTTAGTTAGTTCCAGTGTAGGGGGACTGATTTCACAGGCAATGAATATGTAGAACTTAGAACAGCAATAAGAGCACAATTTAAACGGATATACTTTAACCCTTTTAGCTCTCAGGATTCCAGGTATGCCACATTTTTCACTAGTTAGGAGACCCTGATAGGAAGAAGTATACAAAGATCATTAATTTCAAATCATTTTCATAGTAGCTTCTTTTCTGTGGAACATCCTCTCATCGGGATACAGCAGCCCCCTGCTCCAAACCTTTTATCTTTACGGAAAACTGTTAAGAATAGTTTTTCAGTTAAGTATTTATTCCTAAATACTGGGATATTAGGATTGTACGGATTTATTGATTCAAGATGGTGGATAAGGCACCTGATTTGTTTGTCATTTTTATTTGTTTTTTAAAGGCCTTATAAACCGCTCTGAGTTGTGTTTTACAAAATGAGTTGGCATATAAATCAATCAGTTAATTAAGGGACAAGCTAGTTACTAAAATAAGTGGATCAAAATCCATTTTTAAAAACAATACAAACTTATGAGGAACTTTAAAACCTTTAAACTATGAACTGCTTTCCCATAAATGTACATTAATACTTTCACATTAATGTATGTGAGTTATGATAATATGAGAAATACCTTCTCTAGGGAGGTTTGCCTGACGAATGCCTGGTTATATTTCTGTTTCATATCAGATAAAAATCTGAATTGATATACAAACTTTCTATTAGATAATTTTAACAGTGCTTCATAAAGATTGTATTTTATTTTAAAATATGTACTGCTTTTGGAGGAAATATTTTTTTCAAAAGTGAATAAAGGAATTAAATCATAAAATTATTTTGACATACAGAAGGTATATGGACTTTGTTCCATTCTAATGCAGAATTCTTCCTATTATTACACTATAACTGTAAATACAAAGGCATAGAATAATTTGAATGTCTAGTTTCAATTTTTTAAAACCAGATATACTTAAATGTTTAACCGTAAGTAGTATTGATGAACCAATGCGAGATACAATTTATTCCTGGGAAGAATTTGCTCCAGACATCTTTTGATCTCTTCATATTTTAAGATACAGTTTTCTAAAATGATCCATCTATTTGAAATGGCAACTATTATATAAAGAACTGGACTAAACATTATTATATTTCCCCTTTCTGTTTTCTATGTTTTCCTGTATGCCTACTGTTAAAAAAGAAATAAATCCATGAAATTAGTATCCTCCTGTTTTGAAAGTGGTTGCCATATTTTATAGCAATGTTATATCATAAACATGAAAATAATATTACAGTATTAGATTTGCCCCATACAACTTTGTTAAATTTATCAAGAACTGTCTGCATTTCTATTTTGACAGACTATGATTATTACCTCTATTCATTTGAAAAAAAATACTACTGACCACATATACATAATACTTTATATCTAAAATTTGTTCCTCAAATTCACCAACGTTTATTATTTGTCCCTTGTTATGCTAATTGTTCCGTCCGGAAAAACACGAGGTAGACCGGGTTCCAACAACAAGTCTTTATTTCAAGTATAGTTGCAAAATAGAACATTGGCTCAAGCCGCGACAGCCCTTTTATATGTTTCTGTTTGCCTGCTTGTAGCCAATGACAAGCATTTGGTTTTGCCGCCCTTGGGCGGCTTCGTGGATTGGTCCCTATTGAACCAATCCCCTTTTAGGTTTTGTTAACCAATCGGAATGAAGTATTTGGAGTCTACTATTATTTATACAGAACCCTCCCCTCTTAGTTCAGTCCTACATAGTGATGTAGTCACGCAGGTAGGTGGGGCTTCTTTTGATTCGACTGGACTTGCGCGGTTCATTTCTGTCGGAGACTTCGACCGGTTTGGATGGGGTTGCTGTTTCTCCAGTCTTTCTCCATGGAACCGTCTGGAGGGGTGAGTCAGCCATTTTACTGCCGCCTGAGTTTCTTAGGCCGGCGGTTTTGCCGCTCCCTCCCGTTTCCTCTGGGCAGGTCGAGCTGACCTGGCTGGCCCCTTCGAATGGACTCTTCTCGCAACTTTCTTCAAACAGTGAGTCTTTTATTTGCTCTTTTTGATTGTTTTTGTTTTCGGAGTTTAATTTAAACGGTTCTTTATTGATTTCTCGCATTTTCCCCCTCTTTGGTTTGAATTTCGTCATGTTTTTCTATGTGTGGTTGTGTGTTTGCATTTCGTTCTATGTTTCGGGAGCGAAGCTGGTCTATGTGCCGCTTCCATTCCCTGCTGTCATCTACCGTTAGTCGGTAGGATTTGGGGCCTGTTATTTGTGTAATTTGTCCGGGTAGCCATAATGGGTCCCTGGTAAAATTTTTAGCATAAACTAAGTCACCTATTGCAAAGGTCCTGCATCGGGTGGAGGAGTCGGGGGGGGGGGGTTTCTGGTGTGAAATTTGGGTGCAATCTGTCTAGATGCGACCTTAGTTTCCTTCCCATCAGTAATTCTGCTGGGGTTTTGTTGGTTGTAGTACTGGGTGTGATATGTTGGAGGGTGAGGAATCGATTTATTTTATTTTGGACATCCCCAGTGTCCATTTTTTCTAAACCCTCCGTGGTAAACCTGACCATTCTCTCTGCCCTACCGTTTGCAGCTGGGTGGGCCGGCGCGGTTAGGGTATGTCTTATACCTAGGGAGGCTAGGTATTGCTCGAATTGGAGACTGGTTAATTGTGGCCCGTCATCGGACACTAGGACGTCCGGTAGGCCACGGGTTGCAAAGAGTTTGTCCAGTTGTTTTATAACGGTTTCTGTTGTTGTAGATGGCATAATTTTTACTTCCAGCCAATTAGAGTATGCATCTACGACAATCAGAAACGTATGCCCCTTGGTAGGACCCATAAAATCGATGTGGATTCGTGACCAGGGGCCTCTTGGAGTTTCCCAGTCTCTTATGGGTGCTTTTGGCGGGGACGGCCTGATTCTTTGGCATTTATTGCACGAGTTTACCCAGTATTCGATGTCCCTATCTATACCCGGCCACCAAACGTAGCGTCTAGCAAGGCTTTTCATTTTAACTATTCCTGGGTGGCCTTCGTGAAGCATACCCAGTACCTTGGTTTGTAATTTGTTAGGAATAATTACCCGATCACCCCACAATAAACAACCTTTTTGGATTGAGAGTTCAGTTTGTCTGGTCTGGAAAGGTTTAAAGTTCTCAGTTTTTTGGTTTTCCGGCCAGCCTTTACCTACCCAGTTAAGTACGCGGGCAGTCAATGGGTCTTTTGCGGTGGCTCTGGCGACATCATTCGCAGATATGGGTAAATCGGGGCAAGTCTCGATTTGTAATGCTGTCATCGTTGGTGCCAGGTCTTCCTCTGTTGATGGCAATGGTGCTCTGCTCAAGGCATCTGCATGGGAAATTTGTTTCCCTGGGCGATGTGTCAGAGTATAGGAATAGGCTGCCAGGAACTCTGACCATCTAGTCATTCGTGAGGACAGAATATTCGGTGTAGGTTTGTTTCCCGCCAAAATTCCTAGTAGCGGTTTGTGATCTGTTACGATTTGAAAAGTTCTTCCATATAGGTATTCGTGGAAATGTTTCACTCCGGCGACAATTGCTAGAGCTTCTCTGTCCAACTGGCTGTAATTACGCTCGGCTTTGGACAGGGTCTTAGAATAGTATGCGACGGGTGCCTCTCTCCCATCAGGCAATTGGTGGCTCAGGATGGCACCGACTCCGAATGGCAAGGCGTCGCAGGTCACCGTCAATGACAGTGTATTGTTAAACTGGATAAGAACGGTGTTTGATGTTAATAAGTCTTTTATTCCTTGGAAAGCTTTTTTTTCTCTAAGCCCCCATGTCCAAATTGTTTTCTTGTCCAGTAATCGATGCAATGGTTCCACTATTGTGGCTTTTTGGGGTAGAAACACATTATAAAAGTTTATCAGTCCCAAAAATGCCTGCAGCTCAGTTTTATTCTTTGGTTCTGGTGCCTCTTACTTTTTTTTCGGTGGGGTGTATGCCCTCTCCATCAATTAAATATCCTAAAAACTCGACGCGATCAGTCATTAAGCAGCACTTTTCTTTCTTTACTTTAAGGCCAGATTCTCTGAATTTATTTAGGACCTCTTTGAGTCTTTTCTTTCGTTGTGCTGCATCTTTGGCTGAAATTAGGACGTTGTCAAAGTATGGCACGAACCCTCTTATGCCATTTAACAGGCGTTCCATGAGGCTCTGGAAAACGCCTGGGGCTACGCTTACTCCAAATTGGAGTCTGTTACATTTGAATGCCCCTTTGTGAGTCACTATTGTTTGTGCTTCCGCCGTTAAGGGGTCTACTGGAAGCTGTTGGTATGCCTGTGCCAGGTCTAGTTTGGCGAAAACCTTTCCTCCCCCAAGAGAGTGCAGTAAGTATTGCACAACTGGCACCAGGTACGCGCTCTGCAACGCGTGGTTCAGGGTAGCCTTGTAGTCACCACAGATTTGAACTGACCTGTCTGGCTTAATTGGTGTCACAATTGGTGTTTCCCATTTAGCGTGGTCGACCGATTCTAAAACCCCTTGATCTATCAATTTATTTAGTTGTTCCTCTATTTTTTCTTTTAAAGCAAAAGGGACCCGTCTGGCCTTTAGTCTTTTAGGGGTTATCTGTGGGTCTAGGCTAAACAAAATGGGGGTTCCCCGATACCTGCCTAGGGAGCCATCAAAGACGTCCTGGAATTCTCAGATCAGGTCTTCTTCCCAGTCAGTTGCGGCCACCCGGTCTACTCCGGTCATCCCGATGCCCAATGGTGCGAACCATTCGATACCCAGGAGGCTTGGTCGATCTCGGTTGACTATTGTTAATGGTAGTACTGCGACATGTTGCCTGTAAGCGATTCAAAAATGTCCCAGGCCGATTACAGGAATTCGGTTTCCCTGATAATCTTTGAGGGTTAGTTTTTATCTGTGGAGCTCCTTAATTTTGATGTCAGGAATTAGTTTTTTGAGGGTGTCCCAGGACACCATGGATAGGAACGATCCTGAATCAACTTCCATCTCGCAGGGACTGTCTTCGATTTTTACAACTATTTTTACTTTCTTCCCGCTTTCCGTCTGAGCGCTTCCGATAGTGAAAGTTTGGTATGCTTTCTCCCAGTTAGTGGCTTGCCTGTCGCTGCCACTTTCTCTCGGAGAGTCTTGGCTCAGGTTTTGCTGGGGAGTTGTTTCGTCTCTTTGGGCTGTAATTCTTTTTGTTTCTGCAGACTTTCTCGATATGCCCCCTTTTTTTGCATGCTCTGCAAATGGCATCAAGGAATCTGCAATCGGCTTGGGGATGGTTTCCCCCGCAGCCAGCACATTCCCGCCAATTTCTATTTTTGCGCCCTTTCTTGTTAGCGTATAGGCGGTGGATTTTGTCATCTTCCTCCCCGGATTCTGACGTCTCTTCGAGTTCTTCGTAATGCGTGGTTGTGGGAGGTTGTTTTTTTCCTCTGGCCGGGCTTTTTTCATCGTTACTTGCATTCATTTGTTTCATCTTATCTGCCGATTTTTTGGTGGCTTCAGCAGCCGAGGCTTCTGCAATAGCTTCGGTTACTGATATGTTGGGTTTGTTCAGTAGCTTGCTCTGTATGGTTGAGTCTCTTAACCCCAATATCACTCAATCCTGCATCGCTTCATCTAAGTTAAGAAACTCGCACGCTCCCCCTATTTGGCGTAGTGCGGCTACAAAATCAGTGATGGTTTCGCCTTCTTTCTGGTCTCTCCGATAAAACTCGTGCCGCTTTATCAAGTTTGACACCACTGGTGTATAGTGGGCCTTTAATGTTCTTTGGAGCTCGGTCCACGTCAGTTGTTTGACATCTCGCGGCTTTGCTAAAGCCTTGGCCATTTTAAAAATCGCGGGCCCATAGTGTGTCAAGAAGACAGCTCTTTTTCGTTGGTCTGAGATTTCCTCCATCTCATTGCTCCCTAGGTACATCTGGAAGAGGTCTACGTAAGATTCCCAATCTTCTTCATTGGGGTTGAAGGGTGCGGGCGGCACATTGTTTCCGGCCATTTCTCTTTGTCTGGCTTGTCTGTCACCGCCTGCTCTGTCTCGCGTTTAGGACGATCCCACCTTCGTCGCCAGTGTTCCGTCCGGAAAAACACGAGGTAGACCGGGTTCTAACAACAAGTCTTTATTTCAAGTATAGTTTCAAAACGGAACATTGGCTCAAGCCGCGACAGCACTTTTATATGTTTCTATCTGCCGGCTTGTAGCCAATGACAAGCATTTGGTTTTGCCACCCTTGGGCGGCTTTGTGGATTGATCCCTATTGAACCAATCCCCTTTTAGGTTTTGTTAACCAATCGGAATGAAGTATTTGGAGTCTACTATTATTTATACAGAATACTAATCTATGTCTTTGCTTCCAATGAACTGTAAAGGTCAAATCATTCCATCTCTTCAAGATATATGCTCAAAACTATAGAGAGTCTGATCCCGACTGAAAGACATATAATTTTTGTCATTACAAAAAATGCTTATCAGATACTATACAAATACTAACACCAGGCAAACTCCTGTTGTTCTATGATACTAAGAATGATTGCCCCCCAAAAATATTACAATGAAGCAGATTCTTTAAAAAAAAAAGGTAAAAAATATAATGAAGCAGATTATTTTTTAAAAAGCTATTCAATATCTCCAGATTTTATAAATAATTTTCTATAAGAATTAAACTGAGATGCAAAGTCTTGTATCTTATCCCAAATAAAGCAAGCTAAGTTATTCCTGTTTATTAACTAGCTATTCTGAAAATATGAATAGACAATGCTCTAGAAAACTGCCATAGGAGTTGAGGGGAAAATTAATTGGATTGCTATATAACTCATATAAAAGTAAGATGCTTGTCAAAAGGACTTATAAAATTCCCGATAGCATTGTGACATTTCATCACCTCAATGAGTCGATCTCCAGCCTTTAATCTTCCATCTTGAATAGCTGCGCCTCTTGGAAGGATATTTTTCACATAAATTGGAGCTGAGCCACCAATAGGAACATCTCTTGAAGTGATGCTAAATCCTAGGCCTTCAGTACCTATAGAAATTATTTAAAAGTATTGTCAGCTTATTCTGTGCCTCTGTATTATCAAAAAATTTGGATTTACATAAAGCTACCTAAGCATCCATATTTTCTTTCTATAGCTCGTCATATTGAGAAAATACAGCCTGATATGGTCCTTCAGTATCACAGAATGTGCATATAACTCTGATAACCATATCAGACAGTTTTATCAACACTGCTTAATATATTTTTGCTTTTTTTCAATTCCTGTAAGTAAACAAATATAAGATATTATATAATATTCCTTGTTTAAATGGTCTCTCTTGATCTAGCTTTAGTACTTGGTGAGGGAATAGATAATATTTCAGATCCTATCTATGAAAAAATATTGAAAATTCAAAAAGGTTCACAAACTTCTAAGCACCACTATATGGAGTCATTCCAGTAATATTTCCTGGTCCATGATCTCAAAGACTGGGAAGAAATCCAGGAGAATCAATACAGTAGCAATCTCCCAGTAAAGATAATTAACCAAGATAATAAAAGCTGTTTCAATTCTGTATGAAGACCTAAAACCAGATGGAAATGGATTTAAATTATGAGCTCTGCATAATCATTAGCCTACTGAGAATAGTGGGACATATTCTATGCAGAATTTTATAAATTGCCATTTTAGTTCCATGCTTTGATATGGCATCATTATAAAGCAGATAATAGTGTAAAATCTTAAAGCAGCTATAAGTTCTTGTATATCCTGTTTGATTAAAGATTGTCCTGCTTTCACATTCCAGTTTGTTTAATCCAGCCAGTTTGTTTAATCCAGCTTCCTCCAGTGTCCCAAAAGTAGGGCTTTACAGAATCATGCAAGTATAATGAGTTTCAATGGCTAAACTCATATTCGTTTACCTGGAGGAGCATAGGATTGGCTACTTGTCAACAACTGTTCTTTTTTGGCCTATGCAAGAAGAGTGACTTATGAAAAATCAGAAAATTCTGCTCCCAGTTTTGCCTACACAAGCCCACAGGAAGTCTAGTTTTAGCCTGATTTAATTTTGAAAAACAAGATTTAAATTATGTTTTGAATCCTGCTCAGTGTCTCAAAAGAACATACATATAGAGCATACAGAGAAACTGTCTAATCAGAGCAAGAAGCAAGGATATACTATATATTTCCAAATGTTGTGTGTGTGCATGCATGCACATATCAGTAGCTCAAAAGGGTTAGATTTAAAAAAAAACAACACAGCAGGGCAGCACATAACAGCCAAAGAAAAGATCTTAGAAGCTGGGGTCTACCAAGAATAGAAATGAATAGAAATTTCAGTCCAATCCTACTGACATATGAAGAAAGTTAGCACCCACTCCTCTCCTAGAAATATTCTAGGAAATATTAAAAAGGCAGAATATTATATTTCCCTGAATGAGAAAGGAGAAACATATCTTTAAAGCAGCTTCTGAAGCTCCCTTCCTCCCCCCCCCCCCCCCCCCCCCCCCCCCCCGCCTTTCAGTTCCAGGGTGATGGAATTAAGACATGGCCCTCAGGACATGATAAGATTACCCATCTCACCACATGGCACCTGGGAAGATTACATCACCCAGCAGGATTCAACCAAACTTAGCCCACATACAACTTACAAAGTTAGCTATGACCCCTGACAGCATCCAATCATGATACTCTTCCTGTGCCCCAGGAAGTTCAAAGCTCAGAGAGGATATAAAACCAAGGGACTCTCAGAAACTCTTCCGTTTTCGCCCAGGAACTCCAAGGCATGTGGTCCTGTCCACCATTAAACCTCCTTTCCAAGCAATTTCAAGGAATCCATTTGGAACTGAACCCAGAAGGATATTTCTTCCAACACAGAGTATAGCAGGAAAAGCATACAGATAGTCCGAAATTTATGATTACAACTGGGTCCAGAATTTTAGTCATGAGTCATTGCAGTTGTTTACTGAGATGCCCACATGATCTCTTCAATCAGTAACTGCAATCCTGGCTCTTTCAGTTGTGTTTGTTAAACAAACAGAGAAAAAGAGTTCCATGCCAAGGGGAGCATGTAAAAAAACTCCCTGACTAGCTGGAGAAATGAAATTTGGATCCTGAAAAACTGAACTTCCTTTCTCTCTCCCATCCCAGCCTTCCTGTTCCATCTATGCATGGAGAAAGGTAACTCAAAGTTCCAGAATCTAAGCTTCCTTCCTTTAGCTTTGTATGCTGGCTTTCTGCATAGAAAGTTAATTAATGTATGTTTCTGAAGAGTAGAAGCATCAAGTTCACTAGCTTCACTGGCCAGGAAGAAGGACAGAAAAGTAACAGAAACAGAGCAGGACTTACAAGGCTGCAGAAGCTTTGCACATCCTGGTGGACCAGGCAGAAGGGGAGTTGCAGCCCCCCCCTCCCCCAATAATGTTGGGCACATTACCTAGTGCCTGAATTTTGATCATGTGATTACAGGAGAATTGTAATGACTGTAACTTTGGGCAGGGCTCATGACTCCTTTCTTTCTACACCATTCATATTTTGGAATAACCCTTGAATGAATGATCATAAATTGAGGATCATATGTAGGGTGATCAGTATGATGAAGCAATTGGCACTGTCCATAGAAATATCTGCAAGTGAATGGACTAGACCACAGGTGTCCAACTTGTGGTGTCACGTTGCTATGATATGAGATATCACAACATTTCCTCCTTTGCGGAACTGGGGTGGGCGTGCTTTCACATGGTGTATCTGACCTGTGGCCCGCCAGTTTGACACCCCTGGCCTAGACTCTTCCAAATCCAGATGGGAGATTCCACAGAACGCTGTGGAGAAAAACAGGGTTAAGATCCTGTAGAACTTCCAGGTTTGGATGGCAGGCAAGTAGTGGCCAATTAACCAGACACTGTGTAGTAGACAAGGACTAGAAGACAGTAGTGGTGATAATGGTAGCAGTACCAAGTGATAACAACATCAGGGGGGAAAAGAGGATAAGAACCTAGAGAAGTACTAGGGCCTAAAGGCAGAACTATAGAGGATGTTTGAAAGCAAAGAGCAAAGTGATCCCATTGCTGGTTGGACCAATTTACTGCTGTGATTACTAAGCTAGAGTTTAGCTCCAACAGATACTAGGAAGTACATTGGAGTTCTCTGCCCAGAAGAATTAAAAACAACAAAAATATTGCACAGAGCCCTCAAACTTCCAAAGAGATCTCTGGTACAGGATCCAAGACTAGGAAGACGCATAACACCCACAGGATGAGAAAGGACATATGTACATATGTCTAGTGTTTAACTGCTGTTGCTGACCTCATGCCCAGCAGACAGTTTGAAAAACAGATTGTTCGTTTAAAAAGTTCCCTTTATTTTCTCTTTCCACTTGGGTTTATGCAGGAAGAAACCTTGTACAGCATTTAGTCATTAAGAGACTATTACCCCATATCTCCCTTAATCTCCAATGTGGAACCAGCTGAAGTCCCTCCAAAGTTTTCCTCTTTTGACTTAAGTGCTTATGAACAGTAAAAAGCGACACTTCTCTGCAATGAATATTCTTTGCAGCTTTGGGTTTAATTAATTTTATTCTTACTTTGTGTGTTGAGACCTCCCAGAGGTTTCACCTAAATCATGAATCGATTGTTTAATATCTTCCATTTATCAGATTTTTTACTCTTGGTATCTAAATCAAACATTATGGTTTGCTATGGACAGAAATACTTCTGGATCGAAGTAGTGGAATTTTAATTAGGTTCCCCACTTTAAAGATTTGATTAATAAACACACATGTATTGAGGCACTCTCAGAATGAAAACTCTCAAAATATATCTATTTATTAATGAGTTAAGTCTTTAAAAAGGTGTGTTCAGAATTGAAAGAATTAAGCATTTAAAACCAAACCAAACATTCCATTTGTACTTTAGCAATGGATAATTCTCAGGGAAAATATCTGCCTTTGGATAGAGAAAAATACAAGTGATTATTTTGTTTAATTCTAATTCTATTTATTTATAATATTTATTTGCATGTTTAAAGTATTTTTAAATTGGTTTGTATGCAAAAGCTCACTCACATTAGATTACAATAATAATGAATTATAAAAATTATTGTTGGAATAAGACAAGATATGGAAGAATACACAGAGGATGATTAACTCTAAAGCTATCCTTGTTTAATATTCATGAGTAACATTCATATTTGAGCAAAAGTAATATGTATGAACATAGTCGCTGCATCCCACAATAATCTATTTATTTGCAAAATTGACTAATGAAAGAAGTTATGCCAGAATGAGTAGGACATTCCATTATGACCAGTCCTATGGTATCAAAGATGGACACAGAAGAATTTGCAGAAATGCTTGAAAATGTAAAAAAGAAAGGGGGATTAAAAGACTGAAAAAACAATTAAAGTGGAAATACAAATGAAAAAAACAAAAGACTGATTTCTAAAGGAACTTTTTACTTAAAATAGAAGTTGGTTAAAGACTTGAAGAAGTCTTCCATATGGAAAAAAGAAAAATTGAAGATCAAATCCTATAATAGCATCTAAATGAATTGAATACTAAAATTGTTAGAAACAAAATAGCAATAGCACTTATATACAGTTTCACAGTCCTTTACAGCCCTCTCTAAGCAGTTTACAGAGTCAACATATTGCCCCAGACAATCTCATTTTACTGAGTTTGAAAGGATGGAAGGCTGAGTACATATTGAGCCTGGTGAGATTCGAACTGCCAAATTGCAGTTAGTCAGCAGAGGTAGCAGTACTGCATTCTAACCATTGTGCTACCCTAGCTCAATATGAAAAAATGAAGGAGTACAAAGTTGTTTTATGTCATTAAAGTTAAAATGAGAAATATTTGTATAAATTTGGGTCCCCTTATGGACTATTTCTTAATCCTAAGAGTATTAAATGATTAATGTGCATGGATAAGGGATGGGTTATGGAAAATTAAGATAATTGCATGTAATATTATAGGAGATTATGAATTAAGAGTTTTTTTATATTTTTGAAGAAGATTGCAAGTCACTTCTTCAAATATTTATTTTTTTCTTACTCTTTTACTTTTCTTCTTCTATAACCTTTTATTCTTTTTTTAAACTTTTTTCTACAAGTTTTTGTATTCTCTTTTATTATAGTTAAGTATAAAATTAAGTTTTAAAAAAGCAATACTAGATTTAGAAATGGGAAACACAATTGGTATTAGGATGAGTTTTCACAATGAACACCACTTTTTCAATCCAGTTGGCTTAAAATAGTAATGTAGGTAATCCTCATTTAGTGACTCCCTTATGTAGTGACCTTTTGCAGTTGTAATGGTAATGAAAATGTAACTTTGCAACCAATTCCTCTAATTATCACCTTGTACACATGTGTAAAGCAAAGGCAAGCTGAAATAAGCATAGTTATATTTTTCACTCAGTATAGTTATATTTTCACTTATATTTTCACCACTTCATTTAATGACTGAGTTGGTAAAGTTAGCATATTAAATGAGAACTACCTATCATCTTTACTATAATAATAATGTAATTTACTCACTGTAACACAGCAATTGAGAACATTATCTTTTATTTTATTTTTTGGAGAAAATAATATTCTAAGATCAAATTTTGTAAGACTGCTTAAGCAAAATAACAGAGTGCAAGGAAACAACTCAATTTCTAACGGGGCCATAGGCAGCACAAATAATTTTTTTTGTGTTTGTGTGTATAAGTAAGATGAGCCATGATGGCACATGTTTCTAACTGTTAGTTTACAGTGTTTGTATATACAGTGTTGGGTGACAGGCAGGGGTGGGATTCTAACAGTTTGCACCTATTTGCTAGAACCGGTTATTAACATTCTAAGCAGTTCGGAGAACCGGTTGTTAGAAGAAATTACTGGCCTAATCCTATAAGGAAGGCAGGAAGGAAACATTCTGGTGTTGCTTACAGAAACTGCCTCTCCATTAACTCTTATTATATTCTTGGCAAGACTAGACTTCCTGTCTCAGGAACGTCTCTGGAGGTTTTTTTTTCTTCCTTTGCTGGTACTTTGCTTATGTGGAATGACCATTCAAAGTTACAATGGCTTTGAAAAAAGTGATTTATGACTGTTTTTCACACTTATGACTGTTGCAGCTTCCCCACAGTCACAGGAGGCAACGCGAGGAGATGCGTGCCCAAGTCACCAAGTCACTAAGCCACACTCACAAAATCGGTTGTTAAAAAAATTGAATCCCACTCCTGGTAACAGGCAACAAAAATGGTGTTTAAGTCTGAGGGACAAAAGATGTCAGGAGAGGAACTGGAGGAACTGAATATGGACAGCTTGGAGAAGAGAAAAGAAAGAGATCACAATGATTGAAACCTTTATATTCATTAAGAATGTGAATAAAGTTTTAGAAGACAGTATTTTCAACTTTAAGCAAAAATCAAGAATCCAGGGGTATTCTTCAAACTGACAGACACACAAGTATTTCAAAAGTAATGTTAGAAAGTATTACTTAACAGGAAGAGTAGTGGAAGCTTGGAACCTATTACTCAATCATCAGTAACTGAGTTTAAGCATGTTTGGGATAAACATATGTTTATGTGATAATTTTTTTTACATAAAATAACATTAAAAAATAAAAAATAATAACTAATTAAAAATAAAACAATTCAAAGGATAGAGTCAATAGACCACTGGATCCTTTTCTGTTTTCAGAGTTTTAATGTTGCTATGTATATCCTTATTCATGAAACACAGTAACCTTTGTGTGACAGTCTCAAGACTGCCTTCCACAAAATAGGATTGAATTAGGACATTAAAACTTTTATGTTATTATTGACTTATCATAGAAATTAAATATATCAATGCTCTTCAAACATATATTTATATTTTCCCCTTCCTGTACTTTTTAAAATTATGATTTGTAACAACTTTGGAGTTCTCTACTGTCTCTATTTAAAGGTTTTGAGCATTCAAATTATGTTTTCTGTTATAATAAGGATTGTATAGAAAAATTAAGGATCTAATTTCTCTGTTATCATACACAGAATTGTAGTTTTTCAACTGTTAAATAAATGCTTTGAAGAAAAAAGAAAAGAAAAAGTACAGGAATGCCACACTAAAATAGACCAATGATGGCAAGCTGATTGCAGGCCTACTTGTTCCTTGCTGTTTTTCCCAATAAGGTGCAATCCCACTCTGATTTTAGTGAATTGTTCATCAAACACAAATGACATTGTTTACTATGTCTCATTAGAAGTCCATTATATGCAAACCATTATTCAGGGAAGTTTTGTAATATTACATGAATCAAGGCAAAGTTAATGTTTTGTTTAATTACACCCTTTGCAACTAAGATGCTGTGCTTTTCAAATCCTTTTATATTGGTGATCTACATTCTGGAATTGCATGGAGGCAATCACAATAATTGTGTCTGAAAATGACCAGTTAGAAACTTGAACCGGTCATTTGAAAATGAAAGTTCTGCAGCTGCATGTGCAATCAAAATAATTATACAAGTATTTGTTGAAATAGTTGGAAGAATATGAGCCATTTCTGTACACTGCCTATCAAATGACATGTCCCCAAGCAATGCAATCAGAAATGGTCCTTTAACTGGAAAGGTGGACTATTTTGACCCTGCTTAAATACTACAGTATTATAGCTATTTATTTTTACAACTAAGCCCAGCCCTGCAGTTTTAAAAATGCCACATGCTTGATGGGAAAAGGGAAAAGAGTAACACAGATAATCCTTTATGGGACTTAGATCTGAAACTAATTCTCAAAAGTTCTCTGGTACACTATACAAAGTTTTAAATATGCAAAAATCAGACCTATGATTAGAGAGGGACACAAGTGGTGAATCTGCTGGAGTGAGTGATTATAATAAATGTAAACAATGAAATAAATAATATATAAGTACATTTCCAAAAAGTTTAGCAATTTTGAAGAACCAAATGTGGCTTTTTGCTTCTATTTGCATTGTTCCCTTTTTGCTTCTATTTGCATTGTCCACCATGTTTCTCCATTCCCCACATCTTTCTCTCTTTCATACTGTGCTTTATGTTACATTCAGTGTTCACAATGCCACTCAAAATGATTGACACGGACCCATTTTAACATCAGTCTCAATCCACTTCATGTATGATGTTTTAAGATGTATGGGTTCAACACTAATATATAAGGAAAGAGTTGCACTCATGAAAGTGTCTGCAAGAATTGACCTTAGATTATATGAGCTACAAAGATTGGCAGAACTGCAAAATCCCAGTCATATTAGAACATCACCAAATAATTGCTAAATCTGTATGTTAGATGTTCAAGCCCCGACCTTTTACAAAAGATAAATAGATATCAATTTTCATTTAGAAAAAGCCAACAACATTCTTCATTGATAGAAGCATATTACTGATCTTCTCTTCTAACTTTATTAAATAACTAATTCCTATGAAAGATCAGGTTATTTGAAAATGCCAAAATGGCAATAAATATTAAGAAATTATAATGGAAGTAAGCACAATTACTGTGAGAGTATTCCATTTTGTCATTACAGATAACACACCTATAGCTTGCAAAAGTAAAGTTTTAACGAGGACTCTTACACAGTGTATGAAGTATACTTCTCTTAGTCTTCTCCATTTATATCACAATTCAAAATTGAATGGTTAAATATGGAAAGAATTTTAAGAAAATGACCTGTTCCCCTCTCCCCCCCCCCCCCCCTCCCCCCCCCCCCCCACATAAAAATACATACATACAAAAACAAGGAAATTTTAATCTACTGATGGTAAAGTAATTGCTGTTAGGTTAAATAGCATGTTAGGCTTCTGTCATGTTATGATATCCTTTATTAAGAAGAAAGATGATCAACTGTTCACTTGGGGCTATTTTAAGCAAGGGTATTTTTC
Organism: Laticauda colubrina; assembly: GCA_015471245.1. Lineage (NCBI taxonomy): Eukaryota > Metazoa > Chordata > Lepidosauria > Squamata > Elapidae > Laticauda > Laticauda colubrina. The sequence continues at coordinate 12,379,596 of BLBF01000043.1, forward strand.
ATTTGTGGTACCACAAATTTTTCTGTACAATCAAATGGGAATTATGGCACAGGGAATATTTCTACCCAGAGTGAACTCTAGCTCTGTTGGAGGGTGACCAGCTGATACAAAGAGTGAAAGTATTTACTTGCATCGCACATTCTGATTGCTATGTTGTATAATATGCAACTCTGCATCTATATTCTAAATCAAGCCTGCACAACATACAGAAGAGAAATGGCCATATTGATCAATGAAAAATCCCTGTTGGCCACAAAGAAATATCTGGGACACCAATCAACTGTTTAATGGCTATGAAGCAGCAACAGCTGGAGGCATTGGAGACAATCAGCAAGATAGATTTCAGGGCAATGCTGGTGAATGTACTGACTTAAAAAAAAGGGGGGGACTTCCGGTTTGAGCTTCTTCAGTGACAGACTGAAACCTCGTCTTTCCAAGGCTTCGATCCGTGCTCGCCGCTGGAGTGCCCTGAGCTGGCTGGTTTGGGGGCTAAGCCACCCTGTAGAGGTGGTGAAGAGGAGGGAGACTGCCTGCAAGATTGAGGAGAGCTGCATCTCTCCTCCCCAGCTGTCATTACTCCCTTTCCTGAAGGCGGTTGCAGCAGTGGTCAGAAATGGCCACCACAAAGAAGAACTCAACCGCAAAAGAATGTGCAGGAGGAAGATAAGAAGAGAAAGTTTTGGTTGACCGGGTCAAAAAGCAAAAGCAACAAATAAGGTACCCTGGAATTTAAACTTAACAACATTGTTTTCAAATAAGATTTTGAAACTGCGAAGGAGAGAGACAAGGGAAAGGATTAAGTTTTTTTTTCTTCCCTTTCTTATACTGACAGCTAAGAGACTTAAGCAAGAAATTGGAAAAAAAAATCCACTTTGACATTAATAGGCATCTAAACTGAAAATAAAAGTCAAAGGGATAATAAAGATTTCTGGACATTTAAAAGCTTTTAAAAACTGGAAAGGAGAAAAAAAAGAATAGAAGGGCAGGATCTGTAAAAATGGAGAAGACTGCCTGGAATTAAGGAATGGAACTGTAATTAAAAGGAACAAGATTCCACAAAGATACATTTTAATGGAAACTTGGTAACAAAATAATCGAACCCCAGGAAGAAAAAGTGGAAAAAAGAAGCAAGTAGAAACAGCCTTCGATTATTTGGATTACTTGGTGACTTTTGGTTTTTTGCATCTAGAGGACTAAAATTAACTGGGTGGTTGTTTAAAAGTTTTTAAAATGGTATCACTCTTAGAAGAACTGAAAAGGGAACTTAAAAATGGAAAGAAGATGCACAAGAAGGGAGAAGTTTTTTTGGCTTCGTGTTTCAATTCTTAGAAATGGAGATCTGGAACTATGAGAAACAACAAGAAATGCTTGCAGAACAAGAAGACTGGGACAAAGAAGAAGCCATCTTTAATGATCAAATAATTTTAAGTAGGGGGAAAAAAGAAAAGGGGGGAAATAGAGTGAAAGATTTAAGACTAAAAAAAAACAACCAAAAAGAAGGACAATTTGAAATATAAGTATAATATTAGAAAGCAACAGAAGAGGGGATTACAGATGAGAGAGTTAGAAGTCGAGAAACGAGGGGGTAAAAAGGGGAGGGAGAAGAAGAGGGGGAAGAAGGCAAGGAAAAGAAGTTGTAAAAGACAGAAACAGAAAATGGAAAAACATGGAAAAGATGTAAGGATTGTAATATAATGGGTGAAAAATTAATTGTGAAAGGGATTCTGCAATGATATAATGATAGCATTGTTATATTACAAATAGAAATAATTTTAGAAAATATGATGATGGATGAAATATTTATTGTAATGTAGTGGGATGTTTGTTAATAAATAAATGAATAAAAATGATTGAGAGAATTAAACGGGAACATTTTTAATTATTAGTAATGATTTATAAAAATATCAATAAGAAATACGGGAAAAAAAGAATTAACCATGGAAAGTTTACAAGTGTTCCCAAGGAAGTATGATATTCAATTGAAAAGAAATGTCAAAGATGTTAAGATTTTAATGCATCTTAATGATAGAATTGAATTGGAATGGAATGTGTGTTTTATTTACACACACACACACACACACACACACACACACACACACACATATATATATATATATATATGCTGTTCAGCTTCCTTCGGGTATTATCCCACGTCATTGTAGTTCTGTTAAAGTTGTAGCAACGTTTCAGCAGAATCTCATCTGCCATCATCAGGCTTCTGTATTTTGAGGGCTGCTGAGATGGGACTTGGAGTCCTTAACGACCCTGGCCATTGGGGGCTGTTGGGATGGGACTTGGAGTCCTTCAACCCTTGACAACTTGAACCTGAGACTGTCTACTATTGACCTCACCCCCCTCCTAAGAGGTCTGTAGGGGACGTGCATAAGCGCACCAACCTGCCTACCGTCCCTGTCCTATTGTTTCTTTTATATATATATATGTATTTATTTTTTATATGTATCCATGCATTCAGAACTATGTATGTACTTATACCTATTATCTTGTAAGCAATTGACAAATCAAATCAATCAATCAATCAATAAACCCCGGCGATTGGGGGCTGCTGCAAGGAGGTGCGGTGAAACGGGAAGGGGGGCTGTCCAAAGCCCCCCCGACCCTCATCTTTAGAAGGGCAGGAAGCTTTTGGGGAGGGGGGCTTTCCACAGCCCCTCTCCCGAAGCTCCACCCCTGGCAGAAGCCTGATGATGGCAGATGAGATTCTGCTGAAACGTTGCTACAACTTTAACAGAACTACAATGACGTGGGATAATACCCGAAGGAAGCTAAACAGCACATACATACATACATACATACATACATACATAAATACATACATATATATATATATATTTCTTTTTTAAGAATATAGTGTCTATTTTAAGAATGTACCAAGCAGAATCCAATTGGAAGTTATTTATTATATTGAATGTTATAATCTTAAAGTTATACATTGAAGCTTAAATAAGAGTTTGAATAGATAAAATTAAAGGATATAAAGGCGTCATACTCTAATTGGTAACTACAGGGGAAAAACTGCTTAATAAGAAAAGATAATAAGAAATTGTAACAGGACAGACAAAAGTATAAATATAATGATTTGAACTGAGATGAGATAATTAAAATAAAGTTGAGAAAATTAAAAGAGGGGAAAAATTATCTAGAAAATATAAAATGGTAATAAGATATGGAATAGAATACAAAAATGAGCATGAAATTGAGTTTTCTGTCTTTATGAAGAAGTGATAACCTGGGATCATGCTATTTTCAAAAAATATGTTTTATTTGTATTTTGTTTTTGTGAAAACCCAAATAAAATTTTCAAAAAAAAAAAAAAGTGAGTGACACAAAGCTGTTTGGTAGGTTGCAAGCATCCCATAGGCTGTATGTTCTATGGATTTTGTTTAAAATAGTTGCAACTGTCCAGAAGCATTCAGGTTTGCTCAATATTAGGGGTGCTCAAAAGTTGTGACATACCTTGGCGATTGTAAATATGTTTTAGTTACTTTACTAAAAGTAAAGTACTTTACTTGTTACATTTCTAAGGCATGTCAATTTTTGCAACTTTTAATTTTCAAACATTAGGAGTGTTCAAAAGTTGTGGCATTCCCTTGGGGATTGTAAAGATGTTTTGGTTACTTTTATATAATTTGGATGTTCTTGATAAATAACTATATAAATATCATAGCTTTAAAGCATTTTGTTTGTTTCAATTGAATGAAAGAATGAACAAATTGATGAATGAGCAGTTCTTTCAATTGCAGTACCACCCACAGAATTTGAAGAGACTTACATTAGGGGAATATTCAGTAGAGCTAAATGGAAGAAATAAATTGGCATAATAGCTCTTTTATTAAAAGGTTACATGTCATTGATTATGTATAGACTGTGAGTTCTGTATAGACTGTGTGAATTAAAGTTTAGTAACATTAAATTTACTGGAATCAGAATTGACCATGAATGATATAACAAAACTTTGTTGAAAATGTAATTTTAAAAAAGTGTAATTGACTGGATCTAAAAAGTTACAAAGGCAAGTACTGCCTGAACATCTCAGGATACGACATTTAGTTTGAAAACATTTTTCCATGGTTCCGCTCATCCAATTCAGAAAGCAAGCACCAGAAAAAAGATCTTTGTTGGTATCATAATATACGATAGATAAAGCATTAATATATATCAGATCATATATGTCACAAAAGACAGTTAAATATATCTATCAACTATTAGAACAATATCCATCAGCGCTGTGGTCATCAAGCACTGTGATTTCTCCAAATCTGGCATGTTTTTACTAGGACTGACCTTAATTAAAGTAGTTCAGTAACTGAATGTAAATTGACTGTTGCAGTCTTCAAAGACTGGCCTCATTTAATGTAATACAATAGTGAAGTCCTACCCTGTTCCACATCTATTTGTACTACAGTCATGTATTCTCAAGTGATGTAAAATGTATTTAGTCCATTACTAAGTTTAAATTTCTGTTGCAATTATATAAATTACAAGATTGGGATTTCAATTACTGAAAATCAGAAGCTTGCACAATGTCCCTGCAGTGTTTTAATTAACTTTCTGCTTACAGTTGAAAAACTGGTAAATCTCCATAGTGCCTAAAGTTATAATTTCAACTATAGAATTATTTATTCACTTAGGAATAATGTTTTTCCAACCACAAGGATATCATCTTAAACTGGTGACCTTAAGTAATTTTGTACACAGTCAATAGCAATATGTATGTATGTGTGTATGTATGTGTGCATGTATGCATGCACACAAACGTATATGCACACACAAACTCAACTTTGTATCATCCAAGTTTGTTGAGTTTAATATTCAGGAACTTGAAAAGAACAACTTGGTTGCTCACAAGAAAAAAAAATAGTTTCTAAAAAAGAAAAATACAATGAACTTTAATTAGATCATAATTAAAGCATAATAAAAGCCCCTCTTGACAACTATGCAAAAAAATATTGTTAAGTTATAAAACGGCACTTGGACTTGGCTGAAATATTCCAGTCAATCAATACAGTACAGCTAGTAAGTAAGCATTATTAATATGTCAAGGTAGAAACCACTAAATAGCTGACTGCTAGTCAGAGGAAGTTGCAATCTCTTTACATCCTGTTAACTCACTGCCTATTTCTTCTGCCCTTCCCAAGTTGAAAGGAAATCTTCCTTTGGGGTTATCTTGCTTAGGGCAGTTAGAAATTGATCATTTTCAACTTCCCTCTATCGGGAAATTCTAGGTCCTAAGATTATCTCCATCAAGATATATTTGTGTCTGTCCCATAAATGTAAATACAGAAACAATAAACTTACCTTTTCTTAACTGTATTTTAAGACGCTTCCCTATTCTTTTGGTATTATAGCCAGAGTTCAAAGCCGTATGAACTTTCTGTGGTGCCAATGACAGACCCAAAGGTGGTTTTCCTGAATTCACATTATGAGGTAGTTGTGAGTAAGAGTCCAATGCATCACCTTGATTGCTCATCTGGGGTATTTTTTGTAAAGTGTGAAGTCCAGAGTGGTCGATACCCTTATTGTCTTGATACTGGGAATCAGGACTAAAACGATTGGAATGGTAAGCATGCTTTTCGCTTTGGGACAGCTTTATATATTGTTGTTTTCTTGCAGCAGGAACCACATGGAACCAAATGATGGGAGTACGCATGGCTTGACGGAACATATGCTGTGCTCTAGGTTTTAAAACGAATGGAAAATTAACAAATTAAGACTGGCAGACCAGTAGATATTACAAGCATAATTACTGATGTTAATTAGCCATTATGAAATGACAGACATATTGTTCTAACTGAACTGTAAACTGAAAAGGTTATTTCTTGGAATGAAATATTCACAAATGTCTTTTGTTTCTCAACTATGTTCTTCTTAGGACTATTTTTTTTTTCAAGTTTTGCTGTTTCTACTAGTAAAATAACAGTGTTGAGATCTTGGTTGTAATGTTAAAAAATAGCATGAAACTGCAATTTTGACAATTCTTCTCACTAAGATATTTAATATAAAATACTGTTAATCAACAAACATATGGAGTAACTCTGCATGATGTCCATCTAGCATATTTCAAAATAACATATTAAACTATAACATTTTCAGTTTACTCAGAATCATAAGCTATATCAGGTGATTTTTCTATTATTTCAATTATTCTTTTTGAATCAGTTGTATTTAAGTGATGTAATTTTGGATGTAATGGTGATTAAACTGTATTATTTGAATAAGCCTTTACATCTAATTCTTTTTAAGTAGGTCGGAGAACCATTTGTTAGAAGAAGCTACTGGCCTAATCCTTTAAGGAAGGCAGGAAGGAAACATTCTGGTGTTGCTTACAGAAACTGCTTCTCCGTTAACCCTCATTACATTCTTGACAGGACTAGATTTCCTATCTCAGGAACGTCTCTGGATATTTTTTTTTCCTCCTTTGCTGGTACTTTGCTTGTATGGAGTGACCATTCAAAATTACAATGGCACTGAAAAAGTGATTTATGACCGTTTTTCACACTTATGACTGCTGCAGTATCCCCACAGTCATGAGAGGCCAGGCAAGGAGATGCATGCCTCGATGTGAGTGATGTTGAATTGGCCATGCCCAGCCAGTCACATGACCACCAAGCCACGCCTACCACCTAAGCCATGCCCACAGAACTGGTTGTTAAAAAAGTTGAATCCCACCCCTGGTTTTACTGATTGTAAAACCAGTATTACAAACATGGCACTTATTATATATGAATAAATGTATTTTGAATACAAAAAATGTTGATTTTCTTCAACAAGTAAACATAATGATTAACCAACACAATGCTTTCCTTTTCCTATATATAAGTTGATTCACTGAAGATAACAACCATAGTAGAGGAGAAACCAAAATAAAATGATCCAGTGAAAGCAAAGCCTTGTAGAAAATTGTTTTGCCTTTATAAATTGCTTCTACCTTCGAGTTCGAGCCCAAGAGAAACACAGACATGACACACAGATAAATATTATGCACTTACTGCTCAAATCTCCTATTTCGAAGGTCTCCATCGTTGATTTTAACAATACAATCATTTTCATGAAAGAGATTTTCCTGTTCTGCTTTACCACCTTTCTCCAGTCTCTTCACTAATAGACCTAAAGTTCTGGAACAAAACATAAACTATTATTAGACAGGCAATTGCTTTTAAGGTGCACTTAAATTTTACAAAAAAGTATACATCCCATCCTAATATTAAAATGTTCCCACTGTCCTTTAAAATTAGCAGTTTCAGATCATAGTTAAAGTGATTATCATAAATTAACTGTACAGTAGACATTTTACATTATGAGTATAAGAAAGTTTGTCAGCACAAAGCCCACTAAGTTGATTTGTAGTGTGTGGGAAATAATGCATAGGTGCTATGTACTATCACTAATCATTTCTAGGCTTCCTTGCATTAAATTATGAGTTACAAATTATTTTTTATTTCATTTCCACTCTTCCTAGTCATATCAGAAGAGATGCCTAAATTATTGAGAACTCCTGAAGAGTGGAAGATGTACAGGTACACTATTTTCAGCCAGAGGAAAAGGAATAACCCAGGTAACCACAGAACAGACAACATGACTACAGTACATGGAAAGATATCAGAGCAGATCACTAATCAATCATCTGTAAGCATTTTGAGAACTTTTTTTTACCTTAGATAATGTTTTCCTCAATTAAAAGAATGCTTTGAATAAGATATATATTTGATATCTGTAAAGAGTCCAAAAACGGTTCCATGATATTCTGATCACAGTAGTAAGTAATCAGAAAACACTGGATCTAAGTTTGGTTTTAAAATCATGAAATAGCAATTAGGCATTAGATAGTTTAATTCAGGGAAGGAAATGTTTCGGAAATCGTGAAATCAGACAGCTAATACTGTAGAAGACATTGATATCAAACGAAGAAAAAATTATTATATTTAATAGAATAAGTATAGAGTTCATAAAGAAACAAGAACAAAAAAAATCTCTCCCTCTCACACATAGCAAGCTAACAAGTCTGACTGGAAGGGAGATGAATAGTTGTATGCCACACCTATTCATCTCCACCCCCTGCCTTTTATCCCGAGAGCTAGGGTGGGGCTTCGCTATCAGCAGTAGCTTTGCTGTCTCAAGGATTGGCCCATAGGTTTCCTCTGCTCTCCTCTCCTTTGCCTTCTGCGCATCTGCACAGTCAGGCACTTGACACAGCTGTTCCCTCCTCTTCCTCATCAGCGACCTCCAGACCTGGGGACTGTTGACTTTCCATCTGAGGACTGATGGATGGCCCAGGCTACACTTCTATCTCTATCTCTGACAGCTCCATTCCCTCTTCCGCTCCAGAGCTCTGAGATTGCCTTGATGCTGGCCCTGACTCACATGCCACCTCCTCATCTGATTCGGCTGCTGGAGGGACTGACAGTCAATAGGCCACAATATGTTAGGAGAGGTTATACTGTGTCATTTTTTTCTGCGTGTTTTTTTATGTTCATTAGTTTTTATGTTCATTTTATTTACTGTTTTTAAATGCTATGTCAGCTGCTGAGAATCGAAATCTGTGAGTTGGTAGCCATTTCAGTTGACTAAATAAATAAAATTTAAAATGCTTTAACAATAGAATTAATTATTAACGATGAAGGAGAATGCCCATTCACTTGAAGTAAAGAGGCAGAAACCCAACAGATAGAGATGTTTCAATTAACATACCCACTGAGCAGAAATAGATTTCACTGGTCTCTTTTAATTTATGTTTATTTATAGTCAAATTTATATATCAGATACATTTCTCTTTTGTAAACCAACCATCAAAAAAAGTCTTAATGTAGAAACTTCAGAAAATGCTTCTGCCGGAGAAACCAAATTTCAGATGTCTTACGCCTAAAATTCCCAGCCACCCCAACAATTTTAAAAATTTCAATGCAGCCAGTTTTCAGGAATTCTCATAAAAGTTTATCCTTGACCCTTCCAAGCAAAATTATGCAGTTTGTTATCTCTTTCTACTCTTAACTTACTTAGATTTTTGTACTCTCCCTGCTCCATTCCTTAATATTTTTAGAGACTTTATACCACATTTACCAACTATACTTATTCATTTAAAAATATTAGCTTGGAGCCAGAAAAAATTAAATGCTCATAGTTCCTTTTAAAATTAATTAAACTTAAATTAAACTAAAATTAAACTTCTAAGAACTGTTTTAATTCCACACTGGTTTCAATATGGCTAAATTGTAGCTACCATGCAATGCAAACTTATGTTAATATACACAGGGAAAAAATCCACCTTGGTTGCTGAATTAGGTCACTTTTAGGCCAGAATTTGCACAAAGCCCTTAATCATGAATAAACCAAAAGACAAAGCCACTAAAAAAATAAAAGTTAAAAGCAAAGTTAAAAACAGCAAAGTGTGCATTCAAATTGCTAGGTGTTTAACTGACTGGATAATTATGCTGTAAGAACACAGCAAATGGGTTCAGCATTTTTGAAATATACTTTTGGTGCCTAACAGCCCAGGGACCAGATATGGTTTCGTTAGTATTGCTAAGATATAAATTGAGTTGGACTGCACAAGTAAGCTGCATTAGTGATCCTGACTGCAAGAGGAAAAATGAATATATAAAGCAGAGACAAGAAAGAGCACAGGATATAAGGAACAGAGAATCTGAACTGATTTTTAATGTTTATTGCTCATTTTTTAAAGTATCCTTTTATGTATAATTAATTTTATTTTAAGAGGTGGGAAGAATTTTTTTTTTTAAATAAAGTGGACTGTGTTGTTACAATTATGTTAATTCAATTATATTCAATTTTACTCAAGAGAGACATCTGTTTCAGCACATACAAGGTACAGTGAATAGAGAGAGCAACTCTTAGATATACCTAGAACAATCTTGCTTTTAGATTGAGGCATTTGCACTGCCTAATGTTATAAGGGTACATTACTTTCTTCATACAGCTGGGTGACAGTTGGGGTCATTCAAATATTCAAAGCAACAGTGCATATTAATACAAGAAATTTGAAACATCAATAATACATTAGCTGATTATTTCCAGATTTATCACTGATTACAATTTAAATACACAAGAGGAATGTTAGCATATGTGGCAGAGTGTATTTTATTTATATAATCAAACTAATAAAGCTAGTGAAAAGGCATTGATGAAAGAATTAATCTCTGAACTTTTCAGATGCATGTGAATGGTACACTTAGTTGTAACTTAAGAATATATTAAATCTGTTGTGTTTTATTACAAACTTGTAACTGAATTTCCTTTCTGTCCAATCATGTCCAATCATTAGGTAGAAAGAAGAAAAAGAATGATTCAGACAACTCTGGATATGATCTTGGGATGGGGAGAATTCATACCACAGGAAAAGAAATAAGAACTGTGTTCTGGTTAATGAAAATAATGCCAATTAAGTGGTTATTGAAAAATTGCTTTGTCATGCAGCCTTGTTACATAGCAATGATGGTGATGACAGTTATTTTTTTTCCAATAAAGGCATTTGACAAAGTAGACTACAATCTACTTTTTGATATGCTAGAAAAAAAAGTGGGATAGATAACATCACCTCCAGATGGATTCACAACTCTCTGACAAACCATACTCAACAAATAGTCCTTAATGGGTCTAAAGCCCATGTCACACTGAACCAATGGATGCAAAGAGGATGTAAAACGGACAAAAAACCTTGCCATCCGTTGGTTAATGTGATGTATCCGTTCTGTACTCACTGCCTCCGTTTTGCTTCCTCTCTATCCGTCCAGCATCTGTTTATGGATGTTTCATCCGCTCCAAAAGTTTTGGGCTGCCTAAAACTTTTGCGCGGAAAATGTATCCAGTTCGTCCGTTCTGCATCCGCTATGCATCCGCTACGCAGCTGTTACGCATCCGCTATATCCGCTAGGCGTCCATTCCGCATCCGCACAACTCGCATCCGCCCGGATGCAGTGAGGAAGTGGAACGGATGCGGAACGGATGCAGAACGGATGCCTAGCGGATGCTGAATGGAAACAAAGCATTTAAAACGGAAAAAACGTTCACAGAGGGGACCTATCTTGGATATTAAGGATGTCTAGAGGATGCCTAGCGGAAAACCTATACTGCCTATAAAAAGGGGAGCAACTCGCCTGCATCTCACTTTCAGAACAGCAGCCCAGCGGTGCAGACCTCTGCAGCCTTCATCTGGCTCTTCCTCTTCCACAGCATCCAGTCATGTCCACAGGACAAAGTCCTTTTGGCAGCCACCATCCTTCTGCAACAGTGCGAAACCATCTACAGGCTCTGTGAACTCTACTACGGGAAGAAAAGGAGGCACCCAAAAAAAGTCTGGGTCCAAAGATGGTTCGCCAGAAGAGCAGAGGACGGACTTTACAACAAGCTGATGGTGGAGCTCAGGAGCGAAGACACTCGGGCGTTCCAGAACTTCATGAGGATGCCTCCAGCCATGTTTGACAAAGTTGTGCAGCGTCTGACACTCAGGTTGACCAAGACAAACACCAACTTCCCACCCAGCCTGGAACCTGGGCTCAAGGTGGCACTCACTCTGCACCACCTGGCCTCAGGGACCACCTACAGGAGCATGCAGTATGGCTGGAAAGTGCCACCCAGCACCATCAGCTTTGTGGTCAGAGAAGTGGTGCAGGCCATCATTGAAGAGTACATGGAGGAGCTCCTCCAGTGCCCCTCCACTGAAGAAGGATGGAAGAAAGTTGCACAGCAGTGGTATCAGAAGTGGAACTTCCCCCACACAGTTGGAGCCATAGATGTCAAGCACGTGGCCTGCAAAGCGCCAGCCAAGTCGGGGTCCACTTATCACAACTACAAGGGCTTCTTCAGCATCATCCTCTTCGCCATGGTCGATGCTGACTACAAGTTTATGTACATCGATGCATCAGGCAACGGCTCATCTTCAGATGTCCAGGTATACAACGCCAGTCACCTCAAGGAGGGGCTGGAGAGCAACCTCATGGTGGGCTTCCCAGATCCAGACCCGCTGCCCAACGACACACCAAATGTGCCCTACTTCATCGTGGGGGATGACGCCTTCTCCCTCACAACCTACCTCATGAAGACCTACACCTCCAAATACCTCACCCGTGAAGAGAGGACCTTTAACTACAGGCTGTTCAGGGCAAGACGGGTTGTGGAGAACGCCTTTGGCATCCTGGCCAACAGGTTCCAGGTACTTCTCACCACCATGCAGCATAGCCCAGAGATCATGAGGAGGATCGTGGAAGCTTGCTGCATCCTGCACAATCTCATGCGCACCCACTACCCAGTCTTGCAGAACAGGCTTGTGGACCGTGAACAAGGCAATGGGGACATGGAGGCTAGGGAATGGAGGCAAGGGCAAAACCTGATCAACACTGAGGATGTGCAAGGCCCCAACAGAGCCTCATGTGAGGCGAAGAAGCAGCGCAACCTCCTGAAACACTGGTGCAACTCCCCAGCTGGAGCAGTTGAGTGGCAAGACAGGATGGTAAATGCTTAATGGATGCTTCCTTCAGCCTGTCTCATCACACGGATGAGATTGGGCCATGTATGTTGAGTGGCCCTACAATGAACAGGGCATTTAATAAAGAGTTGTGTTTATGTTGACATGTGTGGATGATTGATTATATTGTTATTGATAATAAAGGGCCATAGGTGTGGCACCTGGGAGGGTGGACCATACAGTCCCACTATGCTTGCACTGGAGGTTTATCTATCCCACAGCTATTACCCATGCCACAGGTATCCCTGCCCATCCCACAGGTATTACCCATCCCAAAGGTATCCCTGCCCATCCCACTGCTATCCTTACCCATCCCACAAGCATGCAAAGGCTTAAACCATTTCTAAAAGTTTCCACCAAGACTTTATTAAAAAAAAGAAATGAAGCAAGTGTGTGAATCATAAATAGACTTTATTAAAACAACAAGCTATAAGACAAAAATGAGTCTCTGGCACTCCTCTTGGTCGCTCAGTCCCAGGGGTGAAGGGTGCAGGTGCTGTGGAGGTGGCTGGTGCTGGAGTGCTTGTCATCAGCTCCTCCAGAAGCAGAAGCAGCAGAAACGCCAGCCCCAGAAGAGCGAGCCCAAGCTGCAGAAGCCCCAGCAGAACCAGAGTGAGGGCCAGGGGGCGGGATGGTAGCCCTGTCCCTCTTGCCAGGGCTGGCAGCAGATGGCTGAGGCTTGCTGTGCTTCTGCATGGTTGTGGGGTTGCTGGCTGGCAGGGAGGCTGACAGGAATCAAGGCTGGCAGCAAGGCTGGCAGGGAGGCAGGCACCAAGGCAGACAGCAAGGCTGGCAGCAAGGCTGGCAGGCAGACATGCAGGCAGGGCAGGCAAGGCAGTCGATGTGTCCGGCAGCAGTTCTTTCCTCTGAATGGCGACCTGCTTCCGAGCTGCTTCCGTTATATCCACGGGGCTGATGCAATGCATCCTCCCCGCATGCGCAATTAACGCCAGGCATCTGCAAGGCTTCCGCTCTCCATCCGCTGTGCATCCACTTTATCCGTTCGGCGTCTGCTCTGCATCCGCTGTATCTGTTCCGCATCCACTTCCCTGAGGCCCCCCGGAAGCCCAGCGGATGTGCCATCCGCTCCCATCCGCTTCCATCTGCTGGGCTTCCGTTCCGCATCCGCTTTGCATACGCCCTGCGTCCTCCCCCCGTCCGTGTTATCCACTCTGCTTATGCAAATTTTTGCCCCTTTTGAGAGCGGATAACAACGGATAGAACATTTTGGTCGTCCGCTGTGTCCTTTTTGCATCTGTTGGCCAGTGTGACATGGGCTTTAGTCTACATAGAGGGAAGTAAGCAGTGGGGTGCCACAAGTTTCCGTCTTAGGCCTAGTACTCTTCAATGTCTTCATAAATGACTTAAATGAAGAAATAAAAAGGGAACTTACCAAATTTGCAGATGATATTTATTGTTTATAGAATCTAACACTTTGGCTTATATCCACAAATCTACAACAGAATTTTCTCTAAATATTACACTAGCTCACTGATTTGGAAATCATTAAAAAACTGCATATTAATTTTAGCCTGTTTCTTTGGTTGCTTTTACTCCACTGAACTGACCAACACAACAGTGTTGCCTTGGGTTGTGATACTTTAAAATACAAGTGTCACATCACATCACATTGCCGTCACATGATATATTGCATTGTTTGTTTTCCTTTTGCAGAGCTAGGGTAGATGTGGCTTGCACGTGATGCATCCGGCCTACGAGCTGCCAGCTTGATACCTCTGTTTTAGAAATACAGGTAATCCTCAACCTACGACCACAACTGAGCCAAAAATTTATGTTGTTAAATAAGAAATTTGTCAAGTAAACTTTGTTCTATTTTATGACTCTTCTTGCCATGCTTGTTAAATGAATCACTGCAGTTGACAAATTTGTAACATGGTTGTTAAGTAAATCTGGCTTCCTCATGGACTTTGCTTGTCAGAAGGTCAAAAAGGAGATCATATGACCCTGGGACCCAGCAACAGTCATAAATATGAACGAGTTGCCAAGCATCTGAATTTTCACCACAAGATAATGGGGATAGGGGAAAGTTTGTAACTCTGAAAAACGGTTATAAGTCACATTTTTCATTGCCATTGTAACTTTGAACGGTCACTAAATGAACTGTTGTAAGTCAAGGTTTACCTTTATTACACTTACGAGGGGCTGTTTCTGTACATAAAGTTCACAACATTCCAAAATCTGGATATTCATTGTTGATTGGTACAAATCTAAAGAGTAGGACTCTGCAGCATTTTGAGATGAACCTAAGAAGCTCTGAATTAAATTTTGCCTTAGGCGCAAAAGCCAGTTGAGTGACTCTCACTGTCTTTCAAATGTAAGACAAAGGTACCAGCAAAGCCACTTTCAAACTGAAAAGAACTTGTCCCTATAATTAGGAGTAAGGTTGTATCCCTGGACAATAATGAGAATTTACAGAGAAAAGTGATTTAGAAACACTGATTTCAGCAGAAGCATCACTTTATAGAAAAAGAAGTAATTAATATCTAAATGGCAGAATCATAAAGTGATTTACAGTACTACTTTTACTGCATTCCAGACTTTTTATGGCAAGCTTCCATAAAGGAGCTTTCATTTAATCTGAATTAGCTGTGTCAAACTCTCATAAAAACTGAAGCTTTTCTCTGTCTTGCAAAAATTAAAATTAAACAACATTTTAAATTAGTTAATTTGGATGCCCCATTTTCCATGTTTGTTCCTAAAAACCTCATGTAGACTGTGTGCCACTGAATCTTCATGGGCTTTTAAAATTCTTTTTTTTTTTTTAATCAAGTTTCCCTGTTCCATCTATCTCAGTATTTAACAACAGGGAGTGATAGAGGAAAACATTTCTCCTTATCTGTGATACCCCTTTTCAAAGAGGCTACCTACCAATCAGCTAGAAACAAAGGGAGGAGACAAAGGAAACAATGACTTGAGAAGATAGAAATGTATGTCCTGGCTCTTTTCTTTTGGGATTATGATTTTTAACAAGTATAAAACATATATAGGTACATGGACATAAATGCATACAAATAATGTGCATGAAAGTATTCATATGCATAAGTGGAATCTTCAGGACTGGTTTCAGCCAGAGATGTCTGATTGACACTTTTTTTGTCTATTACATGTTTTTCTATAGATTTTTTTCTAATTTCAATTATTTAATTGGAGTATTCCATGAAGCCAATGTTTCACTTACAGTTCTCCATCTCCTTTTTTATTGTTTTGCAGCTGACATTTTTCTGCTGTTCGATTCTTGTTGGCTCAATGGCCAAATCATGTAAAAAGCCACTGAATTCCTACTTCCCTTTTATCTAGACCAGGTATGTCCAATCTGTGGTCAATGAGCCACATATAGTCTGACAGCTAGTAATGCTAACACAGATCCACAAAACTTTACCCCAAAAACTTTAATCTTAAACTTTCTACTATTGACCTCACCCCTTTCCTAAGAAGTCTATAGTTGGTATGCATAAGCACACCAACGTGCCTACTATCCTTGTCCTATTCTTTCTTTTCTTTTCTTTATTTTTCTTATATATGTCCATGTATTTATAACTCTGCTTTTACTTATACCTATTATCTTGTAAGCAATTGACAAAAATAAATAAAAATAAATAAAATAAAAACTGTAAACTTTTAACATGATCTAAATAAATGTCTATCATTTTAACTGATTTAACTAAAGTGAAAATATATGTTTATGCAGTGCTGGGATTCAGCCAGTTCGTATTGTTTCAAGAGAACTGGTTGTTATATTGCACTCCCCTTCTGCTATCAAAGTGGACCTTAGGTCCTGCACTGCAATGGAGAAACAGGTAATGGAATCACTAGCGCAAGGAGAGGACAAGGCCACTTTCCCTCTTTCTTCTCACTGCTGCTCCTCCTTCCCTCATGCCAGCCACTCTATTGCACATTTCTCCATTGCAGCGCAGCACAGCACCCAGGATCCACTTTGATAGTGGGTAGTAGTGGTTAACAACTGGTTCACCAAGGGTCAGATTGGGCAATGCCTCCTACAACAGCCAACCTGACCCTGCATGAACTGGTTGTTAAATTATATGAATCTCACCATTCTGTTTATACCAAGGTAATTTGGAAAAGAAGCATGGTATTCACCAACAAGAGTATAAATGTGATGAAATAGTTTGTAAAATAACTAGTAAAAGAAGGAATGGATATAAATTACTAAGAAAGTAAAAAGAGCAATATTTTAAAGAAATAAAATATTTCCAAAATGTAAGGCCTCTCTTTTGTTGTATTCTGCTTCCAAAGACTATATAGACAAATCGATCATATTTTCTGCAAATAATGCAGAAGCAATTTTAAATTCCCCAATCTACCCTAAACCCTGTTATTCCCATAATGTCTTTTATCCAAATACTAACCAAACCCAATCCTGCTTAGATTTCAAGCTCAGACAATGGCAGCCTGGTGCTCTATCTCATAAAATTTATTGCTCATTTGTTGATCCCATTATCAATATTTAACAATATTAGTAGAATGGTAAGAATGATAAGTAAATTTCACTTCCAAAAAATCATGGAATTACCAGATTAGCACTGTAATATTCAGGCTGACACCTACTGATAAGATAGTACTATATTGATTATTCCAAAAATTGTGCATTTAATATATTTTTATTTCCTAATATCTAAGATAAAAAATATCAGCAATGAATGAAATACATTATCTTTTAATACTGTTCTGTCTGTGACAACTACAATACTTCACAGAACTGGGATAGTCCCAAACAATTAATGAACAAAGCAAGGATAAATCACAAAACTTTTCTTTCATTCCTAAGCTTCTGAGCCACAAAGTTGTATTGTTACTGGCATTTCCTGAATGGGGTTTTAAAAATCTTGCAGAATCCTTTTAATGCTAGTATCAATAAAGTGTCACTGTGATGTGTGTTTAAATGTATCAGAATATCTGCTCTGTAAAGAAATTATGAGGTCCTCTCAGAGAAGTTAATATTTTCCCATTCTATAGTGATAGAACCTCATTTATTTAGCCTTTAAAGTAGCATGAGCACAAAACACGAAATTCCATTGATGAAACAGCAAACTTTGCAGAGAATGTGTAGCAAACTTAAAAACTAATCTTACACAGTACGGGTTCCCAACCTCAGGGCCATGGACTGCTACTGGTCCGTGACCTGTTAGGAATCAGGCCACCCAGGTGGAGGTGAGCAGAGGGTGAGCAAACAAAACCAATCATCCCTTCCCAGTCTGTGGAAAACTTGTCTTCCACAAAACCAGTCCTCGGTACCAAAAAGATTGGGGCCTTCTGTTCTACCAGATAGCAAATCAGATCCATGACTGAAATAAATGATATTCAACCAAATTATATCTTCTTTTTGTTGCAAAGAAGGTCATTTCACATTTCACAGAAATAAGCTGCCTTAATCTTGAAAAAATTGACATAGAGTATATTGGGTCTTTTTATTGCTTCATATTATTCTAAAAAATATAAACTGCAGCTACTCTCATATTTTCTGAATTGCTCACAAGTAAAGAGAAAATTAAATATTTCAGAAAAGCCATACTTTTTGATCAAAACATCTTAACAACTGTCAAAACCATCACTTGTACTTGGAATTCTGATATGAAGAACGGCTATTCAATAAGCCACTTTGGTTTAGTGGTTAAGGTGAGCGCCTAAAAACCAGGAGCCAGGGATTTCTAGCTGCACCTTAGGCATAAAAGCCAGCTGGGCAACTTTATGCCAGTCATTTTATTTCAACCCAACTCAACTCACAAGGTGGTTGTTGTTGTTGTGGGGAAAATAGGTGGAGGAAGGAGAATTAGGCATATTTGCTGCCTTTGGTTATTTATAAAGTAACAAAGACACAATTGTTTTTAAAAATTCAGATAAATAAATAAAAGCACATGATGCATCTAATGTTCCCTATTTTTTCACAGAAAGCTATTGTAAGAAAATTTTCAGCTTTTTTTTTTTCAGAGTATTTTAAGACGTATATTCTTCAGGATTATATTGAAATGAATGCCGAGAATGAATTATTTTTATATCATAATAAAAACATTCTGTGGAACAAAAACTCTTCTATTTATCAAGAGTTTTTAAAAGCAGATAAAATATATTTCTTCTGCAATAACATTGGCTTTTAATCAACTTAAAGTGGAATTCTTCATAGTTATGTGGACTAGTCAAAACACAGCATCACATCCGTTTATAATCCAGGATTCTATTTATAAATGTACATTTGATCCTTTCCCACCACTGCTAACAGTAATCTTTTTCCCCTTATTTCTCCTCAAGTCCTAATTACATTATTGAGGAAGTATAAGAGTTGGATTTTATACTACAAACTTGCAAATTTTGGTACAGAGTTATTTAATTTTCCAAGTACATTTAATCAGAAAACCTGAATGCCAGAATTCTATCTGAATAAAGTAAGCATTGATTTTTAATTCAGTTCCCTGACAAAATATGGCATAGGGCCATTATTGGTAATATATTCATTCAACCCATCACCTGGTTCTTTCCTTGTTCTTTCCTTGTTTTTTTGGATGTGGTGCAAAATAATACACTCATGTTCAGCAACAAATAAAAAATGTGTGCTATATTTTATATAGCTAACTTTATTTAACACTACCTTGATTATAATTTTTTTCCTTCCATGTTTGAGTGAAAAAGAACCCACAGAATGTTGTCAAGATTTCAGATACTGCTAGTCTTTAAATTATAATCTTGCAACTTGCAAAAGGGGATGCACAATTTCTAATATTAGACTAAGGTGAAACACAAGAAGCTTTTTATGAGGCTGTGACAGAAATAATTTACATTCTTGCAGTCCAGCTTCATATTAGGACAGAATATAACTTTTTATATATAAATTAGAACCAGTTTCTGTCATTTTCATTTTGACTAACTGAGCTGTATTCAGAAAAGATTTCTTAGGGATCAGTCAGTAAGACTTTCTGATGAAAGAATCATGTTTCTATTTCAAATAGACACACTCTTCTTATAAAATATAAACTGCCCATAATTGTTCTGGAAATGGGAAGTCAATCAACCAACCAACCTACAAATTAATCAATCAGATAAAAACAAAAACCAATGTATCTAAGAAAATAAATCAATTAAAAACCTATATGATACATTACCTTCCGCCTCGAGCACTGAAAGGAACTACATGGATCCCCAAAGGTCCACCATCATTGGAAACTTCAACGAGCTTCACCATTTCACTGTGAGACAATGATGAATGAAGGAAAGTGAACATGGACCAAAAAATGACAAATAAACTTCTACAAAAATACAAACTCAAAAATGAAAACACAGACATTTGAAAACTAATACAGATAAAAACAAGATTGATTCCTACATACCTCAGTAATAATCTGTCAGCATGAAAGAAAATTGATAATAAAAAATAATAATTTCATTGGTTATTCAAGTAAAATGTGTTCTGTCCAGAAAGAAGCATGTGAGACCGGGTTCCAACAAGAAACTCTTTTATTAAACTCGCTAAGCAATAGTAACGGAATAGGGAACTTGGAACCAACCAAGTTCCATACAGAACACCCCTCCCCCCATGGTTTAGTCCAACATGCGTCGCGTAGTCACGCAGGCAGGTGGGGCTTTTTCTAGTCCTGGCTGACCTGCGCAGCTCAGTCTCGGCGTGGTCTTCAAGCAGTTTGGACGGGATCGCTGTCTCTCTGGTCCTTCTCCATGGAACCTCCTGGAAGGGTGAGTTAGCCTTGCCGCTCCCGCCTGAGTCTCTTGGACCAGTTGAAATGGCCCCGCTGCCCCCTCCTGCCTTGATCGGGTTGGTTGAGCTGGCCTGGCTGTTTCCTTCCAGGAAGGCCTTGCTTCATTCTCCTGTTCCCGGACTTCTCATTTGGGGTTCTTTTAACCATGAGTGCTCTTTTTGATTTGTTAAATAGTCTTTTTGTACTGTTTGTTGTCTTGTTATGGGAGGTTCGTCTCTCCCTTTTTTATTATTTTGTATTTTCCCCCCGTCCTCAGTTGTTTTTTGGTCGATATTTATTTTTATTGTGGTGTTTTTTCATTCAAGGTTGCGAGAACGAAGCTGTTCTATGTGCTGCTTCCATTCTCTACCATCGTCTAGGAGTAGTCAGTAAGAACAGGGCCCTGTAATTTGGGTGAGTGTGGCTAGAAGCCACAACGGTTCCCCGGTGAGATTTCTCGCATAGACCAGGTCGCCAATTTCAAATGTTCGGTATTTGCTGGAGGAGTCAGGGGGTTGTCCCAGGTGTAAGTGGGATGCAGTCTGTCTAGGTAGGAATGTAATTTCCTACCCATTAGGAGTTCTGCTGGGCTTTTGTTGGTTGTGCTGCTAGGGATAATATGCTGTAGAGTTAGTAGTCGGTTGAGTTTGTCTTGCACGTTCCCCTTGTCCATTCTATCTAGGCCCTCCTTAGTGTGCCAAACCATGCATTCAGCCCTGCCGTTTGCAGCCGGATGGGCCGGCTCTGTTAAAGCATGTCGAATACCCTGGGCAGCCAGATACTGTTCGAATGCTAACGCTGTAAACTGAAGACGGTTACACTTGAATGCCCCTGTATGTGTCACAATAGTCGGTGCCTCTGTGGTAATGGGATCAAAAGATAGTTGTTGATAGGCCTGTGCGATATCAAGCTTCGCAAAAATTCTTTCTCCCCCTACTGAGTGCAGTAAATGTTGCACTACCAGTACTGGGTATGCACTTTGTTGGAGCGCATGGTTCAGGGTTGCCTTCTAGTCTCTGCAGATGCGCACTGACCCATCTGGTTTCACAGGAGTAACGATGGGTGTTTCCCACCTGGCATGGTCGATTGGCTTTAAAACCCCTTGAGCTATTAATTTGTTCAATTGTTCATCAATTTTTTATTTTAAAGCAAACGGGAAGCGTCTGGCCTTTAAGCGGATGGGGGCTATTTTTGGGTCTAGACTAAATGAAATTGGGGTCCCCTTGTACTTGCCTAGGGTCCCGTCAAAAACATCTTGGAATTCTAGTAGCAGGCTCTCCTCCAGTTGGCTGTGGCAATGTGGTTGATCCCAGTCAGACAAGGGCGATTACGGTCGACGATGGTCAGAGGCAAGATTTCGGCGTGCTTCTTGAATTCGATGAGGAAATGTCCTAGGCCTACTACCAGATTTCCCTGGTAGTCTTTTAAAATTAGTCTTTGTTTCTGTAATTCTTTTTGTTTAATGTCCGGTATCAGGTGCCAGATGGTATTCCAGGATATCATAGATAGGAAAGACCCTGAGTCGACTTCCATCTCACAAGGCTTCCCTTCGATGCTCATCTCTATCCGGACCTTCTTCCTATTTTCTGCCCTGGCATTTCCGATGGTGACTGTCTGATGCGTTTCCTTTCTGTCAATGGTTCCTTTGCTTTGGTTCCATCTACTTCCGGCTTGTCTTTCTTCATGTCGGGGGGGGGGGTCTTTTTGGACTATAGCTCTTTTTGTTTTGGCAGACCCTTTCTATGTGCCCTGTTTGTTACAAGCCCTACAGATTGCATTGAGGAACTGGCATTCAGCTCGCAGGTGGTTGCCCCCGCATCCCGCACATTTAAACTCCTGCCGGTTTCTCCTCCTTTCACGCCATTTCTTCTCTGATTGAAGTCTATGGACATCTTCATTTTCATCCTCGGTATCGCTCTGGGATTCGAGATCTTCGCAGTGGGATGTTTCTTTCCTCCCTCTGCCTTCTTCTCCCTGGCTTGGTTTGGCAGATCAGGGATCGCATTCATCTGGCGCATGGTGGCTGTTGACTTCTTTGCTGCTTCGGTGGCAGTTGCCTCTGCAATGGCCTCGGCCATGGTTATGTTTGGTCTATTCAGGAGCTTGCTCTGAAGGATAGTGTCCTTCAAACCGAGAACCACGCAGTCCCTCATGGCCTTGTCCATGTTCTGGAACTCACAGGCTCCTCTGATGTGTCTCAAGGCTGCTACAAAATATGCTATGGTTTCATCCTCCTTCTGGTCCCTCTTGTAAAATTTGTGCCTTTTGATTAAATTTGAGACCACCGGTGCGTAGTGTGCTCGGAGCATTCAGTTCAGGTCGGACCAGGTCATGTTTGACATCTCTGGGTTTAGCCAGCGCCTTCGCCATTTTAAAGATGGCTGGTCCGCAGTGTGTAAGGAAGACAGCCCTCTTTCTCTGGTCAGAGATTTCCTTCAGTTCATTGCTTTCCAAAAACATAAGAAAGTGATCGATATACGACTCCCAATCCTCCTCATCAGGATTGAATGGTGCAGGCGGCGTGTTGTTACCGGCCATCTCTTTTGCTCGGTTCAGATCACCGTGTACTTTGGTCTCACCCTTCTACGATGATCCCACTTTCGTCGCCAGTGTTCTATCTGGAAAGAAGCGCGTGAGACCGGGTTCCAATAACAAACTTTTTTTTTTCAACTCGCTAAGCAATAGTAACAGAATAACAGCCCAAGCCACGGCAGCCCTTTTTATAGCAGCTTGCCCACAGCTTGTGGCCAATGGCACTGCTTTAACTGTTCCCGCCATTTGGCGGGTTAATCGGATTGGTTCTCTAATAGCCAATCCACGAATGGCCTTTTCGGCCAATCAGAATAGGGAACTTGGAGCCTACCAAGTTCCATATAGAACAAAATGCATTTGTGTAACTATACAAAGCCAATATATTATGTCCAACAGTGAAATAATTTTGACATGAGCTTTTCTAGCAATTAGGTGTCAAACTAGGACTAAAGCAAATTGTTCTAAAGAAAACAGAAAGTTCCATTTCTTTTTGTTTTCCCATATGTTTCCATAAATCTTTAAAGATATCATAAATATAAATTGAAATAGTATTGTATATGGCTGAAAAGCCTAACTAGATAAATGTTGTCTTGGCATAATTGCCACTGTAATTATTTCCAAATTTTATAAATTAATAATTTGTACTATAAATCTCTCAGTCCTTTGGCTGTTTAATGAAAACATAAACAGTTATACTTTCTTAATTAATATTAAAAATCAGGATGAATTGATCTTCTTCAAACCATGTTTGATTTTTTTTTAAAACTGATCCAATGTAACACTTCAGGTCAATCAGAACTTATTTCAAATAGAGAATTATCAGAATAATATGCAAACGACAGTCAATTCAGTGATTCCCCATAATCACTTTAATAGCCGTATAAGAATCATATCAATGATTGAATTTGCAAATGCAATGCTTAAACCATAATGGAAAACTGTTTTTTGCCTGATATGTTAAACATTCACTGTCAAAAATTCTCACACATCAACAAAATAGCAATATCTGTGATAGTTTCCAACTGTCTGCAAATTCTGACACTGTTCTAAACTATTTTTAGTTCAGGCTTATCAAAGCTGAACAATCATAATTTATGAATACATGTAGATTTGTAAAACAGCATATTCCATTCAGCTATAATTTCTATGCAGCTAAAATATTCTTTGGCAAATTCTTATGCAGCGTACATCAAAATACATATAAATTCATTTGCTTTCATTTCATGTATAACTACTCATTTTAACACATTATTTTCAAAGCCTCTTTGAAATAGTTTGTTTTCATCACATGTTTTTATTATCCAATTTTGTAACAGGGATAATGAAATAATGAAATTCTGTGTGCAGTCTGGGTTCTCCTTGGCTGAATTTCAGTATTAGCTTCAGGTTGTTGATGTTATTTTTGAATATAGAGAAATCTGGATTGCATATTAAAATTGATCAGTACTTATGTGCAACCACACACAACATGTACAACCATACATAACATTATTGATATAAACTGAGCTATAGAAGGCACGATCAGGATGCAGCCAACTTCTTAGAAGAGAGTGCATTTTTATCTTTTTGCAATAAGTAAATGTTATTCGAATAATGAAATTAGTTCTCTTTGTATCATTAATACAGAAATTTTATTTACATCTTATTAATTTCAATACATTTGTAATTTATATATATTTTCCATTAAACTGTTTTAAGAATGTAAGGCCAGTTTATCTTTTGCAATCAGAAACTAAACTGTGTTCTGCATCACAACCTTTGGAGTGAGCTAAACAGTTATCTAAATGTGGCACATCTGAATGGCAACTCTTATTCCCAATGCAGCATAAAAAACTAATTTTTAAACATGAGAAATATTTCAAAAGCAGCTTGTCAGATATCACAGGGAGGAAAGTGTTATTTTTTTCTACCTCTGCAGCTTTTCAATTTCTTTCTGCAAGGAATATTTAAACATTCTCCTAGTTCATTTGCTAATCATTCTGTCTCATCCTTTCTTTGTGCCAAAGCAAAGAAGAACTTTGTTTAGTTCTTCTGCTTAGCTATTTCTCCAAAGAAGAGCTTTTCCAGATAAACTGATTTGTGCCTCATTCTAATCTTTCCAGCCAGCACACACTACAATGTAGTTTTTAAATTATATTGCAGCAACTGTAAATGGAAACCACAAAAGAGGGAAGGGTTCTAGAAAATGATCAAATTGACTTCTCATTATTTGTTCAATTGATTTTCTCTTTCTCTCTGCACTGCTTGAATTATCCAATATCCACTCATTGTGTTAAAAATGAGCAAGTCCAATAGTAATCATTTATATATCATAATGGATTCTTTCCAGATGTATTTTCAAGTATAGAACTGTAACTATCAATGTTACATGTAATGGTTAGTAAAAGATACCAATTTCACAAGTTGATTTTGTATTTTGGCACATATGTGTCTTCCATTCATTAGAAAATAACAGATATCATTATAAATGTCTCAAATACTGCAAAGCATTCAGATTTTGAAAACAATTCTACAAAAATTTACTGATAGACTCTTTTCATGAGGACTTTATTCACTAAGATTAAAGAGATATCTGCAGACCCATAATGCAAAGATCTAGCTTTTTGGACAAGCCTTTAAAGCTAGAATGGTAGAACGAAGAGTTGAAGAAGATTATCAGCAGCCAAATTGGTACCTCAGCTACAAAAAACCTAAGTATATTATCAGAAGACTTACAAATCCTTATTAGTGTCAGGCAGAAATCAGGTGTGGCTTGGCGCAGTCAAAGAGACAGAATCCAGGTTATCACTCTTAAAAATACATGGTTATTCAGCTGAACAAAGGCAGATCCTCCCATAAGATTGGAAGAACCCTGAATGCAGTTTGAAATAAATATGTATAAGATTTCTTGATTTTACTTAGATACCTAATAGAAAGCTGACAGTTCTCAGTGAAGGTATAGAAATTTACTAAAATATTTGTGCATGCATCTTGTGGTCTTTTGTCATGTGCTTAGCTCACAAGCTTGAAATTTATGAAACTTTCCACAACATCAAACTATTTTGGCCACTTCAACATAAGAACATTTTAACAAATCATCAGAGTTATCAGAATCTTGAGATCAACATGAGGGACAGTTATTATTGGGGGGGGGGAGAGAGAATCTATGTACTCACTGAGAGCTAAAGCCAATTTTTTGATGCACAATCAGTCACATAATCAAAAAGAGGTATCTGTGATTGTCAACCCAATGTGTTGTGAAAATTATTTTTTTTATTGTCTAAACTAAATAACTTTTTTCAAAAACAAGGAATATTTGCCTTCTTAGTCAAGAGGAACCTGATGCATACACTTGATTGGAGGATATTTTAACCTGTATCCAAATATTAATATAATAATTAATCCCATAGTCAGCCAGGTGTTTAGACTGTAATTGGCATCAGTCAATCACCACATATATAGATATGTAGGTATGTATCCGATCTGTCCACAGATGTTCAAGATTTCTGAAGTATCCAAGACACCTTGTTAACCCAGCCAAGAACAGATTCAGTATAGATTTCTGTAAATCAGAAGTCCCCAATCCTCAGTATCCAGGCCAGTTAGGAACCGGATTATGTAAATAGTAATCAAGTGCATGAAGCTCATTTGCATATGAACTGGATTAGGTTGCATATTACAAACTGTCCTCTTCCCTACCCGCTACCACACACTATCACTGTGATCCATGGAGTCAGAAAGGTTGGGGATCATTGCTGTATATTATGCCTCATTGTATTATCTGGCTCTTCAGATGAGACTTGTCTAATGTGGCTTCACCTGTGGCATACCTCCCATTTTGTTCACATTACATGAAGCCTACAACATGACAAGATAGCACCTCAGTGGTATTTATAAGGTAAACTGAATTCATTATTGTGACTGAATTCATCCACTTTACTAGTAGTTATTCTATTGCTTTCTATCCTTTTCCAGTCCTAGAGTTTCCTTTAAGAGTAGCATTTATGCTTTACAGCCCTCTCTAAGTAGTTTAGAGTCAGCCTGTTGTTCCCAATAATTTGGGTCCTCACTTTACCCACCTCAGAAGGATAGAAGGCTAAGTCAACCTTAAGCCTGCTGAGATTTGAACTGCCAAACAGCAGGCAGCCGGCAGTCAGCAGAAATAGCCTGCAGTATTGCACCACTGTGGCTCTTTAGAAAGCTAAATCTTTGCAAAATGTGTCCAACATAGGATAATTTGAGATAGCTCATTTGTACCTACAGTGAGAACTCTGGATTGATTTTCATTTTTCTAAGTGTCCATGTCTTCTTTAACACCAAAGTTCAAACCTATCAAAACTTTTTCCTGAATTTAAGTTTAATAATATAGATATTAAAGTTTTAAAAAACAATAAACTTACTCTAACGAATAGATGATGTTATCCAAACCTGCATCTGCATGACCCACTGGTTCTACTCTGCTCTCTTCTTCTTCTGTACCATCATCATCCTAGTAATAGCAAAAGAGATAACCATATTTAAGCACAGGTGATGTGTAAGGATACTCACACAATATTGATACTTAACTATTAAAATATTTTGCATCTTAAATAGCACATAAATTTTCTTTGGATTACACAACATTTGGGACTGGAATGGCTAGGGTGTTGCCTAGAAATCAGGAAATGGTGAGCTCTAGTCCCACTTTAGACATGAAAACTGGCTGGATGATTTTGGCCCAATCATTTCCTTCAGCTAACTCCAAGTCCCCTACAGGTTTGCTATTGAGTGGACAGGAACAGGTAGAAAGAATATTGGTAAGGTTTTGTACATGAAACAAAAAGGCAGGATAATTTTCTTTTAAATGCACTTATATAGCACAATATCACATTAACTGCATGGCTTACCAACAGCAATCCCAACAGCTATCACTTTAAATAGCCTCTGATGCTGTTGGCACAAAGTTCATGCTCTCAACATCTGCCTCAAGCTGAAGTCTCAACTACTTTTCAAAAGCTGCCTCAAAGAGACAACATTCAAACAGAATGCAAGTAAGGTATGTGCCAAATCTGACATTTACAAGAGCAAGTGCAATTGGATAGGTAGCATCTGATTTGATGAATATCCAAATTGTGAATCACACTGCACATCTCAACTACTGAACAGAATTGGGGTTTCCTCTTCCAGTATACACAAGTACATTGCTAAGAAAGATCCTTGGCCAGTGTATGTGCCCAGGTTTTTATGCAAGAAAAAAAACTCTAACAGATATATGAAAAGAAGCATACTGTCATGAAAGAAACAGAATTAGTACAGTTCAATCACAATGGCTCTGTTTACAAATTTACTTACTCTAATATACAAAGATTTAAAACACATAACCATCTTTTTTAAAAAATTAAAGCCACTTGCATGTCATCTGTAGCGATTCTCAGTCATCCAGATCATGGTTGTCCCAAAGGTGCTTTTTTAGGAGGCAACTGGACTTTCTTGATTTTCTTGGAAGATGTTTTGCTTATCATCCAAGAAGCTTCTTCACTTCATCCTTCTCTTGGATGAGAAGTGAAACATCTTCAAAAGAAAAACTGGAAAAGTCCAGTTGCTGCCTGAAAAAGTACCTTTGGGAGACCATTTGCACGACAATTATCAAGAATTATTAATATTTTAACCACGTGATATGTAGCAATTAGGGGGATGTTTAGTTTTAATAGGTAAATTCAGATTTTTGTTAACTTTTTGTTCTAACCTACATTACTGGGATTCCTGGTAGGCTTAAATCCAAATATTAACCAGTAGTGACTTGCCTAATTTCCAATCCCAAAATGGGAAAGAAGGAACCAACTGCACAATTTCAAAGAAATGTGAATATCTTTAAATTCATCTTTAAATTCATTTGTATGAATACTTTGTCTACTGTCCTACAATCAGCAGTTTAAATTCAGATTTGCTGAAGCATCAATCAGCAAAATGATAAGTATTGGATGATGGGTTATGAATTCAGCACAAAGAGAATCAATAATATGAATTATTAATGAGATATTAAAACAAAGCCAATGCATGTGTTATGTCCAAGTGGTATTCCCTCTGAGGACCTGTAAATGAATTATGAATTCTTACTACAAACTGTTGTATAGACCAAACTGCTAAATTGCAGATATATGTGTATGTGTATGTACATGTAAGTATGTATATATGTATGCCATATGTGTGTGTGTAAATAATTTGTAAATATCAGCAGAATTTAGCATTTGTAAATTATTCAACTGTATATATGTGTCTATAAATTTATTTAATTCTATATAAATTTATATAAACTCTAGTAGCAAGATGGTTCAAATAAATTTAATGAATAAATAAACATAAATTTATATTACTTCCTTGGTACATCCCTACAAAAATGCACCACTGTATAAGTTGTTCAAAATATTTCAAAAGAGGAAAATTTATAATAACTTTAAAATGTTTAATTGAATTAAAATATGATGCATGGTGCACAACTGAACAAGAAGAGTTTAATACTTATAGTAGATCTTCCAAATATTCAATTAGCCAAGTACAGAAGTAGATAAGAAATTTTTATGGAATATGTAGGCTTAATTATGAATGGAAGGACTAAAATGTATTTTTGAATGAATTAATCTCATCTATCTTTAGACTGGTAACAGTTCATACTTCAGTGAGCATTGATAATGGAAGAACCATAGATGAATTTGGGAGAAAAATGTATGACATTCTGAATTAACGTTACTCAATTCTTTTATGTTACATAATAGTAATGATACTAAATATAGAAAAGGTGATTGGATCTTCTGGAAATTCAGAAATGAGTAAGACTAATAACTACTGAATAACTGCTTTAAAAAAGTATTTTTGCTTCAAGACTTAAAACATCATTCTACTCAAACATTAGCATGCCAAAAGAATAAATATAAATTTAGAACAAAACAAGCAAAAATGGCTACGTACAAGAGTATGTCTCTATCCAACACATCAAATATAAATGATTGTTGTTGTTAGATGTAAATGAGTATTTGTCAGAGAACTGTGTGGTAAGTGTCCAAATGAAGTCAAAGACACTGGCACAAACTTGTAGTATATATAAATAAATATATTTCACATTTATATTTAAAGCAGATAAGATAGTCAGTAACACAGGGACATCATAAGGTAAAACTTGAGATAGTATACAGCAAGGGTGTCAAACTCAAGGCCAGGTGAGGATTCCAGCCTTTGGGGTGCTTAGATCTGGCCCGCAGGGCTGCCCTGGAAAAAGCAAGACTGCCCCGCGGTGCCTCTGTCAGAAAAAAATGGGCTCCTGAGCTCTATTTTTGGCTGTGGCGGTCTCCTGCAACCCTCTGCCAGTGAAAATGGAGCTCGGAGGGCCATAGGTAGCCCTCCTGAGCTCTGTTCTCACTGGCAGAGGGTTGCAGAAGGCCATTGCAGCCAAAAATGGAACTCAGGAGTTCATTTTCACTGGCAGAGTGCTTGGTCCACCACAGGCGCCTCTAACACAAGTGACATCAAGCTGGCCACACCCACCGTGGCCACTCCAGCCCCCTGAAGTAAAACACAACCCTGATGTGCCCTCAATGAAATCGAGTTTGACACCCCCCCGGTATACAAGAGTATACAGAAGAAAAAAGGCAGAGAAAAAGAGGAGACTCCTTTATACCCATTGAAGCCAATCATAGCATAGATTGCCTCAAGCAGGATCCAGCACTCTCCATTCAATCAACTGCAACACTGTATTCTGGACCATTATACACTTTATTGTTCTAGCTATTAAATTTAATATTCTAACTATATTTAATCATTTGAGAGAAATATAAAAGTAAGCTGAAAGTAGGGCAATTGGTTTACAAAAATAATCAAACCTATGCATCATAAAATAGGAATTGGTAGAGTCAAGAATGAATGGATCTTGAATATCTGTGGATTGTACACAAAAGCAACTAACCAGAACATAAGAGAAATAACATATGGATACAATGGGCTAAGACCAGAGGTGGTATTCAGCAGGTTCTGACCAGTTCTGGAGAACCAGTAGGAGAACCGGCAAATACCACCTGACTGGTCCTGCCCCCATCTATTATCTGGCTCCTGAGTCCCAGCTGATCAGCTGGATCTTCTTTTGTTGCCCTGCACAGGAGAACAGAGTTGAAGAGCAAGTTACTGGGGTGGGGAAATGGGATTTTGCAGTAACCTTCTCCCAGGAATGGGGAGGGAATGGGGATTTTGCAGTAACCTTCCCCTAGGAATGGGAGAATTGGGACTTTACAGTATCTTTTCCCTGAAATTCCCACCAAGTCATGCCGGTAGTAAACAGAACCGGTAGTACAGAACCAGTAAATCCCACCATTGGCTAAGAGCCTGGGTGAAAGTGGTCGCTCTGTGGGAAGTGCTGTTTGAGATTACAGCAGAATTAAAGGAAATTAGCAATGGTATATACTTTTTATATACTGCTTCACAGTGCTTTTACAACCATCTCTAAGTGGCTTACAGAGTCAGCATATTGCTCCCAACAATCTGGTCCTCAATTTACTGACCTCAGAAGGATAGAAAAGCTGAGTAAACCTTGAGTCTCGTCAGCTTTGAACTGCCAACTGCTGGCAATTACCACACATAAATGTACCCTGCAGTGCTGCATTCTAAACACTGCACCACAATGGCTCATATTGGTCTTGGAAAACTGGAATGTAGGCTTGAGCAAGGAGTAGAGATGTGCCCATTGCTGGCAGAGCTTATCTTCTTTTCACTTGTGATCCAGCTTTCCTTCTAAAAAAAAACTCATGAACACCCAGAAGTTCACCCTCACCTCAGATCCTGGCCTAGAGCAGTAGGAGGAAGATGATGAAATTCAGTTGCAGCAATGTGCAATGTGAAATTCAGTTGCAGCAAAGTTGCAGCACTGTGGGGCAGCCAAGAGCAGGGCAGCCAAATGGGCAGAGGTAGGATAGAGACAGGTGAGACTTGAATCAAAGGCAGGGGAGAAGTGTGAGTTCCTCGCCTAACAATGCTATTCTGGTCTAAGAAGCGGAACTACTGGAATTACCATTTTTCACCCTGCCAACAAAAGTGCATATAGTCCCAGTTGCAATGTATGGCTGTAAATTCTGGACCATAAAGAAAGGCTGAGCATCAAAAAATTGAGGCTTTTGAACTATGGTGCTGGAGAAGACTCTGCGAATCCTTTGGACTGCAAGGCTAACAAATCAGTCAGTCCTAGATGAGATCAACCCTGACTGCTCTTTAGAAGGCTAGATCCTGAAGATGAAACCCAAATACTTTGGCCACCTAATGAGAAGGAAAGACTCACTGGAGAAGAGCCTAATGCTGGGAACAATTGAGGGCAAAAAAAGAGGGGAACAACAGAGAATGAGGTGGCTGGATGGAGTCACTGAAGCAGTCGATGTGAATTTAAATGGACTCCAGAGGATGATAAAGGACAGGAAAGCCTGGAGGAATATTGTCCATGGGGTTGTGATGGGTCGGACATGATTTCACAACTAACAACAACAAAAATATGGTCTTGTGATGTTTTGCCTAATTACCACATTGTTTAGCAATGATCCCAATTACATCACAAGTCAAGAAGTACCTGTAGGTTTGCTATATGAATGTGTCAAATGCCCCCCCCCCCTTTTTTTTTTTTTCAAATTTACTACTAACTCTAAAGGAATAGTATACTGTTTCTACTTCATTTGGTAATCTTCTAAGTCTAAAAATTATGTATCTCAATTATGATACTTAGAGTAAAATAAGCTTTAAACTACACTGGAGCACTGGTACCATGATACTATAATCAACAGATGCATCCCTTAAAAAAACATTTTAATAGTGCCATAATCAGCAACTCCTTTCTTTCCCATATAACACAGATTTTCATTTACATGGAACCAAACATAGATTAATTTGGACACCTGCACAGGGAAGTAACTTAGAATTCTCATTTACTAAAAAAAGTAACTAGCTTTGAAAGTATCAACATCAAGCAATTATTGCTTTGGATTTCTTCTTAAATTAAAAAGCCCACCTGTTATAGAGGTAAATTAGAAATGCTATATTTTATTTACAGGCTGGAAAATTTTTTGTGAAGGAACTATTTAGCAAATTTAGCCAAATTGCTTTGTATAAGAGTAGTTTTTTATGAAACAGTTTATACCACTTTACCTTACAATGCTACTAAAACAGTCTGTATTACTAATGTTATAATTATTAGAAGGATCCAATTTTATTTTTTAAATTTTTATTAAATATTGTAGTATTTGGATGTACAGTACCAAATTTGGGAAGCTGAAGAATATCTACACCACTGCATATAAATACAAACATATTTAATAATGAATTACTATAGATAAAATATTGCTCTATACTGATTAAAGCTCTTTGGAACTCCATTTTCTAAATCATTAAGAGTATGTACCTCTCATGGAGATCTTTTCTCTTATGTAATCACAATTGGACTATGCCTTATCTGTGTATCTGAATATACTTCAATGGATTTCCTGTAATCTTCACTTTGGGATTACTGACTAAAACTACTCAGAGAAGCAATCTTCAAACATAAAGAAAAGATATAAAATAACACTTTTGGAAAGAATTTAATCACACTTCCAGGAAGCTTTTTTTTTTTTTAAATTTCTGTGGCAGGATACTCTTCTGCCAGCTAAGCTATCCAGTCTTTAAATATGAGGGCTTTTTCCCATGTAATGTCCATGAGCTAATTTCCCCCCCTCCCTCAAGCCTCATGTTTCCTGGCTTCCTTATGACAGTGAATTTCCTCCTTATCTTTCTAGTTTAAGTAAACCATCTGTTCCTTTTATCCATATTTGAGATGGATAGCAGATGAATCCATGATTTCTAGTTCCGCCTTTTAAAGATATCATAATACAGAGGCCTGGAACACACAATAGAAGGATTTAATATGAAAACTCAAGGCACTGATGACAAAGCTATGCTTTGTGAATATAATGAATTCACCATTTTTGAAATAACACAAAAACCAGTGCTACATAAAACAGAATGTACCTTATTTTTCCTCTATCATGATAGCTATTTTGAACATAATTCAAAATCCTGATTTAATGCAACGCTCACAAGGAAAAATAAATTACATAGAATTTCAGTTTCTCTTCATGTCATGAATTATGAAATGAATGATTTTGCATATATTATTAAACTTTAAATCCTAAGCAACCTGGTTAGCATAGATGATTGTGAAAGATTACTGAACTTGCAGGTTATTCCAACAATAATCAGAAGAGTCACAAACTGAACCAACAGATCTTATGTGGTTCTGTGGAGAATGTCCAAACTCTGGTTTCATTGTTACTGACAGTGATTTGTTAAGAATAAACCACAGTTAGTGATATCTTTAAAATACAGCTGCAATATCTGTTTGCTAAAATGCCCATGATAAAAGTAATTCTGAATACTATTCTGGTCCCAATAACACAGAAAATGTGGTTTAATAATTTCCCATTCCCATCCCCTTTGTTGGATTTGGAGATGCTGAAAAATCACAAAGCATCAGCGTTATTCAAATCATACTGATTTGTTATTTTTTAATATTTCATGTTATTTTCTATTTAAATATCTTGCTTTAAATGTTAGATGCATGCCAATTTTAAATAATAACAGAACTGTTCAAAAATCTAGGCAAGTTTAGTTTACAGAACAGTACAAAGTGCAAAATATTAACAATATTGTATGTCTTACTATGTTTATAACTTGTGAACATTTTTTCTATCTTTCTTATATAACTATGTTACTCCAAGACCAATAGCTGAGCTTCATATAACACACAACCCAGCCTTACTAAATGTTATCCTCAACCTACCTCATTTTGTAAGAACTACAAAATTTTGCAAGAATTACATGCAAAAACTGGAAAAGTAGACAAGGAATGCATAATACATAATGTAGTTCTAATAGTTCATGTGCCTGATATATGAATAATGCATTGAAAGGTGACAGGATCGTCCACAATGTCTCCATCTATATTTTGTGATGTTCCTTTTCAATAGAGTACACATAATAATGTCACAAGATTTTCTATTCTATTTTTATTTTTTATTATATAAGCAGCTCAACTTTCTAAAACAAAACAAACAAGGAAGATAGCTAGAAATATAAGATCTGTTATCACATATGAAGACATGGAAATATTCCAAGTAACAAGAGGTAGCTGGGTTTTGGACTTGGCATCAGACTATGCAGGAGTACTATGAACATTATCTATAATATTTATTTTATCCAAATGCTTTTGCACAGCAAATTCCTGTAATAAATCCCAAGATCAGCTTTTCTGAACCTGAAAATTTCTGGCCATCCAAAGTCAACAATAATTTCATCTACACACACAAATCTATATAAAATGAAGTTTTTCTGCTCAGAAAGAGCTATGCCCAAAGTCACATTCACAAAAATGTAATTTTTCTCAAATTATGAAATTAAGAATTTGTATATGGAATTGTTTCATATTTTAAAATGATAGATGTACAACAGAAAGAATCCCAATAGGCAAACCTAAGGTCAGTCAATAAATGTATACAATGTAGAGTTTTGTTTATTAAATTTCTAACATGCTGCAATTAAGCAACTTATTATGAAATGTATAAAAATACAATATTCATTGTAGAATAATATAGTTACATAATTTAACAAGAACTACATGAACAACCCATGACCCACTGTGTCTTTCTTCTCAACTGAGAACAGTTTAGAAACTGTTCTCTATTGAGTTGTGGGAAACTGTCAGAGACAGTTGAAAAATAGAATCACATGGCCTCCTGGGGGTAAGTGGGAATATTCTACCTGGTCTTTGGCACCTATAGAAAGGGCTGGCATACATTTAGTTTCAGAATAAGAAGTAGCATAATGAATCAGTATTTGCTGTAAACTTTGATGGCTAATTGAGACATCCAATTTTTTATCCATCTGCAGCATAGTAGTTTAACTTGGTGATTTTCAGTCCAACCTACACCATAGGGTTACTGTAAGGAAATTTAGAAAGATGGAGCACTCTGAGGTCTGAATAAAAATAGTACATAGATATTTGGAGACCAGACAATGGGCACAAAAGGGCAATACAAATATTCTTCTTTTATCTTAAAGGCTTTGCTTCTTTAGGAGCTTTATGAGTCAATTACTTGCTACTTGTTGGCTCAGTCTGTGAGTACAATGGTATCTCTAATTTTGATATATAAATAAATATAAAAAACAAATAAGATGACAGGACAGGACAAGATAAGACAAGACAAAGGGATTGTGAGACCTGCTGGGAAACTGTCACAAAAAGTTGAAAATGAAGATCATATATTTGTAGCAGTAGCCCAGCAGCAGCCAGAAGCACTGAAGCAGCCACAACCTCCTTAAATTTTATTTCATCATGAGTTGGAGTCCTGGATTTTGGAAACATGCTGTAGATTAGCCCATTTGTGATACCTTGATTCAAAAATGGCTGCCCTGTGAAGGCACCATTTCAAATGGGTAAAGATTATTATGACAGTTTTAGTAGTATGATGTATAATATAACAAATGTGAATGTTTATGTATGTGAAAGACAGGTAGATGGAAAGGGAGGTAAAACTGCAATCTAAGTAAGTATTTGGGGGGAAAGTGCATTGCTTCTCTTGATTATAATTATAAACCATAAATAATGTTACATTCCATTTATTTTGATATTTTTCCTTCAAACAAAACAATTTTGACCATTACATGAGCATAACCAGTCTAAAAAATTGAAGACTTTCAACACTGACCTCAGGCTCTATGCAAGCATTTGATAATTAGCTACATTAGAACATGAAAAATAATTAGTGGGGATTCAATAAATTATGTTTTGTTATTATCATGGAGGAAAAGGTCAATTATCTTGGTGTGGGAAATCTATTTGCAGACTAATTTATCATTTATCAACAATCATCTGGATTGAGTGTAGTATTATGGGTTCCCAAAGTGTTCTGGCTTCTGCATTTCCTAAGTAGAAAAGAAAAGAAATAGTTTTCTTCTAGTGGAAACTATATGGAAGATCATGATTAAGTTGTTAAAATCTTAGTGCTCTCTGGGCTTCCTTTTTTTTCTTGCAGAAATTTCATTTTTAGCCAAAGGAGAATTATAGGTTCAAGTAGGAGTGAAGTTTGTTAGCTGTAGTGGTACCTTTGTATTTGACTGCTTTGAAATTCATTAAATTTAATACTCAATGCATCAATGCAATGACTGAAAATTTTGTCCGGGTAGTCTTCAGAATAATGTATTAATTTACTTCAAATAATCACTGTTTTCTTGATACTCAATGCATAAGCTAGAACTTGTTGGTGTCAGCTGCCTCTATGACTCACTACATTATTCCTTATAGGAAAAGAATGGTTTGATACTCATCCTATTTTGTACTCATTGCACTTCCTGAACCAATTAACGAGTACAGAAGTATTACTGTATTTATGCATGATAGCCACCAGCCATGTTATTTCTTTCTTTGCTTCTTTATTATTTTAAATAGATGCTCATCCAACAAGGATGTATCGGGATGACTAACAAAAAGGTTAAAAATAACTATAGTAGCAAACAACGACCAAAGACAAGACAAACATTATTATGACAACCAATGAAACCAGACACAAATTAACCAGAAAACCATGTGGGTTCAACTAACCAGTCAAATTATTGGGAAAATAGCAAGATGTTAAGGACTTTATTACTTCTTTGACTGTTTATTTATTTGGTGCTAGTTCCTCTTTACTAGGTGTTATTTTTCATCACTTACACCCAACACCCAAAGAAGAAGGAGCAATTAGCACTAGGTAAACAAAAACAACTAAGGAAGAATAATGTTCCATTCAAAGAGTATCAAGGAAAAAACAACGTCTCATTCAAGGTTTCTAGAACAAGCAACAAATAGTTAAAAAATTTCACTTCCTCCTGCACTCATAATTATTGATGAAATTATTTGCCTGGTAATGAAATAACTGCAAAGAACAAAATAACTTTAGAAAACTATTTTGTTTTGTTCAGCCCTTAAAATCTTTCATTTATACTCTCCATTCAGATTATAATATGGAATCTAACAACATGTAAATGAAATTATTAAAATGTTTTTATTCATTAAAGAAATAATAGATTTTTCCAGAATATTTGAATAGATGAATATTTGGATGGAATAGTTTAGTTTATAGTATATAATATTTATATATTGTTATAATAATAATAATGTGAGTGACAAATATTAATAAAATATTATGAATCAGCTTCATGAAAGGTTATAAAAGAAAACAAGTTTCCAAAAAAAATCTACCAATTAAACATATAGAACAAGGAGACCTCAATATATGACCTCAATGGAGCCCAAAATTTATGTTGTTAAGTGAGAAATTTGTTAAATGACTTTTGCCCCATTTTATGACTTTTCTTAAGTGAATCTCTGCCATTGTTAAGTGAATCTGTTTCCCCCATTGACTTTGCTTGTCCGAGGGTTACAAAAGATAATCATATGATCCGGGACACTGCAACCATCATACATTTATGTCAGTTGTCAAACATCCAAATATAAATCATGTGACCATGGGGGTGCTTCAGCGGTCATGTGGAAAATAATCATAAGTCGCATAAGTCAAAGAGCATGCTGTAACTTTCAAAATAGTCATAAGTCACATAAGTCACAGAGCATGTTGTAACTTTTTTTGTAAGTGTAAAAAATAGTCATAAGTCACAGAGCATGTTGTAACTTTCAATGGTCACTAAATGAACTGTTGTAAATTGAGGACTACGTGTAAAAGAATAGCCAGATTAATAGAGGGAAAGGTATCAAAAAGTTTACACTTATGTATATGTACGTATGTATACACACACACACACACACACAAATATCCATCCATCTGTACCATTAAAATAGATGGATAAGGCGAGGTCACACTGGCCGACGGATGCAAAACGTATGCAAAAAGGACACAGCAGACGAGCAAAATTTCCATCCGTTGTTATCTGCTCTCAAAAGTGCCCCAAATTTGCATAAACAGAGCGGAAAACAACGGAAAGGAACGGACGTGGGGAGGATGTAGCGGGGATGTAAAGCGGATGTTCGTAGGAAGCCTAGCAGATGGAAGTGGATGGAAGTGGATGACACATCCGCAGAGCTTCCGGGGGAGAACAGCGAAGCGGATGTGTAGCGGAAGGAGCGGATGCATAGCAGATGACGCGGATGCATCACGGACACCTATAGGATGCATAGCGGATGCCTAGCGGATGCAAAGCGTTCACTGCGCATGCAGGGAGGATGAATTGCGTAAGCTCCGTGGATATAAAAGGATGCAGCTCACAAGCAGTCAGCATTCAGAGGAAAGACCTGCTGCCCGAGACATCTTGAGAGAACACCATGGGGAAGAAGAGGAAGCCTGTGCCTACTCCTGCCAGCCCTGGCAAAAAGGATAGAACCACCATCCCACCCCCTGGCTCTGACTCTGAAGCTGCTGGTGCTTCTGCTGCTGCTGCTCCTGGTGTTGCTGCTGCTGGTGCTTCTCCTGCTGCTGGTGCTGCTGGTGCTGCTCCTGCTGCTGCTGATGTTTCTCCTCCTGGTGCAGCTGGTGCTGCTGGTGCTTCTCCTGCTGGTGCTGCTGGTGCTTCTCCTGCTGCTGCTGCTGTGATGGACCAGCCCCAAGGCCCTCAAAGCCCTGCTGCTGAAGGCCCTAAAGCCCTTGCCAGAGGGAGGAAGAGGCAAGGCAAGGAGAAGGGGGAGAGGAAACAGTACTCCATTTCCGAAGACCATGAGGAGGAGGTGCTGGAATGGCTGAGGGAGAACGAGTACCTGTGGAGGAAGGGCCACAAGCTCTATCATGACACCAAGAGGAAGCAGGCAGAATGGAGAGAGAAGGCGGAGAGCCTGGGCTACACTTCAGATGTACTCCTTGGGTGGTGGAAGCACATGCACATCTGGTATGGCAAGCTGCACCTGAAGAAATCCGGGCAGGCCACTGTCAAGCTCACTGACCGGGAGACCTATGTCATGGCCAGGTGCAGCTTCCTGGAGGGTGAGATCTGCCACTGAGGAGCAGACCCCCTGTCAACCCTCTCCCTCAGACAGCCCACAGAGAGCTACTCCTCTTCCAGCCAGGAGACAGTTACCATGTCCAGGCAGGTGTTTTTGGAGGGCCTCACGGCAGAGACCCCCCCGACAGCTGCACTCCCCATGCCAGAGGACGTGGAGGATCCCCTGTCTCAGATGGAGCAAGAAGCAGCCACCAGAGACCAACCCACACCCACTCCCAGATCCACCTCCACAGAAAGCAGGCAGAGAGGCAAACCAGAGGGACAGAGCCACACTGTCCTCTTGGAGATCAGGGACACAATAAAAGCCAGCACAGATCTTCTCTCCCAGCTGGTCTACTTTGACATACCATCCTCGAACCGCAATTCACGTATGTGAGCCAGACCCTCATGGACATGCCCGAGGCCCAGTACCAGGCAATGAAGGAGAGGATCACAGTTCTTCTGCACCACCCTCAAGGCCCAGCTGAACCTGCTGTTACCCACTCCAGGTCTGCTCCTCCACCCCAGGTGATGTCACAGCCCTTCCACTGATTTCAACATCCCCTCACCTACCAAGCCTACCACTACCAGGACTTCCCACAGCAGAGGCAGCCCTTCCCAGTCCACACCCAGGTTCTTCGGTTGCCACAGACACCAAAGACGCCTCAGCTGACCCAGCTGCAGACCAGGCAGCCCCACTACACTCCTCCTTCCTCCACCCACAGCCAAGCCCTTCCTCAGAACATCTGTCATCAGTCTTGGGCCTCACATCCCAGGTACTTGATGAAGGGCCTCTCAACCTCACGGGACTGAGTCAGCTCTCTGAGAACTTCCTGCACACACCATCTCCAGTTGTACTCTCAGGGCCAGGCACCCCAATGGCGCCTCAGACCAGCACTCCAGCAACAGCCACCTCCACAGTCCAGGGCCCCTTTACATCTGAGACCATGGGCATGCCTCAGAGTGACTGAGAAGAGTGCCAGAGACTGAGTTTTTACCTGTTCACTTTATCTTTGCTCAAGACACTTTACTTGGGTCATTTTACTTTTTAATAAAGCCATACAGTTTGTTATTAATAAAGGTTATCTTTGCTTCACACACTTGGTTCATTTTTTTTACTTAATAAAGTGTTGGGGAAAACTTTGAAAAAAGGGTTAAGCCTTTGCATGCTTGTGGGATTGGTAAGGATAGCTGTGGGATGGATAGCTGTGGGATGGGTAAGGATAGCTGTGGGATGGGTAAGGACAGCTGTGGGGTGGGTAATGATAGCTGTGGGATTGGTAAGGATAGCTGTGGGGTGGGTAATGATAGCTGTGGGATTGGTAAGGATAGCTGTGGGATAAGGATAGTTGTGGGATGGGTAAAGATAGTTGTGGGATAGATAAACCTCCAGTGCAAGCATAGTGGGACTGTATGGTCCACTCTCCCAGCTGCCACACATATGGCCCTTTTCTATCAATAACAATTTATTCATTGATCAACACATTTCAAAATAAAAAAAGCTCTTTATTAACGCCCTATTCATTGTAGGGCCATGCAACATACATGGCACAATCTCATCAGTGTTATGAGACAGGCTCAAGGAAGCATCCATGAAACATCTACCATCCTGTCTTGCCACTCCACTGCTCCAGCTGGGGAGTTCCACCCATGTTTCAGGAGGTTGTGCTGCTTCTTCCCTTCACGTGAAGCTCTGTTGGGGCTTTGTACATCCACAGTGTCTATCAGGTTTCGTCCTTGCCTCCATTCACCAGGCTCCATGTCCCGATTCCCTTGTTGACGGTCCACAAGCCTGTTCTGCAACACTGAGTAGCGGGTGTACATGAGATTGTGCAGGTTACAGCAAGCTTCCACGATGCTCCTCACAGTCCCTGGGTGATGCTGCATGGTGGTGAGAAGTACCTGGAACCTGTTGGCCAGGATGCCAAAGGCGTTCTCCACCACCCGCCTTGCCCTGGACAGCCTGTAGTTGAAGATCCTCTCTTCATGAGTGAGATATCTCGAACTGTAGGGCTTCATGAGGTAGGTTCTGAGGGAGAAGGCGTCATCACCCACGATGAAGTAGGGCACATCTTGTGTGTCATTGGGTAGGGGGTCTGGATCTGGAAAACCCATGATGAGGTTGCATTCCAGTCCCTCCTTGAGGTGACTGCATTGTATACCTGGGCATCTGAAGCTGACCCGTTGCCTGAAGCATCGATGTTCAGGAACTTGTAGTCATCATCAACCATGGCAAAGAGGATGATGCTGAAGAAGCCCTTGTAGTTGTGATAAGTGGACCCTGAGTTGGGTGGAGCCTTGCAGCCCACATGCTTCCCATCTATGGCTCCAACGGTGTGGGGGAAGTTCCACCTCTAATACCACTGCTCTGCAACTTTCCTCCAGCATTCTTCAGTGGTATTCTTCGATGATGGACTGCACCATTTCTCTGACCACAATGCTGATGGTGTTGTGTGGCACCCTCCAGGCATACTGCATGTTTCTGTATATGGTTCCAGAGTCAGTGCCACCTTCAGTCTAGGGTCCAGGTGGCAGAGTCAGTGCCACCTTCAGTCCAGGGTCCAGGCTGGGATGGAAGTTGGTGCTCGGCTTGGTCAACCTGGGTCTCAGACGCTCCACAACTTCGTCAAACATGGCTGGTGGCATCCTCATGAAGTGCTGGAATGCACGAGGGTCTTCATTCCTCAGCTCCACCATCAGCTTGTCATAAAGTCCAAACTCTACTCTTCTCCCAATCCATCTTCGGACCCAGACAGCTCTTGGACGTCTCCTTCTCCTTGCGTAGAAAAGGTGAAACATTCTGAAGAGGGCTTGGTTCTGGTGTTGAAAGATGTCAGCTACTAAAAGGAGTGTGCGATGATCCATGGTGGAGATCAATGGATGATGTGGAAGAGAAAGAGCAAGGGTGAAGAGTTCTGCACACCACGTCTGCTGGACTGAAAGTGCGATCCAGGTGATTTCCTCCCCCTTTTTATAGGAAATATCGGTTTTCTGCTAGGTGTCCTTCTGCATCCCCTAGACATCCTGCAGACATCCTAAACATCCGAGATACGTCCCATATACAAATGTTTTGTCCATTTTAATGCTTTATATCCGAGCTGTATCCGCTTTCATCCTTTCCATGTCCATGCTACTAACATTGTGCGGACGTTCCGCATACCTTTCGCTTCCTCCCTCTTTCCGTTTTCCGCTGGAGCGGATGTGAGTTGCACGGATGCCCAGAGGATGCCGAGAGGACACATCGGATGTGTAACAGATGACAACGGACGTAGAACATTTGTTGCCCGTATGTGTCGCGGATGTAGATCGTATGCAGCAGAAAGTTCATCTGCTCAAAAAGTTTTCTGCAGCTCAAAACTTTTTGAGCGGATGAAATAGCAGTAGATGGATGTTTGACGGATAGAGCGTATGAAAGACGTACACAGTGAGTACACAACGGATGCATCGTGTTTTCCAACGGATGGCAAGCTTTTTTGTCCGTTTTACATCCTCTTTGCATCCGTTGGTGCAGTGTGACATGGGCTTTAATTCTATGGCACAAAAAGAAAAAATACTGAGTATAAACTAATGCACATTAAAATTATTATTAAAATAAAATACTGTAAATATTAAAAGTCTTCCTTGGGTTTCCTTCTGCTTCTTCCCACAACTTATCAATGACTGCCTCCACAAATCAAATTTTAGCATTTAGAAACTGGGATGCATCCTGAAGTTACTTTCAAGTTTGTCTTATATTCTTTTAGCTCATGTTTGCAAGTGTCTATCAGTATGCACGTGTTTTAAAAATGCAATATTTATCAGTTGCTCAACCACCCGTCTCACTATCAGTGTCAGAAAAAATGTTTCAAGGAAAATTAAACTTACTTTATTTGAGTAAACCAAAAGGAAACCAGAAATGCTTGTGATTTGTTTCACAGTAGTTTAAAAATGACCTTAGAAGAGATGAATGAATGAAAATGTGCATTAAGTATACAAGTGTAACAACAAGTGGTCCCAGATTATTCATGCCCATGTGCATGCTAATCATATCAAAGCATATTATGGGGTATCACATTACACTGCGCACATAATATATACATTCCTGCAACCAGTTCTTTCTATTTAAAGCATAACAACATGTAAATATAAGCCCTTATGAAGTAACCTTGCCATCTACAGATTAGATTTATATAACATTTAGGGCCTTTGAAGTCTGAAACCTTAATTGAAACAAAATTCAGATTCCTATTCCTCGTGGTGTTTTAGAGATCCCAAAAAGATGCTCATATAGTTCCTACAGCATGTATGCTGTAACCAGAGTTTAGAACAAGTCAAATAAATAGTACAAGATTGGATTTGGAAGTTGTGGAGAGACCTGGCCCTAGAATCACCAAGAGTC
Source organism: Laticauda colubrina (assembly GCA_015471245.1). NCBI lineage: Eukaryota > Metazoa > Chordata > Lepidosauria > Squamata > Elapidae > Laticauda > Laticauda colubrina. Next base: position 12,423,703 of record BLBF01000043.1, read on the forward strand.
AAACACGACTGTATGGATATCGTCATCACCATTATCATCAAATCATCAGCTTCTTTTCCCAGCTCACACAGTTACTCTCTACAGATAAGTGTGATTCCAGGATTAAAGTATTTGGTTTAAGGAGTTCAAGTCAGACTGAGTCAGTGATCTCACCATTATGGTTGTAACTCAAGGACTACCTGAGTAGAATCCAGTCTCACATCAGACTATGCAGAACAAAGACCACTGAATCAGAAACAGTATGTCTAAATGACATTAGCTAGTTCTCATCTTATAAAACACTGCCTCAACAGAGAATTACAACCCTACAAAGACAGTATGTTCAAGTTCCTCAGCGAGGGGAAGAACTGTCAAAATGCCTTCATCTCAGACTTCTGCTACAGTTCATCCTCAGAGGAAGATGACAAGTAGTGTTGTCTTCTAGGAAGGCCCCTTAATATCACAGTGTCTGGCCTTTTTCTATGGAAGCCACATTCAATACATCTTTGTATACCTCTGAGACAATCCTTGGATGTCAGTGACAATCCAAAGTAGAATTTCTTCCTTCTCATATTTAAACAACAAAGAACACAAGCATACCTCTAACCAAATCCAGAGGTGGGATTCAAATTGTTTTACGACTGGTTCTGTGAGCATGGTTTGGTGGGCATGGGTGGCTTGGTGGCTGGGGAAGGTTACTGTAAAATCCCCATTCCCTCCTCCCATCCCACTAACCTGATTTCCAGCTCTGTTCTTCTGTGCAGGGCAACAAAACAAGACCCAGAGATCAGGTGGGACTCGGGAGGCAGGGAATAGATGGGGGCGGGGCCAGAGGTGGTGTTTGCTGGTTCTCCGGACTACTCAAAATTTCTGCTACTGGTTTTCCAGAACTGGTCAGCACCTGCTGAATACTACCTCTGACCAGATCAGATAAAATAAATGTTTTTTTAAAAGCTGATCACAGTTAAGATTGGAGAAATTAATAATGTTTCCAAAGCCTAAAACTGGGGCTCTGGCTATTAATGACCTATATAAAAATGGAAATAGAAATATTAAGCTTTACTAACTTAATATTTACCGTGTCTATATTGTTGACTTTTATTTTTCCTTTTCTAACTATACCATGTCTTCTTAGTCTTAATGATAAATTCCTTAATAAAATTGGTGGTTTGGGAATGTTAGTGACTAAAGAAATTCAACTTAGATGCAATGATATACTGGGAATATGCAGTATAAATTTCTATAATCAAACAGATTATAGGTTCCAAAATTTCAGGGGGCGGGAATCCACAGGACATGATGAAAAGAAGTTAAAATGTATAAAATATAGTATTTAAAGATATCTAAATAGTACATTGAACAAATAAGAATTCTGCTAAGTATCACAATGCTAAATATGGTGACAACAGATTTAGAAAATGAAAATGTGTTGCAGATTCATATTCTCTTAATTTCTGTTGAGCTTCACCTAAATATTATTTGTCTGGATTCATATTGTTTACATATGAAATTTAACATTAACATTGTCTAAGGGTGCATAAAGTCAATACAAGGCAGACTGCATATAATGCTCCACAGCTGTCAGCATTTTATTTTATATATTTTATAAATATAGATTCTCCTTCCCGTGGAGACAGAATATACTATAGCTCAGAGAAAAGGATATTCATATAATGTTCAACATGTATAAAAGAATTCATAACACAATTGTAATGGATGCCCTAGAAGTTCAACTCAAGTGACAAGAAAAAGCCAGCTTCAGGAACTTTGGAACAGGGCATGGAGGAGAGCATCTGAAAGATACCAGGGACTCTGAGCCAGGCATGGGTAAGAGGAGGAAGAGAAGCTAGGGCTGGAAGAATGACCAGTTGAGCATCTGACTGATAAAGAGATTGTAGAGACACAAGACCAAGCAGAGAGTGGAGAAGGGTGCAGAGAGTCGATAAGGAATTGCCTCCCTCACCAGATTCCAGAGCACATAGGCTGAGAGGGAGGAAGCACAAAGGATCGATGAGGCTACTCGCAAAGAAGCAACCTTGTCTCTCTAATCAGCTGCACCAGCTAGTGCATGGAGCAAGCAATTCTGGAAACAACTTCATGTTTCTTGTTGTATGTTTGAGAGTCATTGTGACTCTTACCTTTGAACTTACTTAAGCTTTGACCCTGCAACATGACTTTGGACTTGAAATTTGGTTTTGTGATATGTAATGACACCATGGACTTGTCTTAGGAGTCCAAACCTGGTGGGTGACTTTACACACTTGCTCTGTGTTGTCAGACTTGAGAATTGGTCTCATTGGATTTTGTGCTGGTTGCTGCATGCAGTGAATACTGGGGAAAATTATTTGGGAATGGTGAAACATTAAAAAGACTTCAAACCCTGTAAGCAGGACAGGACAATAATTGACACTGCTAATAAAGTTCAAATCATTCTCTTAAAAATACAGTGCCACATTAAAAGAACAGGTTGATAAAATTAATACTAGGTTTTTCAGAAAGATATATTTTAGTTTGGATTCCTGGAAAACCGGCAATCCCTACTCTGCTCTCTGCTTGATTTGCTTAAATGTGGACAGCTGTGAAAAATATAAGTACATGTTTTTAAAAGTGTAAGAATGTTGAAAGGAAATCTTATAAAACATTATTGTTGATTTTATTCCATAATTTTGCAAATTAAGTCAATGTGGGAAAGTCAATGTGCAAAGTTGTAATGGTAGCTTTGTATGAATATCACCAAAGGCATATTTTCTCTTACTAAAGGCCAATAAAATGAAAATAATAAATAAAATTAAATAGTTTTCCTGTCCAAGTTTAATTTCAAACAGCATTCAATTAATTCTTATTGGGGTGGGGTGGGGGGGGTCAGAGAATGTAGTAGCACACATTTTATCAAGTGGACCAAGATGAAAATAGTAACAACATAAAGATTTAGTTGCAGCTCCAGCTACTAAACAACATTAAGCAATTCTTGCCAATTTAAAAATAAAATCATAAAATTGTATTAAAATTGTATTATAAAATTGTATGGTAAATTTACCAATAAAGCTCAAGCAAGGTAATAAATATATTAAGTTTTATAGATATTTAGCAGAAAACTATTTGCCTCAAGCAACAATTTTCCTGAGGTCAGAAGCAGATGTGGGAGTGGAATTTTGTATGCATGTAAATTTACAAAATGTAAATTTGTTCTTATGGTTTTGGATTATTTGCACAAAAGACAAACTCAATTAAAGGCAACTTGTCCTTTAAGATTGTGAAGCTAAATTCTTAAACAGAGAAAAGAGAGCTACCAAAGAAAGGCAAAGTAAATATCAAAAGGTCTCTAGAGGTGTTAAGAAGTTCTAACAATCAAAATGGCTACATTTGTGTATTTACTGGCATATGATAGATGCTGTGACATCAAACAGTGTCCTTCACTCTTTCTTCAAGCATCCAAGTTCTTTCAAGGAGACAGTGTGTGTGGTGTTTTAACATTCAAAAATAACTTGTGAAAGAGAAATAACAACTAGCATTTGCTCGCAGTTTAACTTTTTTTTTTCAAAGAAAATAACATTTTCTTAGAAGGGACAAATATTATTAAAAACGTTAAGCACATCCAAAATATTACAAGGAACAACTTTCCTATCATATTTCACAAGCATATCATTCTTCACAATCCCTCTCTCTCTCTCCTCCTCTAGTCTTCCATCTTCCAGTGAAGGACCAGCCTGCGAAGGAGCCCCTGCCAGCAAAAACAGAGCTCACAAGGGCTGCTGCCTATGGCCCTGCCATGCTCAGTTTTCACTGGCAGAGGGTTACTGGAGGCTATCACAGATGAAAACAGAGCTCGAGAGCCTGTTTTCTCTGGCAGACCACTCGGATCACAGTAGGTGCCCTCCGACAAGAGTGATATCATGCTGCCCATGCCTATCCTGGCCATCCCAGTCCCCCCCGAGGTCAAACACAATCTTAATGTGGCCCTCAATGAAATCAAATTTGACACCCCTGATCATCACCCCTGACATGAAAAATCTATGCGATGTTGCTCTTACTCTATTCTTGATGAATGTCCCTGTATGCCTAAAAAAGTGCCATATAGAAACAATGTTAAACAAGAAAACAAGCAAGTATATTTTCATTTTTAAAACTGATAGTAACCAGTTATAGAAGCAGTTGGAGAATAAACTTTAAAGACATTGGCAAAAAGAGGCTACATGTAAATCTGATCACATTTAATGTTTTGACTACCATGAAAAAGTCATACCTGAACTTGAGAGCAGAAGAAAGATTACTGGAATAATATTAGAATTCATGCTCAGGCATGCAAAAGACTCAATGAAACTTGCATCACATTTCTATTTGTATATGAAACCCTACTTTTTCATAATGCAATCTTCTAGTAGAATATCACTGAAAAATAACTGACAGCCTCCAAAAATATTAATGAAATCTTAGAACAGACTTGAATTCTCATCACATTTTTGAAAAGTGATACACATGAAAATAGCTTTAAAACACTAACAATAACTTTTCTCTCTTTTCCCCTCCTGATTCCAACATTATTTTTCTTGGACTTTGAACAAAAATGTGTCCCACTTTGGGAAACTTTCAAGTCATTAATGTAAAACTTTAGCCCATGTATCATGAGAAAATTACAACATTAAGTCTGTTTGGGATTATCAAAACAAATTTCTCATGAAAATTGGTCCCCCTGGAGCATTAAATACTAAATAAGTTAGAAAGGCCAGAATGCCTTTCATGCGATCAGAATAGTATTTACTGCTAAAAAAATTTCATCATGATTACTTTTAAACTTCTATATTAAGATAAGTATTTCTTTTTAATGTAATATATAACTTAAAACGGATCCTACAAAAATATTAAAACTGTGCTTTAGTTGGAACAATTTATAGGCAGAATCATAAACTTGCAAAACATTTGAAATGTGAATCTTTTTACTTTCAAATTCTAATTTTTCAAGTAGGAAAAAGACTGTTTTAATTATTTTAGGGAGTTTCCTTCAAAACAATTCCAAAATTCATGGGAGCAAGTCTTTTTAAATTATTTCATATTTAAGATAGAATGTTTCAAATTCATGATGTTTCAAACCCGAATTGATTTGCTGAGTCCCAGATTAAATCCATGTACTGTTGTGTAATTTAAAGACACAGAATAGAACAGGATGACAACATAAAAAATCTTTCAAGTGTGTTCCAATGTATCAAGAGGCTACTATACCCCAACTTATGGCCACAAATGAGGCTAGAAATTCCACCGATAAAGCAAGGCAGTTTTGAAATGAGTCATGTCCATGTCTCTCTCTGTCTCTGTTTCTCTCCATATATATAAAATTTTGATCATGTGACTGATAGATGCAATGACAATCCTAAATGCGAGGATCAGTTATAAGTCACATTTTTCAGTGCCATCAACTGGTTGATAAATGAAATTGCTCTAAGTAAAGGACAACCTATATACTGGAAGTAACAGCCAAAAGGCTTATCAAATATGAAGAAACTTATGGTATATGCTTCAGTTGATGTTTATTTCAATATATAAAAACTATAACTTATTTTCAAGGAGATCTTTGCAGAAAAAGCTTGAAATTCTCTTTTAAAGTTTATATTATTCACCTATTAACTTTCATGCTTTTATATTTAGCCAGGAAATATTTATGACATTTAGGAACATCTGGTTTTTTTAAAAAGTTAAATTTAAAAATACATTCAGATATTCACAACTACAATTGAACCCAAAATCTCTTTTGCTAAGCAAGGCAGTTGTTAAGTAAGTTTTACCTCATTTTATGACTTTTTTTTGCCACAGTTGCTAAGCAAATCACTTTTTAGTTAAACTAAACTGTTGTTAAGCAAATTTGGCTTTACTTGAAAGCTGGCTGGGAAGACTACAAAATAGTGATCACATCAATCTGGGACAGTATCATTTTCATAAATATATACCAGTTGACAAGTGCCTGACTTTTAGGCTATAGAGATGCTGTTACATCGCATGTGTGAAAATTGGTCACAAGTCACTTTTTTAGTGCTGTTGTAACTTAGAACAGCCACTAATCAAATGATTGTAAAATCAAGGACTACCTATACATGAAAAAGAATTGGAAAGTTTCTTAAGGCTAGGTCACACTGGCCGACGGATGCAAAACGTATGTAAAAAGGACACAGCGGACGAGCAAATATTCCATCCGTTGTTATCCGCTCTCAAAAGTGCCCCAAATTTGCATAAACAGAGTGGACAACAACGGAAAGGAATGGACGTGGGGAGGATGTAGCGGGGATGTAAAGCGGATGTTCGTAGGAAGCCTAGTGGATGAAAGCGGACATAAGGGGATGACACATCCGCAGGGCTTCCAGGGAGAACAGCGAAGCGAGCGTAGCGGAAGGAGCGGATGCATAGCAGATGCGTAGCGGATGATGCGGATGCATCACTGACGCCTATAGGATGCATAGCGGATGCGGAGCGGATGCAAAGCATTCATTGCGCATGCGGGGAGGATGAATTGAGTAAGCTCCACGGATATAAAAGGATGCAGGTCGCAAGCAGGTCAGCATTCAGAGGAAAGACCTGCTGCCACAGACATCTTGAGAGAACACCATGGGGAAGAAGAGGAAGCCTGTGCCTACTCCTGCCAGCCCTGGCAAGAAGGACAGAACCACCATCCCACCCCCAGGCACTGACTCTGAAGCTGCTGGTGCTTCTGCTGATGCTGGTGGTGCTCCTGGTGTTGCTGCTGCTGGTGCTTCTCCTGCTGGTGCTGCTGGTGCTTCTCCTGCTGCTGCTGCTGCTGCTGCTGCTTCTCCTGCTACTGCTGCTGCTGCTGTGGTGGACCAGCCCCAAGGCCCTCAAAGCCCTGCTGCTGAAGGCCCTGAAGCCGCTGCCAGAGGGAGGAAGAGGCAAGGCAAGGAGAAGGGGGAGAGGAAACAGTATTCCATTTCCGAAGACCATGAGGAGGAGGTGCTGGAATGGCTGAGGGAGAATGAGTACCTGTGGAGGAAGGGCCACAGGCTCTATCACGACACCAAGAGAAAAGGCGGAGAGCCTGGACTACACTTCAGATGTCCTCCTTAGGTGGTGGAAGCACATGCACACCTGGTATGGCAAGCTGAACCTGAAGAGATCCGGGCAGGCCGCTGTCAAGCTCACTGACCGGGAGAGCTATGTCAGTTGCAGCTTCCTGGAGGGTGAGATCCGCCACCAAGGAGCAACCCCTCTGTCAACCCTCTCCCTCAGACAGCCCACAGAGAGCCACTCCTCTTCCATCCAGGAGTCAGCTACCGTGTCAAGGCAGGTGTCTTTGGAGGGCCCCATGACAGAGACCCCCCGACAGCTGCACTCCCTGTGCCAGAGGATGTGGAGGATCCCCTGTCTCAAATGGAGCAAGAAGAAGCAGCCACCAGAGACCAACCCACACCCACTCCCAGCTCCACCTCCACAGAAAGCAGGCAGAGAGGCAGACCAGAGGGACAGAGTCACACTGTCCTCTTGGAGATCAGGGACACAATCAAAGCCAGCACAGATCTTCTCTCCCAGCTGGTCTACTTTGACATACCATCCTCCAACCGCAAGCCCTTCATCACATACATGAGCCAGACCCTCATGGACATGCCCGAGGCCCAGTACCAGACGATGAAGGAGAGGATCATAGCTCTTCTGCACCACCCTCCAGGTCCAGCTGAACCTCCTCCGACCCACTCCAGGTCTGCTCCTCCACCCCAGGCGATGTCACAGCCCTTCCACGGATTTCAATAGCCTACCAAGCCTACCACTACCAGGACTTCCCACAGCAGAGGCAGCCCTTCCCAGTCCACACCCAGGTTCTTCAGTTGCCACAGACACCAAAGACGCCTCAGCTGACCCAGCTGCAGACCAGACAGCCCCACTACACTCCTCCTTCCTCCACCCCACAGCCAAGCCCTTCCTCAGTCTTGGGCCTCACATCCCAGGTCCTTGAGGAAGTGCCTCTCAACCTCACAGGACTGAGTCAGCTCTCTGAGAGCTTCCTGCACACACCATCTCCTGTTGTACTCTCGGGACCAGGCACCCCAATGGCGCCTCAGACCAGCACTCCAGCAACAGCCACCTCCACAGTCCCTGGCCCCTTTACATCTGAGACCATGGGCACGCCTCAGAGTGACTGAGAAGAGTGCCAGAGACTAAGTTGTTACCTGTTCACCTTATCTTTGCTTAAAGACACTTTACTTGGGTCATTTTGCTTTTTAACAAAGTCATACAACAAAATATAACAAAGTCATATTTTATTAATAAAGGTTATCTTTGCTTCACACACTTGGTTCATTTTTTTTACTTAATAAAGTGTTGGGGAAAATTTTGAAAAAAAGGGTTAAGCCTTTGCATGCTTGTGGGATTGGTAAGGATAGCTGTGGGATGGATAGCTGTGGGATGGGTAAGGATAGCTGTGGGATGGATAGCTGTGGGATGGGTAATCATAGCTGTGGAATGGGTAAGGATAGCTGTGGGAGAAGGATAGTTGTGGGATAGATAAACGTCCAGTGCAAGCATAGTGGAACTGTATGGTCCACCCTCCCAGCTGCCACACATATGGCCCTTTATTATCAATAACAATTTATTCATTGATCAACACATTTCAAAGTAAACAAAACTCTTTATTAATGCCCTGTTCATTGTAGGGCCACTCAACATACATGGCATAATCTCATCAGTGTGATGAGACAGGCTGAAGGAAGCATTCATTAAGCATCTACCATCCTGTCTTGCCACTCCATTGCTCCAGCTGGGGAGTTGCACCAGTGTTTCAGGAGGTTGAGCTGCTTCTTCCCCTCACGTGAAGCTCTGTTGGGGTCTTGTACATCCATAGTGTCTATCAGGTTTAGTCCTTGCCTCCATTCACCAGGCTCCATGTCCCCATTCCCTTGTTGACGGTCCACAAGCCTGTTCTGCAACACTGGGTAGCGGGTGCGCATGAGATTGTGCAGGATGCAGCAAGCTTCCACGATGCTCCTCACGGTCTGTGGGTGATGCTACATGGTGGTGAAGTGCTGGAATGCACGAGGGTCTTCATTCCTCAGCTCCATCATCAGCTTGTCATAGAGTCTAAACTCCACTCTTCTCCCGATCCATCTTCGGACCCAGACAGCTCGTGGACGTCTATTTCTTCCTCTTGTGTAGAAAAGTTGAAACAATCTGAAGAGGGCTTGGTTCTGGTGTTGAATGATGACGGCTACCAAAAGGTGCGTGCGATGATCCATGGTGGAGATCAATGGATGATGTGGAAGAGCAAGATCAAGGCTGAAGAGGTCTGCACACCACGGCTGCTGGACTGATAGTGAGATCAACATGATTTCCTCCCCCTTTTTATAGAAAATGTCGGTTTTCCACTAGGTGTCCTTCCACATACTCTAGGCATACTCCTGACATCCTAAATATCCGAGATACATCCCATATACAAATGTTTTGTCTGTTTTAATGCTCTATATACGAGATACATCCGCTTACATCCTTTCTATGTCCGTGCTACTAACACTGTGTGGACATTTACGGATAGAGTGTATGAAACACGTACGCAGTGAGTACATAACGGATGCATTGCGTTTTCCAATGGATGGCAAGCTTTTTTGTCTATTTTACATCCTCTTTGCATCCGTTGGTTCAGTGTGACATGGGCTTTAGTCGTTAAAAATAATCTCAAACTGGTTAGCTTCTGAATAAAAACCTATGGTATTGAGGAAGCTTTCTTTTATTTTTCTATTAAAACATAACTCTAACAATGCTGATTTGGAAAGAAAAACCTTTTCTAGAATCTTAATATCAAGACACTGTATGGAAGCATATCCTTTTCCAAATCATGTTAGTAGAGGCAAGAATCCTGAAATTTCCAGTTTTCACAGTCCAGTGCTAGAAAAGAAATTTCCAGATTGTGGAAAGGCTCCAATTTTGTTCTTGCAGAAAGAATACCTTAAAATGTGTTTTATAATACTAATACTGCCACTGACAATCATTCCGAATTGAAAGAAAATTAAACCACTCTACACTGTGAAATTTAATATCTGTGATCAAAGAAACTATTTGTGCTTTAAAAAAGAAGAAATGAAATAAAAGGTGACACATAAAATCCATTTGCAGGTTTTAATATGACAGGCCTGATGGAAATTTGGCTATTTATGAGCATTTTCACTTATTTTCTCTTGGATACATTTCTAAGCTTTACGTATCAGATGAAAGCTGAGGGAGCTTTCCAAGGTTTTTATTTTGTGGGATTCTACACTCATGTTCTTTAATAACTCTGTTGGTCCTTTAATCTCTTTGAAACTTTGTGATTTCAATCACTACTTTAGAATTAATTCTAATGTAATTGCCAAAAATGGAAATATACCGCCAATGAGTACTTTCACAATTAAAAAAGAGGAAAAAAATGTTTATCAGCAGGCTTAGTGCTGATGATCACAAGCAGGTTCAGAAAGCTGTTTACAAATCTCCAGCATTTTTTAAAGGAACATTCTTAATCTGGCATCCTCCTGATGATTTTCAAGTTCCAGAATTCCGAGAAGGTTTTTCTACAGACTGGGTCAAAATGTTGAGTGCTCCATTATATTCATAGGTTATCCAGTTAGAAAAAGAAATCTAAATTTTCTCCATGTGTTTGTATCCGCCCATTTCCACTATCAGCATTCTCAGTTCCTGTACTTCAGATATGGAGTCCTTGTGCTCTGAGCTTGGTTGTTTTTTTGCTGACATTTCAACCAACTGGGTAACATCATCAGTGATAATAAGGAGCAGATTTGGCTTTCCATTTATATTGTAACAGTTTGCCCTATCGGTGTTGGTGGGAATGGTTTTGGAGATTCTTTGTTTATTGTTAATTTGTTTGAAAGTTCCTTAGTTGGAATATTGCTTACTTCTTGATTGTTAGTTTGATGTTAATCTTGGATTCATGTTCATCTGGTGAATTTTGATCACTCTGTTCCCTTTTTGGCTTGTTAACTGTCTTTTTTGCACAGTCTTTTGTTTTTGGCTATGCGTTTATTGATTGCTAATTTGTGACAATACTTCTAGAAATAATGTGGCTATGTGTTTATTGATTGCTAATAATGACAAGCTTCTAGAAATTCTCTAGAATTTTTGGACTTGGCTTTTGGTCTAGGGTGGTCAGAGTTTCTCTGTGTCAACTCTGAACTACAAATATTCTCAATTATTGGCTTCAGGATGTATTATAAACATAGGAAAATATTAATAGTGGAAGATAGAAAATGTGCCTAAAGAGCTAATTTTCTTAAAAAAAAACATTTCGAAGAAAAAGCAAGTACTTTTTAATAAATCTAATGTTATTTCTTCCTTTTGAATATTTCCAACCACTTGTGTGTTTTCTAAATAACAATTATGTAAATCGATATGCTAGAAAAGTTCTCAACAGACTTAGTTAATAGTGAATTCTTTCCTAAACTTAATTCTTAAATTTCTTATATTATGATTAGCTTGAAATGTAAGGCTAATCACCCAAACATCATATTAATTCTTTCATTTATTTTATAATTACTTAGGTAGAATGACTGCTTCTCCTTTTCAAATTATCCTGTTTCTATATGTTTCTTAATTCACTTTATCTACAAGCTAAATCAAGGACAAGTAACTTTACCATCCAGATTTTGTGTAATGAACCCCAACCAATATGACCAATGTTAGGGTCTAAAAAGTTAATACTTTCAAATTTTCTAGACAAAAACAGTGGTTTATCATGAGAAAGGAAGTTGAGAAACATGCATGATCACATTTTTCACACTTTTTCAAGTGTGCTATTGTGTTATTTCCATGACATGATTTGTTCATTATTACTGCAGATACTGCTATTTGTTAAAGCCTGATTTATCTAAAATTTCTAAATTTTATTCCTACCCACAGATCATCCTAACAGATTCATCTTCATATCCTATTCATAAGAGTTTGGGTTGTGAAACTCAGCATCATCCTGGAGTTATTAATAAGATAAAAAAAAACTCTCCCATATAGTTTATGCCCATAAAATTATGAAACTATACAAGATAAGCCTTTCAGTTCTCATCCGTAAGATCTCTGGATAACATTTTCTTTTTTTCTGAAAGAATTTTATTAATTTGAAAAAAAAAACATACACAAACAAAACACAAAATATAAAAAACATAAAACATCTTTTTGGAAAGCAGTTTGATCCTGGGTTACATCTTTTTGTGCAGACATAAATTCAAGTTCATGCTTACTTTTATATAGCATTCCATATCTTATTTAAGCCGATGTCCCACTGCACCAACAGATGCAAAGAGGATGTAAAACATTAAAAAAAAGCTTGCCATCCGTTGGAAAACACGATGCATCCGTTGTGTACTCACTGAATACGTGTTTCATACGCTCTATCCCTCCAGCATCCGTCTACAGAGATTCCATCCACCCAAGAAGTTTTGAACTGCACAAAACTTTTTGAACGGATGAACTTTCCCCGCGTACGATGTACATACACAACATATACGGGCAACAAACGTTCTATGTCCATTATCATCCATTAAATGTCTGCTGTATCCTCCTGGCATCCTCTGGACATCCTCGCAACTCACATCTGCTGCAGCTGAAAACAGAAAGGAGGAGGAAACGAAAGGAACACACAATGTCCACAAAGCGTTAGTAGCATGGAAATAGAAAGGATGTAAGCGGATGCATCTCGTATATAAAGAATTAAAACCGACAAAGTGTTTGTATCTGGGATGTATCTCGGATATTTAGGAAATCAGGAGTATGCCTAGAGTATGTAGAAGGACACCTAGCAGACAACCGATATTTCCTATAAAAAGGGGGAGAAAATCATCTGGATCTCAGGATGAGACCAGCAGCCGTGGTGTACAGAACTCTTCACCCTTGGTCTTGCTCTTCCACATCATCCATTGTTCTCCACCATGGATCATGACACAGTCCGTATGGTAGCTGCACTCATTCATCACCAGAACCAAACCCTGTTCAGACTGCTTCACCTTTCATACACAAGGAGAAGAAGGAAACGTCCAAGAGCTGTGTGGGTCAGAGGATGGATCGTGAGAAGAATGGAGTTTGGACTGTATGACCAGTTGATGGTGGAGCTGAGGAATGAAGACCCTCGTGCATTCCATCACTTCATGAGGATGCCACCAGCCATGTTTGACGAAGTTGTGGAGCGTCTGAGACTCAGGTTGACCAAGTCAAGCACCAACTTCCATCCCAGCCTGGACCCTGGACTGAAGGTGGCACTGACTCTGCACCACCTGGCCTCTGGAGCCACATACAGAAAAATGCAGTATGCGTGGAGGGTGCCACACAACACCATTAGCAAAGTGGTCAGAGAAGTGGTGCAGGCTATCATCGAAGAATACGTGGAGGAGCTCCTCAAGTGCCTCACCACTGAACAAGGCTGGAGGAAACTTGCAGAAGAGTGGTATCAGAGGTGGAACTTTCCCCACACTGTTGGAGCCATAGATGGGAAGTACGTGGCCTGCAAAGCTCCAGCCAACTCAGGGTCCACTTATTTCAACTACAAGGGCTTCTTCAGCATCATCCTCTTTGCCATGGTTGATGCTGACTACAAGTTCATATACATCGATGCTTCAGGCAACGGGTCAGCTTCAGATAGCCAGGTATACAACACAAGTGACCTCAAGGATGGGCTGGAATGCAACCTCATCATGGGTTTTCCAGGTCCAGACCCCCTACCCAATGACACACAAGATGTGCCCTATTTTATCGTTGGTGATGACGCCTTCTCCCTCAGAACCTACCTCATGAAGCTGTACAGTTCAAGATACCTCACCCGTGAAGAGAGGATCTTCAACTACAGGCTGTCCAGGGCAAGATGGGTGGTGGAGAATGCCTTTGGCATCCTGGCCAACAGGTTCCAGATACTTCTCACCACCATGAAGCAGCATCCAGAGACTGTGAGGAGCATCGTGGAAGCTTGCTGCATCCTGCACAATCTCATGCGCACCCACTACCCAGTGTTGAAGAACAGACTTGTGGACCGTCAACAAGGCAATGGAGACATGGAGCCTGGTAAATGGAGGCAAGGACGAAACCTGATAGACACTGTGGATGTACAAGGCCCCAACAGAGCTTCACGTGAGGGGAAGAGCAGCGCAACCTCCTGAGACACTGGTGCAACTCCCCAGCTGGAGCAGTGGAGTGGCAAGACAGGATGATAGATGGTTAATGAATGCTTCCTTCAGGCTGTCTCATCACACTGATGAGATTGTGCCATGTATGTTGAGTGGTCCTACAATGAATAGGGCATTAATAAAGAGTTTTGTTTATTTTGAAATGTGTTGATCAATGAATAAATTGTTATTGATAAAAAAGGGCCATATGTGTGGCAGCTGGGAAGGTGGACCTTACAGTCCCACTATGCTTGCACTGGAGGTTTATTTATTCCACAGCTATCCTTACCTATCCCACAACTATCCTTACCCATCCCACAAGCATGCAAAGGATTAACCATTTTTTCAAAGGTTTCACTAACATTTTATTAAGTAAAAAAAATGAACCAAGTGTGTTAAGCAAAGATAACCTTTATTAATAACTGTCTTAAGTAAACTGTATGACTTTATTAAAAAAGCAAAATGAACCAAGTAAAGTGTCTTAAGCAAAGATAAAGTGAACAAGTAACAACTCAGTCTCTGGCACTATTCTCAGGCACTCTAAGTCATGTCCATGGTCTCAGCTAAGCGGCCAGGGACTGTGGAGGTGGCTGTTGCTGGAGTGCTGGTCTGAGGCGCCATTGGGGTGCTTGGCCCCAAGAGTACAACAGGGGATAGTGTGTTCAGGAAGCTCTCAGAGAGCTGACTCAGTCCCGTATGGTTGAGAGGCCCTTCATCAAGTACCTGGGATGTCAGGCGCAAGACTGATGACAGATGTTCTGAGGAAGGGCTTGGCTGTGGGGTGGAGGAAGGAGCAGTGTCGTGGGGCTGTCTAGTCTGCAGCTGGGTGAAGTGTGGCATCTGTGGCGTACAATGAACCTGGGCCAGGACTGGGAAGGTCTGTTTGTGTTGTGGGAAATCCTGGTACTCATAGCCTTGATAGGTGAGGGGCTGTTGAAATCCGTGGAAGGGCTGTGACATTGCCTGGGGTGGGGGAGCAGACCTGGAGTGGGTAGGAGCAGCTTCAGCTGGGTCTTGAGGGTTGTGCAGAAGTGCTGTGATCTTTTCCTTCATCACCTGGTACTGGGCCTCAGGCATATCCCTCAAGGTGTGGCTCATGTAGGTGATGAAAGTGTGGCGGCTGGAGGATCCTTTGTCCAAGTGGACCAGCTGAGAGAGAAGTTCTGTGCTTTTCCTCATTGTGTCCCTGATCTCCAACAGGACAGTGTGGCTCTGGCCCTCCAGTCTGCCTCTCTGCCTGCATCCTGTGAAGCTGGGGGTGGGGGTGCATTGGTCTCTGGTGGCTGCCGTTTCTTCCTCCATTTGTGACAGCAGGGCGTCATCCTCCAAGTCCTCCGGCATGGGGAGTGCAGCTGTCAGGGGGGTCTCTGCCATGGGGCCCTTTGAAGACACCTGCCTGGACTGGGCAGCTGGCTCCTGGCTGGAAGAGGATTGGCTGTCTGTGGGCTGTCTGAGGGAGAGGGATGTCAGAGGGGCTGCTCCTCGGTGGCGGACCTCACCCTCCAGGAAGCTGCACTTGGCCATGACGTACATCTCCCAGTCAGTGAGCTTGAGAGTGGCCTGCCCAGATTTTTTGAGGTGTAGCTTGCCATATCAGGTGTGCATGTGCTTCCACCATCCCAGGAGTACATCTGAAGTGTAGCCGAGGCTCTCTACCTTGTCTCTCCAAGCTGCCTGCTTCTTTTTGGTGTCCCGATACAGTCTGTGGCCCTTTCTCCAGAGGTACTCATTCTCCCTCAGCCATTCCAGCACCTCCTCCTCATGGTCCTCGGAAACGGTGTACTCTTTCCTCTCTCCCTTCTCCTTCCCTTGCATCTTCCTCCCTCTGGTGGGGCCTTCAGCAGCAGGCCCTTCAGGGGCTTGAGCAGCAGGGCCTTAAGGGCTTGAGCAGCAGGGCTTTGAGGGCCTTGGGGATGGTCCACCACAGCAGTAGCAGTAGCAGTAGCAGTAGCAGTAGCAGCAACAGCAACAGCAGGAGAAGCACCAGCAGCTTCAGAGTCAGTGCCAGGGGGTGGGATGGTGGTTCTGTCCTTCTTGCCAGGGCTGACACGAGTAGGCACCGGCTTTCTCTTCTTCCCTGACTGACAAACCAAGATGTATGTGGCAGTATGTCTTTCCTCTGAATGCTGACTGTGTGTGAGCTGCATCCTTTTATATCCGCAGACATTATGCAATTCATACTCCCCGCATGCACAGTGAACGCTTTGCATCCGATATACATCGGCGCGGCATCCGCTTTGTTTCCTATAGGCATCCGTGATGCATCCGTGTCATCCGCTATGCATCC
>BLBF01000043.1:12450085-12467256 GCA_015471245.1 Laticauda colubrina
GATGCCTATAGGAAATAAAGCGGATGCCGCGCCGATGTATATCGGATGCAAAACGTTCACTGTGCATGCGGGGAGTATGAATTGCATACTCTTCGGGTTCGTGCTGGAGAGACTTGGGAAAGAAGCCAAGCTTGGTTCAGCCCAGCTCTTTCACTTGGCAGGCGGGCATGCACCCGCAGCTCGCTTTCCTGGCTCTGCCCAGTCCGCATTGCTTTGGCACGGTCCTGGTGGGATGAGCGGATGAGAGCTCTGCTGCCAGGAAGGAAGGCCCACCTGTCAGCTGGGCTGGGCGCCCCAGGCTAAGTTCTTCACACTCTGCCCGGAACCAGGCAGGTATGGCGGCTGGGTGTTTCTCCCAGGGTGGGCCGATCCTGCGCTGCGGCCCTGGGAGATGCACCTCCCCACGTGGTGTTGGGCTGTCCTCTCGGGCAGAGAAGGCTTTGTCATATTGGTAGTAGGGCATCATTTTTAAAAGAATTGGCTTTGCCTTTGAAGGTGAATGGAAGGTGGCGACAGGAGCACCTGAAGCAGAGTGTCTCCGCCAGGCTCCGGTTGCAGGGAGGAGCCCTGGCTGGCTGTGCGTGGCTGCACCAAATGCCGCGGCATTGCTCTAAATGCCACAGAAGCAAGGGAGAAGGGAAAGCAATGGTGGAGGAAGGTCTCCTGATACGAAGTGCCCCACCAACGCCAAAGTCAATGCAGGCAGCACCATATCTGGGTATGCAACAAAACTACTTCCTAATAGCAAGCCCCCCCCCCCCATTCCCCCCATTTTGCATGTTTAATATAGGCCTTGATTTGGTGGAAGAGGCTTAATTTGATTTTATGCCAATAAAACATGCTGGGCTTTCCTATTGGTGGAGGCCGTATTGTTGGAGAAACACAGTAGCTCTCTCGAGAAATCTCTAATTTTGGGAAAGATGAAAGAAGCAGACAGGATTATGAATGCACTATTAGAAGAACTTTAAAAAATGGATTAGGGACAGGTCATCATGAAGAAGCTCTATTCATGTAGTTGCTAAGAATTGACAACAATCTGATGGCACAAAATCAATCAAAAGTAAAAGCATTCAACAAACCCATCTAAATAACCTACTTAAGAATTTTGTTAATAGCACACTTATTGAATATCAATCTATAAGTGTATTGTTGAAAATCAATGAGTGCATGACTAAAAATTCAACCACAAAAAATCCACAGCCCTACAAAACCTGAAGAACAATGTTACAATGCTTAATTTGATGGCCTACCTCAATCCAAATAGTTCAGATTTTAAAACCTAGATATTCCTATTTATTGTTTTGGGGGGAAAAACAGCAAGATGAACAGCAGTTCTAACTTTAAAAGTTATTAGACAATCAACTGGTACTAGCAAATTTATATTTGGGATTTGTGCATGCATATAGAAACAAATTCACAATGTAATGTTAGAGTAATATATAGAAGCCAAGAATAACTCAATCTTTCCAAACAAGAATCATAATGGATAAGGATAAACATACGCATAGATTGGTATTATTTAAATTCATTAGCTGTAATTTTGTCACAGATTCTTGAACACAAATGTATTCTACTTTCTATTCTAGTCAAAATACATCACTAAGGAAAAACCTGGATCATTCAAAGTTTTACATAGACTTATTAATCACTTTATGACTACAGTTAATCACTATGTCTTCTTCCAACTTCATGTCAAGATTGTGTGACTCTTAAAAACAATAGCCAGAAAACAAGAAACAGTGTGTGTAGTTCAGTTCATCCAAAAGTTTTGAACTTATTACATTAGCCTTTGTTGCCATATGGCAAAAGCATTCTTCAAATAAAAACCTTTCTGAAAGACTTTTTGATAAGGCATCTGGCTCTCTAGTCCATTAAACAAAAATTTCATGTAGCAATGGTTCTGTTTAAGCCTTTTACTGAACATAAAACAGATCCTTGTAATTCTGCCTGCAATCACTAACTATAGATAAAACAACAATTAAAACACATAGATATGGAATGATATTCAGAGTTTCCAAAATATAGTATATTCCTGACAACTTCCAGTTTAACATTATCAAACAGCAACATTACCATTAATTTCACTTGTATAGGTAGAAATAAGAAACATTTGGAGCAAAAGAGTAGGAAACCCACTTATATTGGACCATTTTTTTGGCTGTATCTCTATATCTATGTACAATTCTTGTCTCACTCCAAGAATTTATCCTTTATGTCACTTGTTTTCTTTTTCTTTTTTCTTTTTTCGGAAAAGCTTTTTTAAGTAGGTATATTGAATTAAAGCCAGAAAATCAGCATTTCCTTCTATTGTTTAAAGTTACTTTCAAGTAATGCAATTGGAAAAACTGATTATTTCAAACACTACTTTTACTCTGGCCTGGAACAATATTTTTATTTAAATCTTCAAAGCATTACAAAATACTTCTTCAAAAATTGGGAAAACATGTAGGCTAAAGTAAAATTCCCTTGTAGGGGTACATACTTGCTGTGGGCCTGGTTACACAAGAAGAAATATTCCTAAAAAGGTACATGAATCTTTTGGATGAGTTGACTTATAATTTCACAATTTTATTTGTTTATTTGGCCAGATGTAAATATTTTTGAAAAATGCAATGAAGTGCAAATCAATATCTCCCTTTGCTGCTGTTCAGTTTTCAGTTATGCATTACTATTGATCTTTAACCTTTAAATTAGTTTCGAGGAGGACCTAGACTAGAAAATTGTTATAGTTTGTAGAGAACCACAGATTGTCAAAAGCAAGATGGTCTCAGTGACTCCAATCTTTACCAAGAAAATGTAAGGGACAAAACAGATCATTCTACTTGTTCTGTCTGAAGTGTCACCCTCAAAATAAAGGCAAGGGTAATGGAAAAGAAACTGGCCACAGAGATGAGATGGTAGCCATTTTAAAAATGCAGACATTTTTCGAAACTTATCAACCTGCAACTCTACAATCATTACAATAGCTGTACTGCAACTGAAAACAAAATATGCTCCTGGAAAGAGATTGATTTGGCCTGGCCTATGAGAGAAAGAAGACACGGTAGATTTTTTTTTTTTGCCTCAATATTCAGATTTGGTGAACAACAGTCTGCCTGTCTTATCCTTCCATCCATTTATCCATCCACCCAACTGGCTAGGCAAATCATTCAAAACAGGGTTTTTGCAAAGCATATTACTATCAATAAATCACTTCTCCTGAGAAAATTAAAGCAGCTACAAACTTCAGAGGCCTCAAAGCAGTCCACTCAAAGATTTCTCCAAACTGTGCTTAGCCATTTTCCTTGGTGGTGCCAGTGAAATTTAACAACCACAAGAAAAGTAGAAGAAGCAGTTCCAAGATCTTGATGATGAATAAAGTAATAGAAATGCTAAGCCTCCATTTATTGAGGGCAAATGACTAGGAAGGAAGTAATAAGAAAAAGTTGTTTTAATTCATTGCTCCTTTTAACCATTGCCTGTAAGGATGAGCAAAGAGACAATCTTTTGGAAGATTGTCAGTGACAACTCCAAGCATTAGCTATTGTAGCAGAAGTAACAAGAAGCCATCAGATTTCAGTTGCATTCTGAAAATGATTTTCAGCCTTACTCAACCACTTTTAAGAATTATTTATTTCAACATACAAGTGAAGTTCAGGCTACATCAAATACAAGTGGTCACTGACATCATTATGTGGTATCCTCTCACTTTGCCATTTCCTATGCAGTTCAACTGTCTATTGAACCTTTTAAGAATATGGATTTTTAAAAAAAAAAAAAAAATCCAATTTTCCTCCTTTCAACCTTTGTCTTTATAGATGACAAGCCTGAAGTCAAGGATGATCATCTTTCATAGATCTAATAAATGGTCTGACTTTCTGATGAAGTATAGAATGTATAGGCTTGAAAAAAATACAACAGAACAAGATTCTGGATTTTTTAAAAACCTGTTTCATTAAAAGTGAAAGCCAGAATGTTGTGTAATGGTTAAGGTGTTGAGCTACTGACACATTCAGTTGAATTTATTCAATCATGGTGGGTACATACATTGCTTTGAATTTTTGCTAAAAAAAGGGAAGATATATCCTGGCATCAAAGTCAGAAGCAAGCAGTCTAGCCTATTATCATAGTAACAACTGCCCAAAAGTGAGAGATTTTTAAGCTACCATATGGTCAGCAAAAGAAGGAACATCACTTTGAACATTGAATTCACTATAAATAGGGTTTGAATTTGATACACAGCAGTCATTGAAATTCTTTCATAACAGCTTGTAGGATGTATGTGCAATAAGCATGCTTATCAGAGGTCTGCAGCCTTGAATGCCTCTTGGCATTGCTTCTAGTTCTAATGTTTGACAAAAGAAGCCTGACATTATACATCTAACAGCTAAATTCAATAAAATAAGCAGAATGTTCCACCAGCAGATTATTGTTCCTTTATATGTAGTGATGTTCAAACTTTCTACCCTCCAAATAGCTGCCATGCTGCAGAGCTGTGCATGCTACAATTTGTTCCAAAGACATTTTGCTCCAAAAGAGATGTAATTCTTTATTCACCCTTCCTTCTGGAAGAAAGATTCCAGATGAACAGTTGCATGCTAATATGACTGCCAACACAATGTGAAGGCTTGCAGCCCTTTTAACATGAACAAATGTCAAATGGAAAAAGGCTTCATGGATGAAAGCCCATGTCATTTTTGGAAAACAAACATACTCTGTGTTTCTATCATTATAGTGCTTTATATCTGAATACTATTAAAAAATCTGTACAGTAACTTTCTCAAGCCTGTTCAGTCTAGTGGTTAAAGGTGCTGGCCAAGAAATCAGGGACTAGGAATTCTAGTTCCAATTTGGGTGTGAGATGGTGGGTGACTTTGGGTCAGTTGCTTTCTCTCAGCCCAAATATTAGGTATATTTGCCATCTTGAGTCATTTATATTTATATAAAGATAATAAAGGCAGGTGTAAATGAATACATGTTAGGAAAAAAATTTACCAACCTTTAGGGGCTTCAGTTCAAAAGAGTCTGATAATCTGTATGCCTCTTAAGTTTTAATTAATTCATTCATGCATTTATTCATTTATATCTGTCTTTGCTCTGGGTGGCAAAGAACAATCAAATAAAGTCACAATATTAAAGTAACTTTATAAAAGACTCATAAAAGCATAAATAACTATTATAAATTAGGAAATCAGTTAAAAATTAAAATGTACAAACCGAAAAAAAGATAACACCTTTAAATGGCAAGGTACCTTAGTCAAATATTTCTCAGCCTTGCATTAGAAATGTCTTTCATACCTCTTTGTCCATTTCCTTATCAAAGTCTAAAGGCCCTGTCACACTGCCCAACGGATGCAAAACGTTTGTAAAAAGGACACAGCGGACGAGAAAAATGTTCCATCCGTTGTTATCCGCTCTCAAAAGGGGCAAAAATTTGCATAACCAGAGCGGATAACACGGAAAGGAATAGATGGAGGGAACGCAGAGAGGATGGAAAGCGGATGCGGAATGGAAGCCCAGCGGATGGAAGCGGATGAGAGTGGATGGCACATCCGCAGGGCTTCCGGGAGGCCTCAGCAAAGCGGACGCAGAACGGATACAGCAGATGCACAGCGGATGCACAGCGGATGAAGCGGATGCAGAGCGGAAGCCTAGTGGATGCACAGCAGAAGCCTAACGGATGCCTAGTGTTAATTGCGCATGCGGGGAGGATGCATTGCGTAAGCCCCACGGATATAAGGGAAGCAGCTCGGAGCAGGTCACCATTCAGAGGAAAGACCTGCTGCCGGACGGATTGACAGCCTTGCCTGGCCTGCCTGCATGCCTGCCTGCAAGCCTTGCTACAAGCCTTGCTGTCTGGCTGCCTGCCAGCCTTGCTGCCAGCCTTGCTGCCAGCCTTGGTGCCTGCCTGCCTGCCAGCCTTCCTGCCAGCCTTCCTGCCAGCCTTCCTGCCAGCCTTGGTGCCTGCAAGCCTGCCTGCCAGCCTTCCTGCCAGCCTTGGTGCCAGCCTGCCTGCCAGCCTTGGTGCCTGCATGCCTGCCAGCCAGCCTTGGTTCCTGCCAGCCTCCCTGCCAGCCAGCAACCCCACAACCATGGGGAAGAACAGAAAGCCTCAGCCATCTGCTGCCAGCCCTGGCAAGAGGGACAGGGCCACCATCCCACCCCCTGGCCCTCACTCTGGTTCTGCTGGGGCTTCTGTAGCATGGGTTCACTCTTCTGGGGCTGGAGCTTCTGCTGCTTCTGCTTCTGGAGGAGCTGATGATGCGGGGGATCAGAAAAGCACTCCAGCACCAGCCACCTCCACAGCACCTGGACCCTTCACCCCTGAGACTGAACGACCAAGAGGAGTGCCAGAGACTCATTTTTGTTTTATAGCTTGTTGTTAAAAAAAGTCTATCTTTGATTCACACACTTGCTTCATTTATTTTCTTTTAATAAAGTCTTGGTGGAAACTTTTAGAAATGGTTTAAGCCTTTGCATACTTGAGGGATGGGTTAAGATAGCAGTGGGGTGGGCAGGGATACCTGTGGGATGGGTAATAGTTGTGGGATGGGTAAGGATAGCAGTGGGATGGGCAGGGATACCTTTGGGATGGGTTAAGATAGTTTTGGGATGGGTTAAGATAGCTGTGGGATAGATAAACCTCCAGTGCAAGCATAGTGGGACTGTATGGTCCACCCTCCCAGGTGCCACACATATGGCCCTTTATTATCAATACTAATGTAATCATTCATCCACACATGTCAACATAAACACAACTCTTTATTATCAGTGTGATGAGACAGGCTGAAGGAAGCATCCATTAGTCATCTATCATCCTGTCTTGCCACTCCACTGCTCCAGCTGGGGAGTTGCAACAGTGTCTCAGGAGGTTGCGCTGCTTCTTCCCTTCACGTGAGGCTCTGTTGGGGCCTTGCACATCCTCAGTGTCTATCAGGTTTTGCCCTTGCCTCCATTCCCCAGGCTCCATGTCCCTATTGCCTTGTTGGAGGTTCACGAGCCTGTTCTACAAGACTGGGTAGCGGGTGCGCATGAGATTGTGCATGATGCAGCAAGCTTCCATGATCCTCCTCACGGTCTCTGGGCAATGCTGCATGGTGGTGAGAAGTACCTGGAACCTGTTGGCCAGGATGCCAAAGGCATTCTCCACCACCCGCCTTGCCCTGGACAGCCTGTAGTTGAAGACCCTCTCTTCACAGGTGAGGCATTTGGAGGTGTAGGGCTTCATGAGGTAGGTTCTGAGGGAGAAGCCGTCATCCCCCACAATGAAGTAGGGCACATCTTGAGTGTCGTTGGGCAGGGGTTCTGGATCTGGGAAGCCCACGATGAGGTTGCCTTCCAGCCCCTCCTTGAGGTCACTGGTGTTGTATACCTGGGCATCTGAAGATAAGCCGTTGCCTGAAGCATCGATGTACATGAACTTGTAGTCAGCATTGACCATGGCAAAGAGGATGATGCTGAAGAAGCCCTCGGAGTTGAAATAAGTGGACCCCAACTTGGCTGGCACTTTGCAGGCAATGTGCTTGCCATCGATGGCTCCAATGGTGTGTGGGAAGTTCCACCTCTGATACCACTGCTCTGCAACTTTCTTCCATCCTTCTTCAGTGGAGGGACACTGGAGGAGCTCCTCCATGTATTCTTCGATGATGGCCTGCACCACTTCTCTGACCACAATGCTGGTGGTGTTGTGTGGCACCCTCCAGCTGTACCGCATGCTCCTGTAGGTGGTCCCTGAGGCCAGGTGGCGCAGAGTGAGTGCCACCTTGAACCCAGGTTCCAGGCTGGGCCGGAAGTTGGGGTTTGCCTTGGTCAACCTGGGTGTCAGGCGCTGCACAACTTCGTCAAACATGGCTGGAGGCATCCTCATGAAGTTCTGGAATGCCGAGTGCCTTCGTTCCTGAGCTCCACCATCAGCTTGTTGTACAGTCCGTACTCTGCTCTTCTGGCGATCCATCTTCGGACCCAGACGCTTCTTGGCTGCCTCCTTTTCTTCCCATAGTAGAGTTCACAGAGCCTGTAGATGGCTTCGCACTGTTGCAGAAGGATAGTGGCTGCCAAAAGGACCTTGTTACGATCCACGGTGGACATGACTGGATGCTGTGGAAGAGCAAGAGTCAGATGAAGGCTGCAGAGGGCTGCAGGGCTGCTGGTCTGAAAGTGAGATCCAGGTGAGTTGCTCCCCCTTTTTATAGGCAGTATAGGTTTTCCCCTAGGTGTCCCTTTGCATCCTCTAGGCATCCTCTAGACATCCTTAATATCCGAGTTAGGTCCCCTCTGCGAATGTTTTTTTTCCATTTTAAATGCTTTGTTTCCATTCTGCATCCGCTAGGCATCCGTTCTGCATCCGTTTCGCGTCCGTTCCACTTCCTCCCTGCGTCCGTTTTCCACTGGAGCGGATGGAGTTGCGCGGATGCGCAGCAGATGCCTCGCGGATATAGCGGATGCGTAACGGATGCAGAATGGATGCCTAGCGGATGCAGAACGGACGCATTGGATACATTTTCTGTTCAAAAGTTTTGAGCAGTTCAAAACTTTCTGAGCGGATGAAACGTCAATAGACAGATGCTGGACGGATAGAGAGGATGAAAAACGGAGGCAGTGAGTACAGAACGGATGCATCGCGTTAATCAACGGATGACAAGTGTTTTTCTCCGTTTTACATCCTCTTTCCATCTGTTGGTTCAGTGTGACAGGGGATTAAATTAACAAGGAAACATGAAATATCCAACAGGAAGGGGAAAAGACTTTCAGGCCTATCTTATGTAATAATAACCCAGGACCTCAAGATTAGCAGACAAAATACTAAGTTTCAAAGTGATTGCAGATCAATGGGTAGATGTTGAAAAGGGTGCATCAGGGCAGAGCTATCAAACTCGCGGCCTGCAAGCTGGTTGTGTCATGCACTGGCCACACCTACACCCAGTTTAGCGAATGGGGGAAAAGTCGTGATACGTCACATGATGATGCCACGATAATGCGAGTTTGATACCCCTGAATTAGAGCAAGACCATGTAAATCTTTAAATGACTCACTTTAGAGATACCACATGAAGATTTTAAGTCACCTTTGTAGGACTCAGTTCAGATATTAAATTTAATTGCTGGACCAGTGAGATTGTGCATTGAACCAGAACACAGTTGTGGTTGATTGACTGAAGACTGCTGGCTCCTGCATGAGGCAATCTGCACTGTGATTGGTTGCTGAGGGTGTAGAGGAGGAATTTCCCTTCCCCACTCCCACCTTTTTCTTCTGTGTCCCTTGTATGCTCTATGATTTACCTCATGATGCTCTTGTTTGCCTGACCATCTAATTTGATAGATACAAGATATATTTATTTATATAAAACTAAAAGTTCGTATCAGCATCTCTGGCTTCCTATGGACACCTGTTGCATAATTCCCTGATATAGAGCTCTGATAACATAAAGCAGTGAAGATCTGCAAACATCTCGAAAATCCACAAGGATATGATTATCTTTTCACAGAGTAGTAGCTGAATGAAAGAGCTACCAATTCAATATGTGGTCCCCAACACTGGCTAAACAGATGCCTCTGAGAAAAATGCAAGATAGTAAGTAACTTGGTTGCCCTTCTCCTCCTCATCCTTCTCATCTTTCTTAGGTATATCAATTATGAATCTTTGAATTATAATTACTATAAGCAATTGATAATTGATATCCACTCCCAACTTCTCTAGCCCCATGTAAAAGTCATCAAACCCCACGACAACCCCTACATCCTCTATAAATGATTTTCATCAATTTCATTTTTTTAAATTAAAAGTAGCTCATCAAAAAATGATGAGTGGAAAATGTATCTGATAGGTGCTAACCATTTATCGGGCTCAAATGGTGAGCTAGTATTTTGAACTATTTCTGAAGTAGTTCAGCAGTGAAAATATCCCTAAGTACCAAGTTCAAAAAGGGCTTCTAGCTAGTACTTAGTGAATTGTAAACAAAGAACTGTATAGCAGAAGATATAATATACTCTACAGACACAATTAAGGGAATTGCTTTAATGCACATGAAACTTTTAATCTTCACAAAGTTTGAAGTGGCTGCGAAGATTGCTTCTATTTAAATTTGAAGGGCCCATGCTATGCTAAAAGTTTTACAATGATGTAAAGCATTAAAATAAATAATCTTAATTTGGTCAGATCTATATTCATTAACTGTATTACCTAGCAAGGGAATAAAAATACAGAGTTTTAATTCTACTAATGTATTTCACTTATGCATTAGCTGCGCACTATAGTAATTAAGGATATTGTTCACTCACTCTTCACTGAAGCCAAATTTTCACTGTTATCCACTGGGAGTTTCTCCACTCCCTCCCTCTCTCTCCCTCCCTCCCTCCCTCCCTCCCTCCCTCCCTCCCTCTATCCCCACATGTGCAATCCAAACTAATCCTAGGAACTGACAAACTTTAATGGAACTCAACTCTGACAAACATGTATAAGATGGTGTTGTTGATGTCTTTAAACATTTAGTTCATTATTAGTACTAATGGTTACTGAAACCATTATATTCTGAGCTATATTCAACTTCTGCTGAATGAACTGCCTCCCTCAATTAACCTCATTTCTTCCTTGAAACACTTTATAATATTCAAATATCAGGATTATCAAGTCAGGAATTGTCTATATCCCACCATGCTTTCAAATCAATCATGCCAACTAATGATTTCATAGCATTTTTCTCAATCAGGACTCCTGAGATGATTGTTTTTACTTATAGGATTCAGTCTACCTAAGGATAGTTCAGAAAAAAAATCTTGGGCTTTTATTTAGAATTCCCACTCTTTTTTCTGAAATAGAAGATCTTCCTGATTTATTTCTTTAATTATACATTCCACTTATAGTGTGGAAAGGTGAACTGAAGGTAGAACGTTACAGGGAAAGTATTATCCTGTGTGGCTTAATCATTTAACTATGGAAGAAAGTCCAATTCAGTCAAGCAGGTTAGGCATGTGGTGAGTTCCAAACCAAAGAAAATAAGTATTATTAAATGTCTGAATATTTTCTACTTTAAATGGAGAAAGAGAGAGAAGGGGCCTTCAGGATCAGAATTTTTAAGCACAGTTACATTTTTCATGTGGAAAACTTCATCACCCTCTACACTACTTTATTCCAGTCTGATCTCATTAAGGATTTGTTTCTGTTGTTCATGCCCTGTTACACAATTTCAGTTTAATTAATTATCCCACTTATATGAAATCACCAAAGAATTCTTTCTTTCTAGGTACATGCAAACTCATCAACATCAAATATAATGGATTTTTTTAAAACCAGCATAGAAAAATACTTAAAGAAAAAAAGCACTCAGTTATGGAATGAAATTCTGTCTTGTTTTATCACTTCTGTCTCAATAGTAATTTAACATTCTTGAAAATAAACGTCTTATTTAAAATTTTGGGTTAGAACACTACAAGGCATAACTTATTTGAAATGTATTCAAATATTCAAATGAAATATATTTCTTGAAGGTCACCAGTAAGACTCCCGATATAACTTGCTTTCAAAAACGAACATGTAATTTAATGACAAAAGAAAAAGAAAAAAATAACCATAACAATCTTCCATTTAAGCAACTGACATGAAACTAAAAATACTATATTGGGCTTTACTTCCATCCAAAGTCAACAAAACTGCAGAAAAATGTTAAAAAGATTTTGCACGTTTGATGTTTTTCCAGTGAAGGAAAGACAAATGTGAACAGGGCCTCTGAGGTAAATGTGAGAGTCACTGTGCAGTATATTTACTGTCAGGTTTATCATCTTGGTATACTAAAGCTAGGTGTGCCCATGACATTCGACAGAATCAAAACAAATTATGAGATTAATAGCTCTAATTCAACTGTCGCACCACATTAAATGCTGTTGTCAACTTGTCAAATGAACAGTTTGCTTGCACCCTGCAAAATCAGCAAACAAGTAAGCTTACTATTACATTCTAAATAATGTAATATTACTGGCACTCACTGCTTTAACCATATAAATTATATTTTGTCAAGATTCAGGACAAAGCACAATTTGTGATTTTCCATTTTATATAACATAACTTCATTCAGGAGCAAATTAGTACTGAATGTTTCTTTAAAGAAAAGTTTGAAAATAGGAGAACTCATCACATTGTAGTCCAGCCTCACATAGCACTACCTTGGATTACATACAATGGTTTAGCTGTAGATGAAGAATTTATGTGTCTTCCTGCATGTTTACAGAGAGGTGGATATAAACATATTTTTAATGGAAGTGCATTATATATTTGATTTTTCATTTGAAATATGAACTAGTGCAGACCAATAATAATAGACACCAAATTTAACAGCAATTGGTCCTTATTTTATCAACTTTGGAAGGATGAAAGGTGAATCAACCTTGAGCCAGTCAGCATCGAATTGCTGACAGTTGGCAGAATTAGCTTGCAATATTGCATTCTAATTAACACACTCCCATAGCTGCTTTCGATCAAGACAGAAATCTCTCGAACTGGCACACTGTTTCCCAATATTCTTTCATCCAGTTGTATTAAAATACACTGGAACTCTACAACTCAATGCTTCTATCCTTAAATAAGGATGACAGAAATGCCATCACTGAGACTTATTTTAAAATTTTATTTGTCCCACCCTTATTATTTCTATAAATAACTCAAGGTGATGAGCATATATTTCTTCTTCCTCATCCTATTTTCACCGCTACAACCTCTGTGAAAAAGGTTGCGCTGAATCAGGGTGATTGGTCCAAAATTACCAAGCTGGCTTTCATCCTTAAGGCAGGACTAGAACACAAAGTTCCCTGCTTTTTAGCCTGGTGCCTTAATCACTAGACCAAACTGGCTTCCGTAAACTGAAATTATTGTTCTTAAGAGAGCTATACTTCTGATCATTATCAATTCTTCATAATCCAATATAGTATCAACCCTAAAGCTGTCCTGACTGAGGAAGTTTTGAGGCTTTAGTGTTGCTATACAGAAGCTGGGGGATAGGGAGGGGGGAATAGAGACAGAGGGTTTTGGAGCCAAAACAAAACACTCTCTCCTGGGAACCAAGAACATTCCCACAGGTGGCCAGGAAGCAAAGGAATGACATCCCCTGGAAACCAGATGAGACCTTGATTGGACCATGTGAGTGATTGTTTGGGAAAAGGGGGGAAAACTTTGACTTTTAATAAGTGAAAACTGCAAGAATATTCAGAGTTGGTTTTCACCAGCTTATGCTAATATGATATGTCCAAAAAACCAAATTTTTGAGGAACCTACTTGCCTCTGGTTCTGTTTGTTATGGAGGTATTACTTGGACATATAGTTTAAACTATTTTTTTTTTTTGCAAGGATAGGCAACATTTTACTTTGTTTCAGTCTCCAACATTACCATCCTTTAGCACTAAGATAAATACAGGGCACTAATGGAAACTAAAATTAAAGAATTTCTGAGACTCCACTAATTTGCCTATCTCTGTGTGCCTGTATGCTTCTGAAACTATATAAAATTAATATTTCATCCTAAATTATCTTAAACAGATATATGTTACCTGTTCTTGTCTCTCCAGCCATTTATCTACCATGGGATGAGTGGCACTTAGTGAAGACCGAGCATTATCCCTCTGAAATTGGTTAGAAGACCAGGTACTGGTGTCCCGTGGGAGACTTCTGTAATTTTCATCTTTCTGTTTCAAAACAAAGGAAGGAAACTCCTATGATATAAAGCCAAAGCAAAAAAAAAAACCCACTGTCTAAGAACAACAATCTTAGAGCAAGATTTTAAAAGATATCTCTCCAAGACTCACTGGTCTATAAACAAAATGGATTTGTTTAAAATATTTATACTGCAAATCTTCTGTATAACTTCAAGGGACTGCTAAAGATAATCCTTGACTTCTACTACAGTCGGGACCAGAATTTCGATTCCTAAACATGAAAGTTATTAGTTGAATTGCGCCTCATTTTATGATCTTTTTTATTAAGCAAATTACTACAGCTGTTAAGTGAATCACATGGTCAGTAAATAAATTTGGCTTTCCCCATTGGCTTTTGCTTATTGGAAGCTCACTGAGATGGTTGCATATGGCAATTTGATAACCCCAGGATGCTGCAACCATCATAAATAGATGCCAGTTGCCAAGAACCTGAATTCCAAACACAGGACTATCGGTATGATGCAATGAGTCACTTTTTTTATCCAAGTGTAACTTCAGACAGTTGTTATGAATGCTTGTAAGTAGCAGTCTACCTAAAGAATACTCCCAAACTTCCTGTTTCATTATGAGCAACTAAAGATTAATTCAGCAAATTAAGCAATCAAACAAGAAAATGTACTTCACATAGGTAGGATTTTGGGTTGGAGATTAGCAAGCCCATGTTCAAGATCCAAGGACTGCTATATGATGGGGTAACCTCCCATCATTTGCTCTAGATGCTAGACAGGTATATATAAGGAGCACCTCCGAATGTGCCCTGGGCACTGGTAACATTACCAGCTAATCCTTTCAACCTGGAAGTATGTTAAACATTTTGTCCAACAAGAACGAGACAGGGTTTGACTTATTTACACATACCAACAACATCAAGCCTCCTACAACTGACCCCATCTCACACCAACAACAACCACAACTGGCCCCCAATCCATTGGGTTCACAACCTCTGGTGATTACAGAAAAAGAAGTGCATGATCTACTTCACAGACAAAAGCCAGGAAAAGCACCAGGGCCAGAGACAAGATAACTCCTTGTTGCTTAAAAGTCTGTGCTGACCAATTGGCCCCCATCTTCATCCAAATCTTCAAAAATCACTAGATATGTGCTATGTTCCTTCTTGCTTCAAACATTCTTCTATCATCCCAGTGCCAAAGAAACCCACCATCAGGGAACTGAATGACTACAGATCAGTTGCTCGAATATCTGTAGCTATGAAAATCTTTGAAAGATTACTATTGTCTCACCTGAAAACCATCAAAGAACCACTGTTCGACCCTCTGCAATTTGCATACAGAGCAAATAGATCAACAGATGATGCTATTAATATGGTTCTATACTATATTCTACAACTTGAATCTCCAAATATGTATGCAAGGGTTCTCTTTGTAGACTTTAGTTCAGAATTCAATACCATCATTCCAGACATTCTAACTAAACTAAACCAGCTAGTGGTACCTGAACACACTTGTAAGTGGATCATAAACTTTCTAACAGACAGGAAGCAATAGGTGAAGCTAGGCAGAATCACATCTGATACCTGTTCAATCAGCATAGGGGCCTCCCAAGGCAGTGTGCTTTCTCCACTTCTCTTCTCCCTTTATATGAATGACTGCATCTCAAACGATCAATCCATTAAAATACTGAAGTTTGCAGATGATACAACTCTGATTGGTCTCATTCAAGATAACGACAAGTAACATACAGACAGGAGGTTGTACCATTTGCTCCTTGATGAAACTGGAACAATCTGGAACTGAACTCATTCAAAACTGTAGAAATGGTAGTAGACTTTAGGAGAAACGCTCCAATGCTACCACCTTTTACAAAACCAGACAACACAGTATCAACAGTAGAGACCTTGAGAATTCTTGGTTCTATTACATCTCAAGACCTAAAATGGAAACCTAACATCAAAAATGTCATCAAAAAAAGCACAGCAAAGAATGTTCTTTCTGTGCCAACTCAAAAAGCTCAAACAGCCAAAGGAGCTGCTGATACAGTTTTTATAGAGGAATTATTGAGTCTGTCACTGCATCTCTATAACCGTCTGACTTCAACAGATAATTAGAACTGCAGATAAAACAATTGCCTTCAATCGAGGACCTGTATAATGCTCGAATCAAAAAGCAGGCTGTGAAGATATTTATGGACCCATCACATCTTATTCATAAACTGTTTCAACTCTTACCCTCAAAATGATGCTTTGCAATCCAGAACAACTAGACACAAGAATAGTTTGCGAGAATAGTTTTTCCCAAACATTATCACTCTGCTAAACAAATAATTCCCTTAACACTGTCAAACTATTTACTAAGTCTGCATTACTGTTACTAATTATCTTCTCAGCCTTCCTTCTACCCATTTCCTCCCACTTATGACTGCATGAATGTACCTTTGTAGCTTGTATTCTTATGATTTTTTAAGATTGATTTTTAAAATATTTTAATAGTAAAATTTGATTTGATCGTTTATTATTATGTTTCCTAGGATGATTTGAGTGCTTATTTGTGCCCTTTGACTACTATTAAGTGTTATACATATGTACCCTTTGATTACTATTGTTATACCTATGATTCTTGACATATATATATTCTTGACACACACACACACACACACATATATATATACGTGTGTGTGTGTGTATGTGTGTGTGTGCTGTTCAGCTTCCTTCGGGTATTATCCAGCGTCATTGTAGTGCTTTTAAAGTTGTAGCAACGTTTCAGCAGAATCTCATCTGCCATCATCAGGCTTCTGTATGGAGTTTGTATGTGGGTCAGAGTCTCACAGTCGTTGGTTTTAAATTTGAGGCTAGCCTGTTATTGTGCCAGGATGGTTTTTTCTTCATCCTGATTGGTTGGGAGTCTTAGTCTGTGTTTATTGGACTTGGAGTTTGTTTGATTAGTGTTTCTGGTTTCTTCTGTCTGTTTTGTGGCTTTGATTGGCTGGCAACACTCTGTTCCTTTGGTGGAGGCTTTCAATGCAGCTTGGCTTTGCGTGAAAGGACGGCTATTATCTATTAGGAAGCTAGGTTTTATCTGGGTGCCTGGTTGGGGTGTGTTTGAGCTGGAGGTATTAGAGGGAATCTGTTTGTGCCCAGGTGTTTGCCTGGCTTGTGGTGTGGAGATCTTTCTATTTGAGAGTGCAGACTTCCAAATCATTGACAGTCTGGTGGACGGTCACATAAGCAAAGAAATCCAACAGACGATCATCCCAAGAGAAAAATCTTCCAAATGCCCCAAAAATATACGGCCTCCCAAAAATACACAAAAAAGGCATACCTCTCAGACCCATAGTCAGCTCCAAAGGAGCACCACTACAAAACCTAGCTAAACACTTAGCAAAGCAGCTCCAGCCCCATGCTGAAACTGCAGCTTCATGTGTACAAAACTCATACCACTTCTTAGAAATAATCAAAGATCTACACGTGGAACAAGAAGATCTGCTTGTAAGTTTCGACGTGGTTTCACTATTCACTCAAGTCCCAATAAAAGAAACTCT
>BLBF01000043.1:12467656-12514181 GCA_015471245.1 Laticauda colubrina
CTATGCACCCTGACTAAAGTACTGACAGCCAACGGCTTCCACAAAAAAAAAAAATCATCACCTTGATCCACAAAAACACACCAGGACAGAATAGAGACCTAGAAGATCAACAGACCTATGGAACAGCTGTCCTGCCCTACATAAGAGGTACTACAGACAAAATCAGTAAGATATTACACAGGCATCACATCAAGACTGCCTTCAAAACAGACAAAAAAATAGCAGCCATCCTTAGAAACCCCAAAGACAAAATTGACCTGGAAAACCAAGGCATATACGAAGTTTCCTGTGCATCATGCCCGGTCACATACATTGGGACAGACCAACAGAAGAATAAGTACCCACCTGGATGAACACAAAAATGCAGTAAAAAAGCTGGAACACATCTTCTCACTTGTCCAACACATGAAAGCCACAGGTCATAGCATCAACTTCAGTGTCACCAAAACCCTAGCCACTATAGAAAACCCCAGCCACAGAATTATCAGAGAAGCCATAGAGATTGAAAAAAGACCTGAAAGCATGAACAGAAGAGATGATTCCACCAGACTGTCAATCATTTGGAAGCCTGCACTCTCAAACAACAAAATCTCCACACCACAAGCCAGGCAAACACCTGGGCACAAACAGACTCCCTCTGATACCTCCAACTCAAACACACCCCAACCAGGCACCCAGATGAAACCTAGCTTCCTTAATAGATGATAGCCATCCTTTTATTCGAAGCCAAGCTGCACTTTAAGCCTCCAATACAGGAACACAGTGTTGCTACTCTGAGAAGCACAGAGCCGAAGAAACAAGCCTGAAGATGATGAATGAGACTTCATGATGAGATTCTGCCGAAACGTTGCAACAACTTTAAAAGCACAACTACAATGCAGTGAGATAATACCCGAAGGAAGCTGAACAGCATACATTTAAGTACCCGTGAAAACTTAAGAAAAAAAAATATATACACACACACACACACACACACATACACATAGATACATTATTTGTTTTTTTAAGTTTTTGTGGGTACCTACATTTATGGTATTCAGCTTTGTTCGGGTATTTTCCCACGTCATAGTTGTGCTTTTAAAGTTGTAGCAACGTTTCGGCAGAATCCCATCTGCCATCATCAGGCTTCTGGGAGATGAGATTCTGCCAAAACGTTGCTACAGCTTTAAAAGCACAACTATGACGTGGGAAAATACCCGAACAAAGCTGAATACCATACATACATATATATATAGCATACATACGTTTTATATATATATATATATATACACACACACACATACACACACACACACACACACACACACACGAACAGTGAGATTATTTGTCCCAAAATAAATTCCTTGTGGAATTTGGGCCAATAAACACACTGGGCCAATAAACAATTCTATTCTATTGTATTTGGTACATATCTTAGGTAGAGCATTGTAAACTGGTTTCTTTTTGGAATCAAATCTACCAGAATACATTTTGAAACAGTATTTATATTCTGCCTGATGCCTTTAAGTTTCTGTCTGCCATTATAAACTCAAGATGCGCCCATGTGTGCCTATCTGTCTATCAAAATAAAACAGAAT
Source organism: Laticauda colubrina (assembly GCA_015471245.1). NCBI lineage: Eukaryota > Metazoa > Chordata > Lepidosauria > Squamata > Elapidae > Laticauda > Laticauda colubrina. Next base: position 12,469,234 of record BLBF01000043.1, read on the forward strand.
TAAACTTTTATTAAAATGTAACTAGAGGTACAACAGGCAGTGAAGTAGACCCCAGAAATTTCTCTTTATGCTACTAGGATATATCTCCAAAAGCCTTTAGTAAAAGGCAGCAGGTCGAATACAGACCTTTCCACTTTGTACCAGAAATGTATTTGCAATTATTAAAAGCCAGAAACAATTATTACATTGATTGAAATGGTGCAAAGGTAAGATAGTATCAAAGTTAAGACAAGCAATATAAATTAATGTGAATGAAACTCACTCCAAAACCTTAATTTACTGATGTGAACTTACTATTTGACAACTTTTGAGTGAGCAAATAATCATCCTTGAAAACAGAAAGATAATGAAGAGTTAATTCTCATTTCCATATTGACTGATAATCATAATTTCCTGTGTGTACTTTTGAAACAGGATTGCCTGAATAATCCTGGATCATCTTTCAATTTCCATTAAATTACCTCTCTCAGAAGATGTGCATGTACATCTGCAAACTACCAGCACTAGGATACTCAGAGCTTATACATCCTTTTCAAATGCATAATCTTATCTTACACCCAGTTTACTACAGAACCAGTATTTATTTGATTTTTATCCCAGCTTTATTATTTTTAAAAATAAGGTGGTAAACATACATATTCTTTTCTCCTCTTATTATGTACTACAAACTCAAAGTAAAATTTAAATCTTAAATAAAAGAAAACGAAAAACATGTCCAGTTCTCACACAAATGGAAATCTTGCCCCTATACAAGTAGCTACTTGCATAAAAGTGAATTTCTAATCATCTAGTTAATCTAATCTGTATTATCATAGTCCAGAATCAAGGACTTAGTGAAGTGGAGAAAAATGTAAATAAAATGAATATTTTTATACAAAATTTCTGAAAAGTATACATTACAACAAATACATTACAATCATACAACCTAGATTATCTGATAGAGAAAATATTATAGTGAGCTTACAAGTATAATGCAGAACTAAAAATATTAAAATTAGGCCTGGGAAATCATTATTCCTTCTCAAGCATGATTAAACCTGGAAACAGGGAAGTAAATTAAAGTAGTAAAGAGGTCAATTATTATAATAGTCCTCTGTGAAAAGCTGACATCTGTCCAGGGTCAGAATAAGATAAGCCAGTTATTTGATTAATAACTTCAGTCAGTAGAAACTGTACAGGAATTCAAATAGGTATACCCTAACTCTTAACTATAAAAACTTATTAATACCAGTATGTCTCAACTATAGTGTGTAACCAAAACAAGGTTTTATTAACACCTCTGTATTTGAAGTGTCTACCCACCTAAAACTATTGAGTCAACTGTTCTCCTTGGGAATTAAATGTAGAGTAGACAGTCATTTCTTGCCCTACCTCCCACATAATCACTGGTTTTGTTCATTGGGTTCACATGAATAAGAGACCTATTTATCATTATTTTTTTAAGCCACAGTCACTAACAGTGAGTGGGTGGTCAAATTTTTATAGATGATAGATGGATGGATGGATGGATGATAGATCAATCTGTCCATCCATCCATCCATCCATCCATCCATCATCCATCCAACCATCCATCCAACCATCCATCCATTTATCTATCTCACACAGTGTTTCTGGAAAGTGTACATAATAAAACAATGCACATACAAAAAAATTCATTACCCCATTAACAATGCAACCAGAATATATAAAATAAAAATAAAAACTCAACCTATACAAAATTTATTTTGAATGAATTTTCCTGTGTAACACTGAGATCCCCAACCCAAGGTGTATGGACCAACACCATTCAGTGGCATGTCAGAAATCAGGCCATGCAAACATGTGAAGCACCATCAGTGGGATGCAGGCAGCATGCAAAACCATATCCCCTCTGATCCACCAAAAAATCTCTCTCCAGAGAATCATTGCTTGAGGCCCAAAAGGTTGAAGGCCACTGATCTAGCAGACACTGATCTATCTTCCTACAGTAGTTAACAAAATTGTCATGTTTCAAAGTCCTTCTGGAAGACTAATGGGGTTGGAGTCAGCTTAAAGTTTGTGTGCTTCTAAGCTAGTTTTTTAAACACATATCAACTGTTGTTTTTGTTGTATTTTCTATCATAGCCTTAGCACCATCTTTATAACCATGGTTTGTGAAATAACATGGATATAAAACATTTGCTTTGAAGCACATCAGTGTTTAAATATTGATGTACTTATTGTCATATTTAGATACAGCAAGTTTATCTCTGTTTTGTTTCCATAAGTAAACTATGTGAGTTTGCGTAGACTTCAATCTTACGTTGAGACTAAAGCCATTTTCAATTCAGGTATTCTTACAACTTACAACAGTTCATTTTATGACTGTTAATAGTTACAATATCACTGAAAAAAAGCCACTTATGACTGTTTTTCACACATAAAACTATTGTAACATCCCCATGGTTAAATGATCAAAATTCAGACACTTGGGCAATTGACTCATATTAATGACAGTTGCAGTGTCCAGTGTCACTGGACTACCTTTTGCAACTTTCTGACAAGCAAAGTCAATGCAGAAGCCACATTCACTTCACAACCATGTTACTTATTTAACAAGTGCTGTGCTTCCCTTAACAAATTGGCAAGAAAGGTCATAAAATGGAGCAAAATTCACTTAGCAACAGAAATTTTCTGCTCAATTGTAGACATAAGTGAATGACTACCACTCCTTCACCTATGACTACATTATCAAGAATAACAGTTCACTAAATAAGTGGGAGGAAAACTGATTCTGTTTGTGAGATTTATCCCCCTTTACAGTAAAAAGAAAACCCAATATTCTTTTGCTATCTTTTTGCCTATCAAGGCATCACTTAAAAGTCACAGACAATTTTCCCTGGAGCCACAGTATACTTCTGATGTTCTATCTATGCATATTTTTTGGAGTCAACATGTAAGTGAATTGCCACTGGCTTCTTCTAGGATATTTCCCCCACTGCCAGCCTTCCAGGACTTCAATATACTTGTAAAACTTTGCCAAGATATACATATGCAAGAAATCAAACATTGGAGTTTCTGTCTTGAATATAATGGTCATTAAATTATACAACTTCCCCCTTCTCCGTATTAGCATGTTCATCCACATTCCTGTGCTTAAAACAATTAGTCTATTGTATTAAAAATCCCATTATGCCCTTGAAATTTTTATTTTTTAGAAATCCTGTTTATTCAGAAACAAATGCTGGAGTTCTTGGATCTGATACAGTGTTCAGTATAATTAAAGGAATAAGAAAACATTGTTGATATTTATCAAAGTAATAATGGCACAAATACTGGATTATAATTGAAGTAGATTTCTGTGAGGGGAAAAAAATTATCCGCATGGTTTATTTAAAGGAGTTGTCTATAACACTCCCCACTGTTCTACAGCAATTTTGCACCTACTTTCTCTTTCAATTTTAATTGTTTCCATCTCCTGTCACATTTTGATCATTTTATACCGATATAAATAAAATTAATATAAAATATATTATCTTGGTTTTGTCATCTTTCTTTCAAGATTTCTCTCAAGGTCACTTTTATTCTTCCAGCAAATTGTAAATATATCAACTATGGTGAATTCCTACCTTCACTGAACAATTACTACTGTATTCTTAATCTCTTTTCTGAGTACAGATATACCAAACTGACATATCTGATTAAATCTCCCTTACTATAGGTGCCTCTAGAGTAAAAAGTATTTGACAGTCAAGTTAATAGTGAAGTTTCTGGCTTTAAAAACTTGTTTTTTGAAAGGTACCACATTTTTATCAAACTTCGTCTTACAATGTTTTCTTTTAATTCATTTTCTTTTTTCCATAAATATCTATTATCAGCTAAGCCTTCTATAATGGATATTCCATTATTTATGGATTTGATTAATGCTATTATCAACAAGAGACAGCTTACATGACATAGAATTCAAATTAGGAGCTGCAAATCCAACTCTTTCTTAGGTATCTTGTAAAATTTTGAATTTTACTCGTGATTTTTTCCCCTAGTCTGTCTGTCTGTCTGTCTGTCTGTCTATCTGTCTGTCTGTCTGTCTGTCTGTCTGTCTGTCTGTCTGTCTGATTATTGTTCTTTGCCAATCTTGAAAGGTTTTATCAGAATTAGAATAAGTTCCATTTTAAATAAGAAATTCATATTAGATAATATATTCACTTCTATTGTTGCAAGGAGGCTTAGCAAAGGAAACTGTTAGGTTCTACCATTTCCCTAGGTCTTTTTAGTTGTTTATTTTATTTATTTGTATCCCAACTTTATTGTTTTTATTAGTGATTGAAGGCTGTGAACATGTCCAAAACATCTTATTCTTATTATTATTATCTTCACCACAATAATACTTGTGAGGTAGACTGGGCTGAGAGAATGGCCCAAAGTCACCTCGCTGGCTTTCATGCCTATGATTGGACTAGAACTCATAGTCTCTCCAGTTTCTAAAGCCGATGTCCCACTGCACCAACGGACGCAAAGAGGATGTAAAACGGACAAAAAAGCTTGCCATCCATTGGAAAACGCGATGCATCCGTTGTGTACTCATTGCATACGTGTTTCATACGCTCTATCCATTGAGCATCCGTCCACTGAGATTTCATCCATGCAAGAAGTTTTGAGCTGCACAAAAATTTGTGAATGGATGAATTTTCTGCTGTGTACGATGTACATCCGTGACATATATGGGCAACAAACGTTCTATGTCTGTTATCATCTGTTAAATGTCCACTGTATCCTCTTGGCATCCTCTGGCCGTCCTCGCAACTCACAATCGCTCCAGCTGAAAACGGAAAGAGGGAGGAAATGAAAGGTACATGGAACATCCACACAGTGTTAGTAGCACGGAAATGGAAAGGATGTAAGTGGATGCATCTTGTATATAAAGCAGTAAAACAGACAAAACATTTGTCTATGGGATGTATCTCGGATATTTAGGATGTCTAGAATATGTCTAGAGTATGTGGAAGGACACCTTGCAGAAAACCGATATTTCCTATAAAAAGGGGGAGGAAATCACCTGGATCTCAGTATGAGTCCAACAGCCTTGGAGTACAGACCTCTTCACCCTTGGTCTTGGTCTTCATATCATCCACTGTTCTCCACCATGGATCATAACACAGTCCTTATCGTAGCTACGATCATTCAACACCAGAACCAAGCCCTGTTCAGACTGTTTCACCTTTTCTACACAAGAAGAAGAAGGAGACATTCAAAAGCTGTGTGGGTCCGAAGATGGATCAGGAGTAGAATGAAATTTGGACTGTATGACAAGCTGATGGTGGAGCTGAGAAATGAAGACACTCGTGCATTCCAACACTTCATGAAGATGCCACCAGCCATGTTTGATGAAGTTGTCGAGCGTCTGAGACCCAGGTTGACCAAGCCAAGCACCAACTTCCATCCCAACCTGGACCCTGGACTGAAGGTGACACTGACTCTGCGGCACCTGGCCTCTGGGACCACATACAGAAACATGCAGTATGTCTAGAGGGTGCCACACAACACCATCAGCAAAGTGGTCAGAGAAGTGGTGCAGGCCATCATCAAAGAATACGTGGAGGAGCTCCTCCATTGTCCCAACACTGAAGAAGGCTGGAGGAAAGTTGCAGAACAGTGGTATCAGAGGTGGAACTTTCTCCACACCGTTGGAGCCATAGATGGGAAGCACATGGCCTGCAAAGCTCCAGCCAACTCAGGGTCCACTTATTACAACTACAAGGGCTTCTTCAGCGTCGTCCTCTTTGCCATGGTTGATGGTGACTACAATTTCATGTACATCAATGGTTCAGGCAACGGGTCAGCTAAAGATGCCCAGATATACAATGCCAGTGACCTCAAGGATGGGCTGGAACGCAACCTCATCATGGGTTTTCCAGAACCAGACCCCCTATCCAATGACACACAAGATGTGCCCTACTTCATCGTGGGTGATGACGCCCTCTCCCTCAGAACCTACCTCATGAAGCCCTACACTTCCAGATACCTCACCCAGGAAGAGAGGATCTTCAACTACAGGCAGTCCAGGGCAAGACGGGAGAATGCCTTTGGCATCCTGGCCAACAGGTTCCAGGTACTTCTCACCAACATGCAGCATTGCCCACAGACCGTGAGGAGCATAATGGAAGCTTGCTGCATCCTGCACAATCTCATGCACATCCGCTACCCAGTGTTGCAGAACAGGCTTGTGGACCGTCAACAAGGCAATGGGGTCATGGAGCCTGGTGAATGGAGGCAAGGACGAAACCTGATAGACACTGTGGATGTGCAAAGCCCCAACAGAGCTTCACGTGAAGGGAAGAAGCAGTGCAACCTCCTGAAACACTGGTGCAACTCCCCAGCGGGAGCAGTGGAGGGGCAAGACAGGCTGGTAGATGCTTAATGGATGCTTCCTTCAGCCTGTCCCATAACACTGATGAGATTGTGCCATGTATGTTGACTGGTCCTACAATGAATAGGGCAATAATAAAGAGCTTTGTTTGTTTTGAAATTTGTTGATCAATGAATAAATTGTTATTGATAAAAAAGGGCCATATGTGTGGCAGCTGGGAGGGTGGACTATACAGTCCCACTATGCTTGCACTGGAGGTTTATCTATTCCACAGCTATCCTTACCTATCCCACAACTATCCTTACCCATCCCACAAGCATGCAAAGGATTAACCATTTTTTCAAAGGTTTCACTAACACTTTATTAAGTAAAAAAAATGAACCAAGTGTGTTAAGCAAAGATAACCTTTATTAATAACTGTCTTAAGTAAACTGTATGACTTTATTAAAAAAGCAAAATGAACCAAGTAAAGTGTCTTAAGCAAAGATAAAGTGAACAAGTAACAACTCAGTCTCTGGCACTATTCTCAGGCACTCTAAGTCATGTCCATGGTCTCAGCTAAGCGGCCAGGGACTGTGGAGGTGGCTGTGGCTTGAGTGCTAATCTGAGGCGCCATTGGGGTGCTTGGCCCCAAGAGTACAACAGGGGATGGTGTGTTCTGGAAGCTCTCAGAGAGCTGACTCAGTCCCGTGAGGTTGAGAGGCCCTTCATCAAGTCCCTGGGATGTCAGGCCCAAGACTGATGACAGATTGTCTGTTGACGGGCTTGGCTGTGGGGTGGAGGAAGGAGGAGTGTAGTGGGGCTGTCTGGTCTGCAGCTGGGCGAGGTGTGGCATCTGTGGCGGGAGATGAACCTGGGCCTGGACTGAGAAAGACTGTTTCTGCTGTGGGAAGTCCTGGTACTCATAGCCTTGGTAGGTGAGGGGCTGTTGAAAGCTGTGGAAAGGCTGTGACATCACCTGAGGTGGAGGAGCAGACCTGGACTGCATTGGAGCAGCTTCAGCTGGGCTTTGAGTGTTGTGCAGGATAAGTACTGTTATCTTTTGCTTCATCACCTGGTACTGGGCCTCGGGCAGGTCCATGAGGGTCTGACTCACTTAGGTGATGAAGGGCTTCCGGTCCAAGGATGGTATGTCGCTGTGGACCAGCTGAGAGAGAAGTTCTGTGCTGGTCTTGACTGTGTCCCTGATCTCCAACAGGACAGTATGGCTCTGGCCCTCCAGTCTGCCTCTCTGCCTGCATCCTGTGGAGCTGGGGGTGGGGGTAGGGGTGGGTTGGTCTCTGGTGGTTGCCACTTCTTGCTCCATTTGTGACAGGGGATCCTCCAAGTCCTCTGGCATGGGGAGTGGTCGGGGGGTCTCTGCGGTGGGGCCCTTTGAAGAAACCTGCCTGGACAGGGCAGCTGGCTCCTGGCTAGAAGAGGACTGGCTGTCTGTGGGCTGTCTGAGGGAGAGGGGTGACAGGGGGGCTGCTCCTCAGTGGCGGATCTCACCCTCCAGGAAGCTGCACTTGGCCATCACGTAGGTCTCTCTGTCCGTCAGCTTGACCACGGCCTGCCCAGATTTCCTCAGGTGTAGCTTGCCATACCAGGTGTGCATGTGCTTCCACCATCCCAGGAGTACATCTGAAGTGTAGCCCAGGCTCTCTGCCTTGTCTCTCCAAGCTGCCTGCTTCTTCTTGGTGTCGCGATAGAGTCTGTGGCCCTTTCTCCAGAGGTACTCGTTCTCCCTCAGCCATTCCAGCACCTCCTCCTCATGCTCCTCAGAAATAGTGTACTGTTTCCTCTCTCCCTTCTCCTTCCCTTGCCTCTTCCTCCCTCTGGCAGGGCCTTCAGCAGCAGGGCCTTCAGGGGCTTCACCAGCAGGGCTTTGAGGGCCTTGGGGCTGGTCCACCACAGCAGCAGCAGCAGTAGTAGTAGTAGCAGCAGCAGCAGCAGCAGCACTAGCAACAGGAGCAGCACCAGCAGGAGAAGCACCAGCAGCACCAGCAGTTGGAGAAGCACCAGCAGCAGCACCAGCACCTTCAGAGTCAGTGCCAGGGGGTGGGATAGTGGTTCTGTCCTTCTTGCCAGGAGTAGGCACAGGCTTTCTTTTCTTCCCTGACTGGTGAACCATGGTGTTATTTGAAGATTTCTGTGGTAGCACGTCTTTCCTTTGAATGCTGACTGCATGCGAGCTGCATCCTTTTATATCCACGGAGCTGACGCAATTCATACTCCTCGCATGCGCAGTGAATTCTTTGCATCTGATATACATCCGCTATGCATCCGCTTAGCTTCCTATAGGCATCCGTGATGCATCCACGTCATCCGTTACGCATCCGCCCCTTCTGATATGCGTCCGCTTCGCAATTCTCCCCCGGAAGCCCTGCGGATGTGTCATCTGCTTTCATCAGCTTCCATCCGCTAGGCTTCCTGTGAACATCCGCTTAACATCCCCGCTACGTACTACCCCTGTCCGTTCCTTTCTGTTCTTTTCCGTTCTGTTTATGCAAATTTGGGCCACTTTTTGGAGCGGATAACAACGGATGGAGCCACCCCCGAAATTTTGCTCGTCTGCTGTATCCTTTTTGCATACATTTTGCATCCGTCAGCCAATGGGACCTAGCTTTAACTCAGTGCCTTAATCACTAGGTCAAATTTTGTAATTTTATAAATAAATAAATATTATATTATTATGTATTATAAGTTATATGAGTGTGGGGGTGGGGGTGTATATATACATACACATACACAGACACACAATTCTGGAACTCAAAAATCACAGCCATGACTGCTCGTCCCATTGTGCAGATTTAATGCTGTCAGTGTTCAATGTCGTATTCAAATAAAGTGTTTTGGTGACATGGTGAAACTATCCAGAAAGTGTGTAAATAACTAATTTCATATTTAATGTGAACTCAAAAACTGAGAGCTTCCTACAGAATGCAGGATATTAAACTGCAATGAAAAGTTGGTTTAATATCATGGTTTATCCAAAGCTATTAATAATTATTTCCATATTCAACAATATTCATCTGACAGTCCTCACTTAATAACTATTCAAAGTTATGATGGTGCCCCAACATGCATGCACCATGTCATGTGAGCACAGTTCAGATGCTTGAAAATCTGCTCACTTTTACAACACTTTTGCAATCTCCACAATCACATGAGCACAATTAGTGATTTACTTTTTTGCAATATTCTAGCAAAAAATGGATTTGCTTAATAAACACATAGCTTGTTTAACAATTCTGGTAATATGTTTTACAATCATCACAAAAACCACCATAAAATTAAATCAGGTCACATGGGAACCCACATAACGACTGCAATGATGCATGACCAAAATTCAAGACTCAATTGTGATTGTTAGGTAAGGCCAACCTTTATTATATAAGAAGGTGTCATTTAATCATGGACTCTGGAATGGAGAAAGGAAAAAAATCTATATGAATAAGATCTGATTCGTATCCTGAATTGATCTTTGAACAACAAAGATTTCCTTACTTCTTTTGGAATATAAGAGGAGTTTAAATTGGATATGCATTATTTTTCATGTTCAAGTTTGGGGGAAGGGAAGAGCTCCACTATATCTGTGGATTTTGAGCATAAGTTCTCTATTCCACAAAGTGTGGGATTCTAATTTAATAAAGCACTAAAGAGCCCAAAAAAAGTTCTCTTTCAAAAATAGCATAATTCTCCTTTTTATGCATATTGAAATAGAGGCAAGCTGCAGCCCTGTCATTGATCTAATGTGAAGGCCTTTAAGGGTTTAAGTAAAGACCTGAAGAGAATAGAAAGGGAAGACTAAGGACTATGTAGAAATAGATTTTGCCCTGAGATAATTAATCAATCAACTGGTCAAGCAAATAAGGGACTAAGACACAATCTTTCTGACTATATAATGCTGGACTGTGTGTATCATTCAATAAAATATGATCTAACATCAAGGCAAGGACTTCCCACCAATTATTCTCAGCAATTCTGGAGATGCTATTTGAAATTTGCTCAGTCAGCAGTCCCCAACCTTTCTGGTTTCATGGATTAGCAGCTAGAAGGATGGGATGGCTTTACACAGGCAAATGAAGTTTCAAATGAAGCTGCTTTCATGGCCTGGTCCCATGAACCACGGGTTGCGGGGCCCCTGTGTTAGATGATAATATATTCGTTATCTCTTTTCTAGATCCTGATCCAGCAACCAGGGATATTGCTCATAATGTGTGCTACTATTTCTAAAAGATTTCCATGAATGTAAAACATATTATTGCAGAATATCACTTACTATGAAAGGTAAAAGTAATTGAAGGACTAATGTGTATGTGATGAGATAGATTAAAAAAAAAAACAGAATAGCAATTTTTACCTAGGTTCTTGGAAACAAAAGCTATTTTGGAACTATTCTGTTTATATGGATGGCAGGCACACATTTCAGGACTTCAGGGCTCTATAATAAGGACATAGAGGCTAATTGTGTCCGTCAGCAAGTGACTTGTTACAAATGTTTGTGTATATTAAATGAGACGGACACCATTGTTTGGCAGTCTCTATTCCCCTCTGGGTAGGTTCAGTTTATTTTATCATTCTACAATGCAATTGAACACTGTGCCTATTTCCTGATTATTTTGACCTTGTAAACCAAAGCAACTGAGACAAGTACAGTCCATAAGCCATGCTTAACAAAGCAGCCAGGTCTGGCAGCACAAGTCCAGGTTTATATTAATCAGAATACACAGAGAAAGTCTGTACTACAAAATTCTACCAATAGAGAAAGAGTCTTCTTCGACAGGAGAAGAATGAAACAACTAAAAATAAGGGCATTCCTTAATTGGGAAAACAAAAGACAAGAACTAGTATCTAGTTCCAATCCTAAATACCCTTCCAATCCAAGGGCCAGACTATTTGCATTCTCCTTGCTGCAAAAAGCATTTGAGAAAAATAACTGCCTCTTACTGATTCTGTTTATCAAAAGCCTTTTAAAAATCCATTTTCTGGCAACTGGAAGAACCAATCTGTCATGCATATATATACAAAAAAATAAAACTAGCAATGCCAGGAAGAAGCTAGAAAATATTTTTTTTAAAGGACTATGTTAAATTTAAATGGACTTAGGCTCAGGAAACGTGGACTTAGGCTCAGGAAATGCAACTGGCGAAGTTAAATATACTTTAGTTTTATTTGGGAAAGATTAGCTGTATGTGATACAAACCAAGATGGAGGGGTAAGAAGGGGAGGAAGGAGAAATTACTAAGGTAAAGTGGTGGGATGTTTCTCCGTTAAGCAACAAACATTTGATTTTGGATAGTGGCACAGAAAGATCTGAATCCAAACTAATTAAATGAAATTTAATTGAATTAAATGAAAATGCCATAATTATTTTTCCTTACAATGTAATTCTTGCAATTGGAATAACGCCCAGTATTACATATATACATGACAGGCTAAACCAGTTAGCCTGCAAGTTTAAAACATGTAGACTTCAACTTTCAGAATCCCCAGCAATGTTGCTGGAAAATTCTGGGATTAGAAGTCCACACATCATAAAACTGCCAGATTGAGAAACATTGGGTTAAACTAAGAATAAAGTGAATATCATGTTCATTGCCAAATTCAGAAATTCTGGCAGATTTTTCCCTATTACTGTTCATTCTCCTTTCCTTAATCTCCCCATAAAACCTCAATAAAGATAATGCAAAACAAACAAAACACATTCAGTGATTGATGTAATGTAATTACAGAGCAGAAGTAGAACTTCTGTCATGGGGGTAGTTTTAATAAGACAAAAAGGAAAAAACCCAAATAAAGAAAAGAAAGCAATGTTCATATCCTCAGGTGCATTTTCAAAAAGAACTCATATAACAAATAACACTTAAATAAACAATAACTAAATTATGACTATTTTCAATTCTTAGAGCCCATTTTATTCTTATACCATGATTAATTTACAATATTTAAGCCTTTTTGTTCCCTATTACACTATAGCAGCACTCAAAGTCACTCGCTTTTTCTAACAATGTTTATTTTTTTTCTTTTTCATTTTCTAATTATGGAAGACCTCATCTGCTGTCGCCCACTTTGGTCATCATTTTCTATTCTCATATTCCATGTTCCTGTTTTGTCAAATAAGATCATAGTGGGTGAGTGGAAAGGAGGGAACTTGGAATGACACAGAACATGAATTGCTTACCTTGTTTACAAAAAGATGTTGCCATCCATGTAAGGTCCTTGGGTTAGTAGGCTATGTAAATTTCAGTGGAGACTATTCTTAAAAGACTGGACAAAAAATTCAGAAGATAATACCCAGGTCAATGGACTTTAAAACCCCATAGAGTCTACTCTAAACCATCCCACTTAGCCTCTAGGTAACACACCAACAAATAGACAAAGGCTAGCATTCATTATTTTCTTTAGCACCCTTCCCAAATTCTACTATAACTTCTGTTCCTCCACTACTTTTCTTCGTGAATCCTACTTCAGGAAAACAATTCTATTTGCCTTTGGCTGCTTCAAAGTCTTATAGTTTCCCAAACAAGCAAAACACTTTCTTTTTCACATCAACACCACTACTTCTACCTGGTAAGTTTTTATACTCACAACCTAGGTACTGGTCCTTTTGCAAGCAGCTTATTTTCTTACAATGAGAAATATGAGAGTAGATCAGTATATAAGAGCAGATCAGTTCTGCTGCTGAAATCTTTTACCACTCCTGCAGAAGCTGCATCAGCTAAATGGTTATTACCTACAAAGCCCCATGTGTCTTGCAACCTAGCTATTTTAAAGATTGGTAATTCCAGGTAGCCCTTAACTATTAATAGATACAGAAAAATATCCAGTGGGAGAGAACATGGAGTAGAATTTAGTAGATGGCAGGAAGGGCCCCAAGATGACCTTCCCCAAAACTTTGATGACATATTTCACAAATATTTATATTACTATCTTTAGATATTAATATTAATCATCTAAAAGATGATGCAGCACCAGGAATGCTATATGGTAAGCTAGGCTCACACATACACACACATCAAACAAGATATTCTCAACATACGCTAGCAATCACATTGAAATGAGGAACATAACGTGCTTCTGGATCTTCCCAAACAGAAATTAGTCTGGCCATTCCTCTTGACCCACTGAGGGCCAGGAATTCTTGTATTTTTTTTAAAGAAATATAGAGGATGCTCCAGCAAAAACATGGATAGCAACACATATGGAGATAGTAAAGTTAAACATGTGTTTTTTCAAAAGAGTGTGTATTATGATCTTCATGCAGTTCTTCTTCAGATACAGTGACCATACTTAGTTTAAAATATATTATGAAGCCATGTTTTGACTATATTATTACCATCATCTACATTATTATATACATTATCATCATACATTTTCATCATCATTATCATCATCATCTATTCCACTTATCTTCCCTTTGTTTTTAGCCAATATCAACATAGAAGGAAAATTACATTTTCTAATCACTCATCTAATCACAAATGGTCAAAGGAGCAGTGAAAATAGTTGTTCCTCCACTCTGTTTGGCTATACCTTTATTGCTTTACGATAAACACTAAAACTCTTCATTTTAATTTTATACTTGTTTTGGTGTATTTGCTTAATGTTTATTATCCCCATATAAAAGCTGTAAATAGATTATTGGATTTCAAACAAGTCATTTATGTATAGAATTCTATGTATTTTTTAAAAAAGAAACATGCCTCACCTAATGTAATAATTCTATTTCTAATCATAGTAGCTTTATTCAAATAATTGTATAAATGTAAAAATTTTGAAATAAATCTGCATAATTTGCAAACCAAATTTTGTAAACAAATGAAAGGCTTACCAACTTGTTAAATTAAAAGTGTGATTTGATCATGTTTTCTTATTTTCAACATACATTTCTTCATACTGAAACTTGTGACATTGGGATCTAGGACAGTCATTTTATGTAGCTCTAGGAAGGAGGCAATGGCAACCAGTTTTACAAAAACATGCCAACCCTTGCCAAGAAAATTACATAGACTTTCCAGGCAGTCTTTGAAAATCAGAGATGATTGAATAAAAGAATTAAAAAAATTAATAACAAAGCTCAGTTGTAAGTTATAAAGAAATGTGTTAGCACATAAAGATTAATTGTCACACATCATAAGCTATGCATCTGATACTGGGTCTTTTTAGGATTACATGAAAGATTAATTGCCCTATTAATTTCATAACTATGGAGAAATACACAAAATGGAATTATGCTCATCTTCAAATATTCTGCACATTGAAGGCCATATGCTGTCTATAGTAAGACTAATCCATGGCTGAAAAAAATAAAAATCTAAGTACATCCAAGCAGTAATAATATGCTGCTGGTTTGCATCGGTTCTAGCAATCCGGTAGTGCCCATCAGCAGTTGGCTTCGCCAACCCACCCTTTCTGTCCTATATTTCTTTTGTTCAACTGATTCACACGGCAGAGCAGATTGCCCCACCTCAGCTGTTTTACTCACCAACACTGATGGTAAGGTAAGTTTTAAAGCTTAAAATTTCCCATTTTAGAAAGCTCCATGTGTTCCGACAGTAAAAAGGTTTGCATCCCACCACTGCATAGGTAGATATACTTTAAGATGCAATCTGAATTCCAAAGAAAACAATACACAAATTGATTGTCCATATTTATTATAGTTGTGTATTCTTTTGCAACAGAAGGGGAAGCATTTCCTGGTTTGGAAGGAAGGACATCTTGACTCTCCATAACTAAAAGTTTACTTTTGGAACATTCAAGTTTCAACTTAAAAAGTAAATCACTGTATAGTTATGGTATTTGTTGAATTATTCCTTAAATGCACAATGAACTTCTATTTTACAATGATCGACTTCATTAAAAACTTTAAAAATGATATATTAATATATTTGCACCACACTACAATATTTATCCCAAAAAATTTTCCCATCTTTTTGATTTAATGTTCCTTAGTGTCCAAATTCCCAGTGACTATGCTAAAGCAATCAGATTACTTTTCATTTGGTCATTCTGCTCATTTCTACAGATGTCATGTTTCATGGAAGTTCAGAAAAATATCTTGTAAGACAAAAAAGGAAATATCCAGCTGCTAATGATGCAAAGAAATGTACACAAGTTGGGTGGCATTAATTTCCTATTCGTTTTTTTTTTAACATGGCTGCTTTATGCTAAAATGCAAACATGAACATTTAGAAGTTTCTATAAATATTCAGAAAAAAATAAGCTTGAGGAAACCAAGAATAAATATTGTAGTTCCATTCTTCATATTTGATGAAAGGGTCTTGAGAGAAATACAACCACATATAGGTGATTGTAGTTACAATCTTAAATAATAACAAAAGAAAGGTTTCCATTTACAAGTATTCTGCAATTTACAACCATTCATTTAGTCACCATTCAAAGTTACAATGGCACTGAAAAAAAGAGATTTATGACCATTTATCACACTTACAAGTTTTACAGTATCATGGTAACATGGTCATGTGATTAAAATTCAGACACTTGGCAACTGAGTCATATTTATGATATTTGCAGTATCCCAGGATCATATGATAATCTTTTGACAAAGAAAGTTAATGGGATAGCAAGTTCACTTTTAAAATTATGTTACTAAAGCCCATGTCACACTGCACCAACGGATGCAAAGAGGATGTAAAACAGAGAAAAACGCTTGCCATCTTTTGGTTAACGCGATGCATCCGTTGTGTACTTACTGCATACGTTTTTCATACTCTCTATCCGTCCAGCATCCGTCTACTGAGATTTCATCAACTCAAAAAGTTTTGAGCTGCACAAAACTTTTTGTGCGGATGAACTTTCCACTGCGTACGACCAACATCTGCAACACATACGGGCAAAAAAAAATTCTACATCCATTGTCATCCATTACACGTCTGCTGTATCCTCTCGGCATTCTCGGGGCATCCACACAACTCACATCCACTCCAGCGGAAAGTGGAAAGAGGGAGGAAGCGAAAGGTACACGGAACGTCCACACAGCGTCAGTAGCACGGACATAGAAAGGATGAAAGCGGATGCAGCTCGGATATAAGGCATTAAAACGGACAAAACGTTTGTATATGGGACGTATCTCGGATATTTAGGATGTCTGGAGGATGTCTAGAGTATGTGGAAGGACATTTAGCGGAAAACTGATATTTCCTATAAAAAGAGGAAGGAAATCATCTGGATGTCAGTATCAGTCCAGCAGCCATGGTGTGCAGACCTCATCAGCCTTGCTCTTGCTCTTTCACATCATCCATTGATGTCCACCATGGATCATCGCACGCTCCTTTTGGTAGCCGCCATCATTCAACACCAGAACCAAGCCCTTTTCTACGCAAGGAGAAAAAGGAGATGTCCAAGAGCTGTGTGGGTCCGAAGATGGATTGGGAGAAGAGTGGAGTTTGGACTGTATGACAAGCTGATGGTGGAGCTGAGGAATGAAGACCTTCGTGCATTCCAGCACTTCATGAGGATGCCACCAGCCATGTTTGACAAAGTTGTGGAGCGTCTGAGACTCATGTTGACCAACGTAAATGCCAACTTCCATCCGAGCCTGGACCCTGGACTGAAGGTGGCACTGACTCTGCGCCACCTGGCCTCTGGAACCACGTACAGAAACATGCAGTATGCCTGGAGGGTGCCACACAACACCATCAGCATTGTGGTCAGAGAAGTGGTGCAGGCCATCATCGAAGAATACGTGGAGGAGCTCCTCAAGTGTCCGACCACTGAAGAAGGCTGGAGGAAAGTTGCAGAGCAGTGGCATCAGAGGTGGAACTTTCCCCACACCATTGGAGCCAGAGATGGGAAAAACGCGGCCTGCAAAGCTCCAGCCAACTCAGGGTCCAATTATTACAACTAGAAGGGCTTCTTCAGCGTCGTCCTCTTTGCCATGGTTGATGGTGACTACAATTTCATGTACATCAATGGTTCAGGCAACGGGTCAGCTAAAGATGCCCAGATATACAATGCCAGTGACCTCAAGGATGGGCTGGAACGCAACCTCATCATGGGTTTTCCAGATCTAGACCCGTACCCAACGACACACAAGATGTGCCCTACTTCATCGTGGGTGATGATGCCTTCTCCCTCAGAACCCACCACATGAAGCCCTACATTTCTAGATACCTCACCCGTGAAGAGAGGATCTTCAACTACAGGCTGTCCAGGGCAAGACTGTCCAGGGTGGTGGAGAATGCCTTTGGCATCCTGGCCAACAGGTTCCAGATACTTCTCACCACCATGCAGCATCACCCAGGGACTGCGAGGAGCATCGTGGAAGCTTGCTGCATCCTGCACAATCTCATGCACACCCATTACCCAGTGTTGCAGAACAGGCTCGTGAACTGTCAACAAGGGAATGGGGACATGGAACCTGGTGAATGGAGGCAAGGACTAAACCTGATAGGCACTGTGGATGTTCAAGGCCCCAACAGAGCTTCACGTGAAGGGAAGAAGCAGCGCAACCTCCTGAAACACTGGTGCAACTCCGCAGCTGGAGCAGTGGAGTGGCAAGACAGGATGGTAGATGCTTAATGGATGCTTCCTTCAGCCTGTCTCATAACACTGATGAGATTGTGCCATGTATGTTGAGTGGCCCTACAATGAATAGATCATTAATAAAGAGTTTTGTTTATTTTGAAATGTGTTGATCAATGAATAAATTGTTATTGATAATAAAGGGCCATTTGTGTGGCAGCTGGGAGGGTGGACCATGCAGTCCCACTATGCTTGCACTGGAGGTTTATCTATCCCACAACTATCCTTACCCATCCCACAACTATCCTTACCCATCCCACAACTATCCTTACCCATCCCACAGCTATCCATCCCACAGCTATCCTTACCCATTCTACAAGCATGCAAAGGCTTAACCCTTTTTTCAAAGTTTTCACCAACACTTTATTAAGTTAAAAAAAATGAACCTAGTCTGTGAAGCAAAGATAACCTTTATTAATAACAAACTGTATAACTTTATTAAAAAAACAAAATGACCCAAGTAAAGTGTCTTAAGCAAAGATAACAACTCAGTCTCTGGCACTCTTTTCAGTCACTCTGAGGCATGCCCATGGTCTCAGATGTAAAGGGGCCAGGGACTGTGGAGGTGGCTGTTGCTGGAGTGCTGGTCTGAGGCGCCATTGGGGTGCCTGGCCCCGAGAGTACAACAGGAGATGGTGTGTGCAGGAAGCTCTCAGAGAACTGACTCAGTCCCGTGAGGTTGAGAGGCCCTTCATCAAGTACCTGGGATGTGAGGCCCAAGACTGATGACAGATGTTCTGACGAAGGGCTTGGCTGTGGGGTGGAGGAAGGAGGAGTGTAGTGGGGCTATCTGGTCTGCAGCTGGGTCAGCTGAGGCATCTCTGGCATCTGTGGCATTCGATGAATCTGGGCCTGGACTGGGAAGGGCTGCCTCTACTGTGGGAAGTCCTGGTAGTGGTAGACTTGGTAGGTAAGGGGCTGTTGAAATCCGTGGAAGGGCTGTGACATCGCCTGGGGTGGAGGAACAGACCTGGAGTGGGTAGAAGCAGGTTCAGCTGGGCCTTGAGGGTGGTGCAGAAGAGCTGTGATCCTCTCCTTCATCACCTGGTACTGGGCCTCGGGCATGTCCATGAGGGTCTGGCTCACGTACGTGAATTGCAGTTCGAGGATGGTATGTCAAAGTGGACCAGCTGGGAGAGGAGATCTGTGCTGGCTTTGATTGTGTCCCTGATCTCCAAGAGGACAATGTGGCTCTGTCCCTCCAGTCTGCCTCTCTGCCTGCTTTCTGTGGAGGTGGAGCTGGGGGTGAGTGTGGGTTGGTCTCTGGTGGCTGCTTCTTGCTCCATCTGAGACAAGGGATCCTCCATGTCCTCCGGCACGGGGAGTGCAGCTGTCAGGGTGTCTCTGTTGTGGGGCCCTCCAAAGACACCTGCCTGGACATGGTAGCTGTCTACTGGCTGGAAGAGGAGTGGATCTCTGTGGGCTGTCTGAGAGAGAGGGTTGACAGAGGGGCTGCTCCTCAGTGGCGGATCTCAACCTCCAGGAAGCTGCACCTGGCCATGACATAGGTCTCCCGGTCAGTGAGTTTGACAGCAGCCTGCCCGGATTTCTTCAGGTGCAGCTTACCATACCAGGTGTGCCTGTGCTTCCACCATCCAAGGAGGACATCTGAAGTGTAGTCCAGGCCTTCTCTCTTGGTGTCGTGATAGAGCCTGTGGCCCTTCCTCCACAGGTACTCGTTCTCCCTCAGCCATTCCAGCACCTCCTCCTCATGGTCTTTGGAAATGGAGTACTGTTTCCTCTCTCCCTTCTCCTTGCCTTACCCCTTCCTCCCTCTGGCAGGGGCTTCAGGGCCTTCAGCAGCAGGGCTTTGAAGGCCTTGGGGCTGGTCCATTACAGAAGCAGCAGGAGAAGCACCACCAGCAGCAGGAGAAGCACCACCAGTAGCAGGAGAAGCACCACCAGCAGCAGGAGAAGCACCAGCAGAACCAACAATACCAGCAACACTAGCAGAAGTGACAGCAGCACCAGCAGTACCAGCAGCACCAGCAGCAAGAGAAGCACCAGCAGCACCAGCAGGAGAAGCACCAGCAGCAGCAACACTCAGGAGCAGCAGCAGCAGCAGAGGCCCCCGCAGCTTCAGAGTCAGCGCCAGGGGGTGGGATGGTGGTTCTGTCCTTCTTGCCAGGGCTGGCAGGAGTAGGCACAGGCTTCCTCTTCTTCCCCATGGTGTTCTCTCAAGATGTCTCCGGCAGCAGGTCTTTCCTCTGAATGGTGACTGCTTGCGAGCTGCATCTTTTTATGTCCGTGGAGCTTACGCAATTCACCCTCCCCGCGTGCGCAGTGAACGCTTTGCATCCACTACGCATCCGCTAGGCATCCGCTATGCATCCTATAGGCATCTGTGATGCATCCGCATCATCCACAACGCATCCGCTCCTTCCATTACGCGTCCGCTTCGCTATTCTCCCCTGGAAGCCCTGCGGATGTGTCATCCGCTTCCATCCGCTTTCATCCGCTAGGCTTCCTACCAACATCCGCTTTATATCCCTGCTACATCCTCCCCACGTCCGTTCCTTTCCATTGTTTTCCATTCTGTTTATGCAAATTTGGGACACTTTTGAGAGCGGATAACAACAGATGGAGCCACCCCTGAAATTTTGCTCGTCTGCTGTGTCCTTTTTGCATACGTTTTGCATCCGTCGGCCAGTGTAACCTAGCCTTAACTTAACTGCATTGACTCACTGAATTAACTGTGACAAGAAAGGTCGTAAAATGGGGCAAAATTCACTAAACAGTCTCATTTAGTCACAAAAAAATGGGCTCAATTGTGATCATAATTCAAGACTACATGTCAATGGAGATTCTCAGTTGTCCTGGTTATGGCTGTCCCAAAGGTAATTTTTAAAGAGACGACTTTCTGGTTTTTCTTTGAAAATATTTCACTTCTCATCCAAGAAGCTTCTTCAGACCTGAGAGGTCTGGATGAGAAGCAAAACGTCTTCAAAAAATCCCCAAAAGTCCAGTTGCCTCTTGAAAAGGCACTCTGAGACAAGTCAGAACTATCTGTATTTGATTTTAACCTCAAAAAAAAACTTTTTTCTAAATAAAGTTTTATTGAATTTTAACAAAAAATTAAAACATCTTACTTGAGTACAGAATGGTTCCGGGTTATCACATTTCCATACAGACACAATTTCATATGCATATTCATCTTATGTATTCATATCCTATTACTCTTTTTTCCAACTTCTCACTATTTCTCCCTTTACTTCTCTTAATTTTCTTTTATGGTTATCTCATTTTCTTCTTATTCAATTGTATTTCTTTTACCTGAATTTCTATATCTTTTTCTTCATTATACTTATACTTTCGTCTGTCTTGTTTACAATTTTATATGTTCTCTTCCAACATTCTTAAAAAGCAAAATTCCCTCTATGATTGCCAATCAGATTGCAACGCCTTTAAGTCTTATTGTTATTATCATATGAAATCTCATTAAACATTAAGTATTCAAATATCATAACATTCAAATTTCTAATATCTACTTTATATCATGTAAATCTCATCATTCAGGCCCTGCTTGGTATTTCCCGTTGAAAATATAAAAAGAAAAATTTTAAAAACATAACTATATATATATATATATATATAAATATAACTATATATATAACTATAACTATATAACTATATAACTATAACTATAACTATATATATATATATATATATGCTGTTTAGCTTCCTTCGGTTATTATCCCACGTCATTGTAGTTCTGTTAAAGTTGTAGCAACGTTTCAGCAGAATCTCACCTGGCACCCTCCACCAGGCACCCAGGTGAAACCCAGCTTGCTAATGAATAGCAGCTTGCTAATGAAGAGCAGCCGTCCCTTCACACGGAGCCAAGCTGCACTGAAAGCCTCCAACACAAGAACAGAGTGTTGCCAGCCAATCAAAGCCACAAAACAGACAGAAGAAACCAGAAACACCAATCAATCAAACTCCAAGTCCAATGAACACAGATCCAGGCTCCCAGCCAATCAGAATGGACTAGCCTCAAATTTGAAACCAGGAACTAACTCTATACAGAAGCCTGAGGATGGCAGATGGGATTCTGCTGAAACGTTGCTTCAACTTTAACAGCACTACAATGACGTGGGATAATACCCGAAGGAAGCTGAACAGCACACATGTAAGTACCCACGAAAGCTTAAAAACACACACACACACACACACACACACACACACATATATATATATATATTGCTTTTTAAAGTTTTCGCGGGTACTTACATGAATGCAGTTCAACTTCCTTCGGGTATTATCCCACGTCATTGTTGTTGTGCTTTTAAAGTTGTAGCAACGTTTCAGCAGAATCTCATCTGCCATCATCAGGCTTCTGTATTGAGTTTGTATGTGGGTCAGGGTCTCACAGCCATTGGTTTTAAATTTGAGGCTAGCCTATTGGTGTGCCAAAATGTTTTTTTCTACATCCTGATTGGTTGGGAGTCTTGGTCTGTGTTTATTGGACTTGGAGTTTGTTTGATTGGTGTTTCTGGTTTCTTCTGTCTGTTTTGTAGAAAGATCTCCACACCACAAGCCAGGCAAACACCTGGGCACAAACAGACTCCCTCTGATACCTCCAGCTCAAACACACCCCAACCAGGCACCCAGATGAAACCTAGCTTCCTAATAGATAATAGCCGTCCTTTCCCACGAAGCCAAGCTGCACTGAAAGCGTCCAACACAGGAACAGAGTTTTGCCAGCCAATCAAAGCCACAAAATAGACAGAAGAAACCAGAAACACCAATCGAACAAACTCCAATAAACACAGACCAAGAGAAAACAACATCCTGGCACAACAATTGGTTAGCCTCAAATTTAAAACCAACGGCTGTGAGACTCTGACCCACATACAAACTCAATACAGAAGCCTGATGATGGCAGATGAGATTCTGCTGAAATGTTGCTACAACTTTAAAAGCACTACAATGATGTGGGATAATACCTGGCAACACTGTGTTCCTGTATTGGAGGCTTTCAGTGCAGCTTGGCTTCGTGTGAAAGGATGGCTGTTATCTAGTAAGGAGGTGTGTTCCAGCTTTTTTTACTGCATTTTTGTTTTCATCTAGGCGGGTACTTATTCTTCTCTTTGTCTGTCCAATGTATGTGGCCGGGCATGATGCACAGGGAACTTTATATATGCCTTGGTTTTCCAGGTCAATTTTGTCTTTGGGGTTCCTCAGGATGGCTGCTCTTTTTTTGTCTGTTTTGAAGGCACCCTGACTAAAGTACTGACAGCCAACGGCTTCCACAAAAACAAAATCACCACCTTGATCCACAAAAACACACTAAGCATAATAGAGACCTAGAAGATCAACAGACCTATGGAACAGTTGTCCTGCCCTACATAAGAGGTACTACAGACAAAATCAGTAAGATATTACACAGGCATCACATCAAGACTGCCTTCAAAACAGACAAAAAAATAGCAGCCATCCTCAGAAACCCCAAAGATAAAATTGGCCTGGAAAACCAAGGCATATACGAAGTCCCCTGTGCATCATGCCCAGCCACATACATTGGACAGACCAATAGAAGAATAAGTACCCGCCTGGATGAACACAAAAATGCAGTAAAAAAGCTGGAACACACTTCCTCACTAGTCCAACACATGAAAGTCACAGGTCATAACATCAACTTCAATGACCAAAACCCTAGCCACTATAGAAAACCCCAGCCATGGAATCATCAGAGAAGCCATAGAGATTGAAAAAAGACCTGAAAGCATGAACAGAAGAGATGATTCCACCAGACTGTCAATCATTTGGAAGCCTGCACTCTCAAACAGAAAGATCTCCACATCACAAGCCAGACAAACACCTGGACACAAACAGACTCCCCCTGATACCTCCAACTCAAACACACCCCAACCAGGCACCCAGATGAAACCTAGCTTCCTAATAGATAATAGCCATCCTTTTACTCGAAGCCAAGCTGCACTGAAAGCCTCCAATACAGGAACACAGTGTTGCCAGCCAATCAAAGCCATAAAAAAGACAGAAGAAACTAGAAACACCAATCAAGCAGAACACAGCAAACTCCAAGACCAATAAACACAGACCAAGACTCCCAACCAATCAGGATGAAGAAAAAAGGATGAACCATTCTGGTTCAACAGTAGACTAGCCTCAAATTTAAAACTGAAATGGCTGTGATCGCCTGACTCACAGACGAACTCAACACAGAAGCCTGATGATGGCAGATGAGATTCTGCCGAAACATTACAACAACTTTAAAAGCACAACTACAATTACGTGGAATAATACCCAAAGGAAGCTGGACAGCATACATGTAAGTGCCCATGAAAACTTAAGAAAACATATATGTATGTATATAGGCTATTCAGCTTCATTCGGATATTATCCTACGTCATTGTTGTTGTGCTTTTAAAGTTGTAGCAACGTTTCGGCAGAATCTCATCTGCCATCATCAGGCTTCTGTATTGAGTTTGTCTGTGAGTCAGGTTAGTAATAGTACAGATCGAAACCACGCACAATCACGAATTTCAGTCTGTCACTGAAAAAATCCAAACTGGAAGCCAAAAAAAAATGTTAATCTTAATTTTTCATTGTAGGCAATTATTATTACTGAGACTCTAAATTCGGGTCTTCACCATCCCATTTAAGACAAAATAGATTTCTAAATATAAGATAGTCTAGAGCAGGGTTGTCAAACTCAGATGCATCTTGTGCTGGCCATGCCCATGCCCAGTTTAACAAAGGGGGAAACAGTCCTGATACATCACGTGACACTGCCAAAATGACGTGAGTTTGACATATATGAGAGCTTCCAAAATAGAAGTGTCCTAAATCATTCTCATTTCAGATGGATTTTTACAATATCGATTTATTGTCTTTGAACATATAATAATCAGTTTAGGATTGGATTGAAATAAGTTTTGGGTCAGGCACAATTGAACATTCTTTTGTTTATAGCAGGGGTATCAAACTCAAAGCCAGGGGGCCACATCCAGCCCACAGGGTGCTTATATATGGCCCGCCTGAAAAGAGCAAAGGACTGGCCCGCAGTGCCTCTGCCAGTAAAAACAGAGCTTGGGTGGACTGCAGGTAGCCCTCCGAAGTTCAGTTTTCACTGGGAAAGGGTTGCAGGAAGCCATCACAGCCAAAAACAGAGCTTGGGAATCTGTTTTCACTGGTAGATCGCTCGGGCCACCACAGGCACACCCGACACAAATAATGTCAAGCTGGCCATGCCCAGCCTGGCCACGCACCCCCCAGACCCCAGTGAAACACAACCCTGATGTGGCCCAACCGGTAGGAGACCCAAGCAACCCAAGTGGTAGATAACCCAAGCAAGTGGTAGGAGATTTCACAACTATAATGTCCAATTCACAAAAGTGTACAGCATATGGGCATATGGGATATTAAGAGAATACAGGTATGGTGAAGAAAATTTCCCAAACAAAGTGGCAATCAAGAACACTCAAGAGATGCCTTTCTGCAACAGCAGTTCTCTTCTTAAAAAAAAAAAATTGTAAGTTGCCATTAGCTACAGATTTTTCTTTTGCGATGAACATAGCAAGAAATCTGTTTACATTTTTACTTTGAGTTTGAGATTAAACCAGGAAACCTGATGACAGGTTTTTGCACAGGGCACAAAGGACAAATTGAAGAGATCAAAATATTATTTTAGTCCACAAAATTATTTATAGGGAAAAAATAGAGAATTCAGATATAGGTACTTAGCTAAAATATAATCTAACACAATTATTGAAAAACATACTGCAGAGTTACTACTCTTATTGTCCTTTCTTTTACTGGGAATTGTTAAAAATATCTCAATCTGAACCTTTTTCTCCCTTCTTATCATCATCGATTCCTAGTGCGCAACTGCATTTATTTTTTTTTACTAATAGCTAATAAAGAACCCTGTGCTCCTTCATTTAAATAATTTAACTCTTTAGATTCTCTCTCATAATGCAGGCTTACCAAGAAGACATGGGGATATTAAAGCTTTTTGTTTGTTGACTGAAAAGACTCCCCAAAAGAAACAAAACAATAAAAGCATGTATTATAAAAGAAACAAAAAGGGTAGATAGAGAATAAAAGAGAAAAATAAGAATTCTAAATTTAAAAAAATCTTTCCTCTATCTCTTCAACAACCCATTCCACTCAGTTGTCAGTGTAAATAAGATATGTATTGCTACATGGGATGTTGAACCTCTATGTATTTAGGGGTATTTGTGTATGTGTGAATTCACTTTCTTTCATTATTTTTAGATGCAGTATCAGTAATGTGTATAAAAATTTCATTAGTTAACCAATTAACTTGTAGCCTTTGTTTTGCTTAGGTTCCTATAACTGTGCTTTGAAATTGAAGTGATATGTTGCTAAAGAAAAATATTTTTACAGACAGAATTAGGTCAAGGAAGAAATTTCAGTGGGACTAAACATAAATGGAAAAAAATGTCTTTGATGTCTCCCATTTAAGACTAAAGGTATACAAGGAAAAAAAGCTTCACGATGCTCTCTTTAGTTACCAATATCGTTGCTTTCCAGAGATACCGAACTCAGAAAAATTATGATGGGTGGCAATAATATCCTTATAATAATAGATGTGTGGCAATAATAATGTCCTTATTTCCTAGAAATTTAAATGATACTGTTAAGTTAGTAGCCTTATTATAAGTTCATTGTTTTCTAGTGAAAGGTGCAGAAGGATTTCTGCAGTTAAATGATACAATCTTGTTAGAATAGGAGAAATCCAGAATTACTGTGAAAGCAGTAACATTTTAGGGCCCATAATTTTTAGAAAAATAACCTAAGAAGAAATCATATGTTCATATTTCTGCAAGACGATAGTATTCATTTCAGTGTTCATAACTAACATCCTGTTTGGGAATTATAAATGAAATCACAATACATTTAGAAGGCACCAATTGTGGGTTTCATTTTCTTGTAAAAGAAAATCAACTGCATGTGTGTAACGGAATAGAGAGAAAAAGAATTTTTATACATATAAGTACTACTACATGTGAAAATATATATTTGTACAAACTATGATGATGATGATGATGATGACAATGAACATAACCACAATCTAAAATTACACAAGGCAAAATGCAAAATATTCAGCTACATGCCTTTTCCAAATTAATATAGCATATTCACTATAATAAAAAAGGATTTTAAATTCAATGGTAGTCAACTCTGATAGCTCTCTCTCCCTCTCTCCCTCTCCCTCCCTCTCTCTCTCTCCTATCTATATTTCTCTATTTCCATTTTTATATACATCTCTCCCACTCTCTTACCCCCCCTCTCTCTGTATACACACATACACATGCACACACACACACACACACACAATTTATGTGCCAAAGTAATTGAGCAAAAACTCTGATCAATTTCTGTCACATCTAAAGAACTAAGACATCTCGGTGCAATTTATATAGGCTTCTGTTCACCAGGTAGGAGATTGTCTACTGGTCTATTTTCAACCTAGTATGCCATGAAGCAAATCAAGAGTTGGTGAGAGCTTGTCTGTCAACTGTTGAATCAAGTCTCAAATAACCCAATCCCTGAGCTTCTCCGTGATGCAATTTGGTGATTAGAGCAGTATAAAAAGATTAGCAGTTTGGCGATTAGAGCAGTATGAGAAGATAAGCAAGCCAATTTAAAGCTGACAGTTCAGTGTAAGTTAAAGCATGAGTTTCCCCAATGAAGCAACCATGCTGAAACATTCAAAAATGTCATCTTTCTAATGGGAGGGAGAGGTGGGAGATGCAATACCTTCCGCTCATGACTTCTTGTGCCACCAGAAGGATTCTGCTTCAGAAAGCCTGCTGTTGTGGACCATCTTGTAGGGTTTTTTCGTGAAGGCTCTTCTGAAGTAAAATTGGTATCGCTGATTGATAAGGAAAGGCCCACTAATGCTGGGTCACTGCTGCGCCGTACATGAAGTGGCATGTCTGAAGAGATTAAAAACAAAAATAATCTGTGAGACAAGACTTTTTCAACAAAGTGAAAGACTATACTGTTCTTAGTTGGAAATCAAATGGTTATAATATCCAACCTACAGGGTGCAAAAAAGTCCCAATTAGTTACCTAATGTAATCAAAGAAATAATACATTGCTCAAAGGCCATAAAACCCAACTTATAGGATCCAAGCAATCAATGGGTGATGGCAGAATGAAAAAATAATTCAATTAATACACTACATTGAGTATTTAATCATTTTCCCCTTCAGTTGCATCAATTTAATCTAGCTTACAATTACATCTATTATTTCGATGTGACAACTGTTCAAAGTTACAAAAGATCACCTTATATTCTAGTTCCAGAGTTCTGACGCATGCACACACACACACACACACACACACACACACACACACACACCACAGCCATATCCTGTGGTCACATGAACACACTTGGGTATTTAGCAAAACCAACTAACTTTTTTGATATTAAGCATTTGTGAGAAGATTTATGACAAGCTATTGTCAGAAACCAGTCTTCTTAGATGGTTTCCGGAAAAAATGGACATGCAAATTGCACTGACAGATTTAATGACCAGAGTGTTCACTTAGTAACCACCAAATCAAATATCATAAAATGTTGTGGGTCACATAACCACCATGACTTGTGATAGTAATTCCAGACTCCATTGCAGCTGTAAATCGAGGGCTACTTGTAAATGTGATCGTAACTTTTGGAGGAGCTTTGGGGCAATAGCTCAAAGCTTTCATGGAATATATACAACCCTAGGTTGGATTGTACTCTCCTTTTTAAAGCACCCAACTTCCTTGAACAAACAATATGAAGTTCCAAATCTTCCTTCACTTATTTATAAAATGCAACAGTTAGTCAAAGGAAGATATTTTAACCAAAAACAATCACACCAATCTTTTAAAATATATCTTTTCTTTTATGTACACTGAAAGCATTTGTACCAAGACAAATTCCTTGTGTTTCCCATTACACTTGGCCAATAAAGAATTCTATTCTAATATCTATCATTCTACTCTATAAAGTAACAATTACTGGCAAGATGTCTCTAAAGTCCCTGGACGACTTCAAATAATATTTTCCTCTTCTTTGAAACAAATGAGGAGGATATCATACCTGTGGTGGGATTCAAAGATTTTTAACACCAGTTCGTTGGGCAAGGCTTGGCGGGCATGCTTTGTGCCCATCATGGCTTGGCGGGCATGCTTTGTGCCCACCACACACTTTGCATGTGATATAACTAAGAGCATGATTCCAACATACTATTCACACCTCTAAATGTATAATAAATTTGTTTTTAGATGTTACACTCTTCCTTATGATTCCTGTTCCTAAAAATAGATCATTATCAATATTATTTACAAAAACACCATAACTATCATCTTCCACAGGCAAACAATTTGGGATAATCCAACTATTGTAGAACTGAACCATCAATACCTCACTATTAGCCATTCATCAGCAATTCCTGAACCAAGTTATTTCACATGGATTACAGATTCACCCTCCACATCTAAGAAGGAAACCAAAAACAGTGTCTATTTATTGTGCTTCTCTTTTTACAGTGTTTGAGATGGATCATTGTTTGAAATAATCCAGGGGTTTAGTAAACTATGTCCTGGAAAAATTAGGACAAAAATATTACGAAGCACTAAATCCTGGCGGCATTTTTTTTAAAATAATATAAGTTGCAAAAATGGGGCTGGAGCTATCAGACATTCATGCAAAGCACAATTTTACATAGTGCACCTAAGTTCAAGGCAGTTGTGAACTTTTCTTTTTCCAAAGTTTGCTTAAACCTCTAAGAATCACATTTGATTTGATTTTATATTCTGCATTCTTATCTAACTTTGGATGGACAAAACGTTTGATGTTATACAGTTGTATATATATAATGTGCATATATATAATGCCTATTTTAATAGAGTAAAAGAGATCTGCATTATTAACACCAAATCATGTATAATAATCCTAATTATTTTCAAGCCCTTTTTAGACAGGGCCACTAATGTCTTGATCAGGACTGAAAATCCAACTGTAACTGGCATAAAGACAACAGGGCACCATGGTTTCAACTATAAGATTATTTATATAATCAAGGATTATTGCTAAATTGAGTATTTACTGGACAGTGTGATGCTGGGTTTTTAAATTTTATTCGGCTACTTACAGAACTCAAGGGAACTCAAAAGCAAAAATTCAGCTCTAAATATTTTATTTGGGAAGGAGAAAAGTTAAATGAAAGAAAAAATAAAATTTATTTTTATTACACGATCTTCTTGCCTTGTTTAAACACCTATTTTTATTGCACTTCAAGATGTGCAGAAAAGGAAATGCATTTTCAAGAAACATGTTTCTACCAATGACAAAAAATGTGATATTAAAATGGAACATCTATGGAGATGTTCTGACATCATGGTTGTCCCAAAAGTACTTTTAAAAAGACAACTGGACTTTCTTGGTTTTTCTTGAAGACGTTTCACTTCTCATCCAGGACTGAATAAGCTTATTGGATAACAAGTGAAACGTCTTCAAGATAAACCAAAAAAATCCAGTTCCCTTCCTTTTTAAATGCACCTTTGGGACATAAAAAGCGAATAAAAATAATTCATGTGCATGTATATTATTCTTACCTAACAGCATACAATTTATGTGCATGCAATTTATGAGATTTTAAAACATTTTAATCAGCTTTATTATTATGTTTAAACCAAGACTATAAGTCTCTTTTCTTTGATGCATGCTTCCATCAACAGAACATTTGAAAACAGGCAATGCTCCAAAACGAAAATGGAATTTTTGAAACTGGGAGGTAATTTTTATTTGATTATTATTATTTTAGTATTCAAGGTCCATAAAAAAGTGTTAATGAGCCATAAGAGGCTTTCAGACCATTAATTGTTCCAAATGTGGGAATGTGCTCAGAAAAGTTATTTTCTAATTCTTTTATAAAGCTACACAAGCTGTGCAAATATTGTTGTGCACTGTGTGAAAGAATGCCTATTTTTGTGAATGCTTAATGTGCTGTCATTTATTTCTCCAGATAACCATAATTTAACCAATATTATTTCCCTTTTAAAAATAATTATTTCTAATAATAATAATAAAAAACATTTTTAGACAAAAGCAGGGGATGTACGATGGGATGTCTTGGAGAGCTGGATGTGTTCTATGTGTGTATGTATGTGTGTGTATGGTTTTTTGGCTCCATACATTCTTTTCAAATTATCAGAAATATACATAATATTATACATATGACCACACTATTTCTTACATTCAAATGTAATAATATCAGTTGTTTTATTCCTAACTTCCAATCTGTTTTTGTTCCAACAATAATCTTCCATAGTGCTACACTCAATTAGCATTTCCTTTTGTTGTGGCATCCCATCTCCATTTTTTTTCTCAGATAATCATTAAAAATTACTTTTGCAGATATGCATTTCTGTCTATATGTAGAATTATAAAAGATTTACAATCTAGTTATGGAATATATAATGTACAAACTTCTTGATCCGAGTTCTCCATCCCATTTCCCAGTTCAATTTTCTCCAGATATCAAAACCAAAACAATAAAAGTGATTTTAAAAATCCTAATCCTAATCCAGAGTTGAATAAGTAACTCATCATATTTTTTGCTGGACATCTAGCTGCCTAAAAAAAGACCCCCAAATTATAATATGTAAAAAGAAATCAGAAGTAATGAAGCCTATAATAATATATTCATTTATTTAGCTTATGATTCCCAAACTCTCATTTGGATTTCCTGAAGAACAAATGTTAAGTATAATGAAACAAACACTGTTTTGCTTGTTACAGAATAACAGAGTTGGAAGCGATCTTGGAGGTCTTCCAGTCCAACCACCTGCTCCAGCAGAAGACCCTATACCAGGGGTCTTCAAACTTGACAGTTTTAAGACTTGTGGGCTTCAACTCCCAGAATTCCTCCTCCAGTCATGTAAGCTCAGGAGTTTGGGAGTTAAAGTCCACAAGTCTTAAACCTGTCAAGTTTGAAGACCCTTGCCCTATACCATTTCAGACAAATGATTGTCCAATCTCTTTTTTAAAAACCTCCAAGGATAGAGCACCGACAACTTTTGGAGGGCAGCTTTCAATCCGATGAGGTGCTTCTTCTTCAAGATCCTTGTTGTTCTCTGAACTTGGTAACAACTAGATAACATCACCAGTGCCAGAGTGATTGGGGCAGAAGTCATTGGTAAACCAGAGCAAGCCACTTGTATAGATAAACATATAGCAAATCCCTCTCTCCTCCAACACCAACGATGTTAGTCAGGCAATAAAACATCTGCAAGGAACCATCTTTGAAAGTGTCCCTCTGCCCTCCCAGAAGATTATACATGTGTGGATAATGAGAATGTATGACGCTATGGGACTCTGTTGCCAGGTTATATTCCTCCCTGAAGTTGAATCTATCTTCAAATGCAAGTGCCATACATACTATTGTGATAAAAAAAAAAAACAATTAGAATGCCTAAACTGGGGAAATGTACTGCAGCATTGTTAAAAAAGGGAATATTAATAACATTTGTTTTAAGTCAGGATTACAGTAAATTTGCAAGAGGGTGTACATGCATACAGAAGATATGCATGCACAATTTTACATAAATAAAATTATTGTTCCATCCACTCTTTATTGCTGATGCTACATATGATGCTATCTAATTTTAATCAAAATCATTAATATTTCTATTAAATGACTGAATAGGATGATATGATATGAAAGAATGAATCAGCATTCCAACAGCATTTTTTCAAGAGTGCACCTAGAACTAAAGAGTGCACCTAAAACTAATGCTACTTTTGGAATTACAGGACTACCCTAAAGAGCATGTTGAGGATAGGAAGGAATGTTTGTAAAAAAAATATCTTGGGAACCTCTGAGAATTATTTTTTTTTTTGAAAATCCTTTTGTGATTTTCAGACAAGATCAAACAGAACTGGAAAGAGGAGTAAAATGTGTCATTGGCTAAGAGTCCCTATACTGGCACACAACATCCAAATCCAGCCCCTTGAATTCCTTTAACATTGACAGTTAGGCTTCAATAAATCATTTATGTTCGCTTATTCTCCCCTTTTTCCCCAATTACCCCTGTAATTCCTATTGTGAGCAGGAACTATTATATATATATTATTTGTTTGTTTGCTTGTTTGTTCCTTCAAGTTGGTTTTAATTCTGAGTGACTGCCTGAACAAGTTTTCTTGTCAAGATTTCAACAGTAGTGTGCCATTGCTTAAATTCCAAGAGCTGAGAGAAAATGACATTTCCCAGGCCAACCAAATGGCTTTGTGTTTCAGGTGGAACTAGAACTCATAAGTGCCCTGTTTCTAGCCTGATGCTTTAACCACTATATCAAAGTGTAAAATGTATCATGTAAATAGTACACAACAATAAGAAGAATAACAATTCCTTAATGAATATGATCTCTGGTTAATTCATATATTTCAGAATTATACTCCTTTTTTAAAAAAATGTTTTGCATAATTATTTCCCATCGTCAAAACATTAGAATAGACATTGTAGGCACAATGTAGTGTCACAAAATCCTGAATGATACCTGATCATATTTGAAGCTAAAGAGTCCTTTGAAGACTAGATAAAACGGCAATGATCTCTAATCACAAGGCTTCAAATTCTCAGTGGCACTAATGCACTGTAAATATTGATTTCCTTATGGAGCCAAGGTGCATTTTAAATAAACACTGAAAATAGGAAATCTAATCACACATTGTAGAAGTTTTTTTAAGCCAAAGAACCAGAGGAGAAAAAATGAAATGAAATGAAGATGTACTGGGAGCTTAGTATCTTTGAAAACATTCTCAGTGTTATTAACTCAAGAACAGATGGATAATGAAATATGTAAAGCCCATGTCACACTGGCCAACGGATGCAAAAAGGACACAGCGGACGAGCAAAATGTTCCATCCGTTGTTATCCGCTCTCAAAAGGGGCAAAAATTTACATAAGCAGAGCGGATAACACGGACATGGGGAGGACGCAGGGCGGATGCAAAGCGGATGCGGAACAGAAGCCCAGCGGATGGAAGCAGATGGGAGCGGATGGGAGTGGGTGGCACATCCGCAGGGCTTCCGGGGGGCCTCAGCGAAGCGGACACGGAACGGAAAGAGCAGAAGCAGAGCGGACGCCGAAGGGATGAAGCGGATGCACAGCGGAAGCCTAGCGGATGCACAGCGGAAGCCTAACGGATGCCTGGCGTTCACTGCGCATGCGGGGAGGATGCATTGCGTAAGCCCTGCGGATATAATGGAAGCAGCTCGGAAGCAGGACGCCATTCAGAAGAAAGACTTGCTGCAGGACACATTGACTGCCTTGCCTGCCCTGCCTGCATGTCTGCCTGCCAACCTTGCTGCCAGCCTCCCTGCCAGCCTTGCTGCCAGCCTCCCTGCCAGCCTCCCTGCAAGCCAGCAACCCCACAACCATGCGGAGGCACAGCAAGCCTCAGCCATCTGCTGCCAGCCCTGGCAAGAGGGACAGGGCTACCATCCCGCCCCCTGGCCCTCACTCTGGTTCTGCTGGGGCTTCTGCAGCACGGGCTCGCTCTTCTGGGGCTGGCGCTTCTGCTGCTTCTGCTTTTGGAGGAGCTGATGACAAGCACTCCAGCACCAGCCACCTCCACAGCACCTGCACCCTTCACCCCTGGGACTGAGCGACCAAGAGGAGTCTATTTATGATTCACACACTTGCTTCATTTCTTTTTTTTTTTTTTAAAGTCTTGCTGGAAACTTTTAGAAATGGTTTAAGCCTTTGCATGCTTGTGGGATGGGTTAAGATAGCAGTGGGATGGGTTAGGATACCTGTGGGATGGGTAATAGCTGTGGGATGAGTTAGGATAGCAGTGGGATAGATAAACCTCCAGTGCAAGCATAGTGGGACTGTATGGTCCACCCTCTCAAGTGCCATACCTACAGCCCTTTATTATCAATAATAATGTAATAATTATTGACAAATGTCAACATAAACACAACTCTTTATTATTATCCACACATGTCAACATAAACACAACTCTTTATTAAATGCCCTGTTCATTGTAGGCCAACCAAACAATCTCATCTGTGTGATGAGACAGGCTGAAGGAAGCATCCATTAAGCATCTACCATCCTGTCTTGCCACTCCACTGCTCCAGCTGGGGAGTTGCACCATTGTCTCAGGAGGTTGTGCTGCTTCTTTGCTTCATTTGAGGCTCTGTTGGGGCCTTGCACATCCTCAGTGTCGATCAGGTTTCGCCCTTGCCTCCATTCCCCAGGCTCCATGACCCCATTGGCTTGTTGGAGGTCCACGAGCCTGTTCTGCAAGACTGGGTAGCGGGTGCGCATGAGATTGTGCAGGATGCAGCAAGCTTCCATGATCCTCCTCACGGTTTCTGGGCAATGCTGCATGGTGGTGAGAAGTACCTGGAACCTGTTGGCCAGGATGCCAAAGGCGTTCTCCACCACCCGTCTTGCTCTGGACAGCCTGTAGTTGAAGATCCTCTCTGGAGGTGTAGGGCTTCATGAGGTAGGTTGTGAGGGAGAAGGCGTCATTCCCCTCAATGAAGTAGGGCACATCTTGTGTGTCGTTGGGCAGTGGTTCTGGATCTGGGAAGCCCACGATGAGGGTGCCTTCCAGCCCCTCCTTGAGGTGACTGGCGTTGTATACCTGGGCATCGGAAGATGAGCCGTTGCCTGAAACATCGATGTACATGAACTTGTAGTCAGCATCGACCATGGCAAAGAGGATGATGCTGAAGAAGCCCTTGGAGTTGAGCTGGAGATTTGGCTGGAGATTTGCAGGCCACGTGCTTCCCATCTATGGTTCCAACGGTGTGGGGGAAGTTCCACCTCTGATACCACTGCTCTGCAACTTTCTTCCAGCCTTCTTCAGTGGAGGGGTACTGGAGGAGCTCCTCCTTGTATTCTTCGATGATGGCCTGCACCACTTCTCTGACCACAATGCTGATGGTGTTGGATGGCACCCTCCAGCCATTCTGCATGCTCCTGTAGGAGGTCCCTGAGGCCAGGTGGCACAGAGTGAGTGCCACCTTGAGCCCAGGTTCCAGGCTGGGCCGGAAGCTGGTGTTTGCCTTGGTCAACCTGGGTGTCAGGCACTGCACAACTTCGTCAAACATGGCTGGCAGCATCCTCATGAAGTTCTGGAATGCACGAGTGTCTTCACTCTTGAGCTCCACCATCAGCTTGTTGTCCAGTCCGTCCTCCGCTCTACTGGCGAACCATCTTCGGACCCAGACTCTTTTTGGGTGGCTCCTTTTCTTCTTGCAGTAGTGTTCACAGAGCCTGTAGATGGCTTCGCACTGTTGCAGAACGATGGTGGCTGCCGAAAGGACTTTGTTACAATCCACGGTGGACATGACTGGATGCTGTGGGAGAGGAAGAGGCAGATGAAGGCTGCAGAGGTCTGCACTGCTGGGCTGTTGTTCTGAAAGTGCGATGCAGGCGAGTTGCTCCCCCTTTTTATAGGCAGTATAGGTTTTCCGCTAGGCATCCTCTAGGCATCCTCTAGACATCCTTAATGTCCGAGATAGGTGCCCTCTGCGAACGTTTTTTCCATTTTAAACGCTTTGTTTCCGTGCTGCATCCGCTAGACATCCATTCTGCATCCGTTCTGCATCCGTTCCGCTTCCTCCCTGCGTCCGTTTACCGCTGGAGCAGATGGAGTTGCGCGAATGCATAGCGGACGCCTAGCAGATATAGCGGATGCGTAGCGGATGCAGAACGGACAAACTGGATACACTTTCTGCGCAAAAGTTTTAGGCAGCCCAAAACTTTTGGAGTGGATGAAACGTCCATAAACGGATGCTGGACGGATAGAGGGGAAGCAAAACGGAGGCAGTGAGTACAGAACGGATACATCGCGTTAACCAACGGGTGGCAAGCTTTTTTGTCCGCTTTACATCCTCTTTTCATCCATTGGTTCAGTGTGACATGGGCTTAAGGAAACTTTGTATGGACATGCCAAAGAGTATGTTTTGCTCAGTAAGCTGTTACCCCTGCTTCAACTACAGTATAATAGAGGATAAATTTACAAGGTAACAGAACATGATATCAAATAGAAATAACTTCCAAAGGATAGAAAATAATGATTGTTTTTATGGCTTACTATTCTTTTGCAAATAAAAATAAGGCCTAATTCTCAATAATCCACATCATGGTTGTCTCAAAAGTGCTTTTTACAAAAGGCAACTGGACTTTCTGGTTTTTCTTTGAAGACATTTCACTTCTCATCCAAGAAGCTTTTTCAGGTTCTCAGAACTGAAATTCTCAGAATTGAAAAAACTTCTTGGATGACAAGTGAAACAACTTCAAGGGAAAATAAAACCCAGTTGCCTTTTGAAAAAGCATATTTAGACATAACCTAAACACCATCCCTAGGATAAGGATATCCCCCAGTTGATGCCTTATAAATGTCTCAGAATTCTAGGAGTAAAATTCCCAACTGAACTGTTCAACCATCAGATTGTTAGGTAATTTTTCCATGCACCTTACTGTAAACTGGACATTCACAAACAATTTATACCAGTCAACTGAAACTTCAAAACAGCCATTTGAGTAAATCATCTCTGTGATTTCAGCCCAGTTAATATTACAGGGATCAGCCTATAAAAATATTTTAAAGATTCAATCTATGAAATCCATCTGCCTCATCTGATATGAATTTTCAGATTGCTCATCTTGTTTTACTGACATTTGATTTTTAACTGAAGATTGGGGAGGGGGAATCAAACTGAACTTAATCCTACATTTTCAAATGCATCCACATCCATTTTGAGCTATATACCACCAAGCATACTCAGTCTTCTTTTTGTGACCTTCTTAACACTATTTTGACCGAGACACCAAAAATTCATAAGATGATCTAGCCAGCTTTTGGCTTGTGCAAATATTCTTTTATGGGTATTTCTCTCCAGTTTAAATTTCAGCCATACCACTGACAACCAAGCAAATCTAATTCCCCCAACTGTTTCCTAGGTAACCAAGTATAGAAACTAACTAGACAAAGCAAATATTGTGAAAACTTTCAGCAATCTAGTTGGGCAGAAAAGATACAAATATCAAAGTCAATCTGAATGTATATTATTTATATCAATGTACATCACTTGCATAATTATGTAATTACACTTTTTACATCATACCAATCATTAGCATAATTTCAAAACTGACACAAGTGATATCAAAATATCAATGATTTAATATTATGACATAAACTGAGGCAAACTAGACAGCTATGGATTTTGTCTATTATTTTTTGATGTTAAAACAAACTTTTTGTATGCTATATCTAAAGTCTGCTAAAGAGGAGTCTCCTCAAGACAGACTTTACCATATAAAGGTAATTTTCAATTTATAACAGTTCATTTAGTGACTGTTCAAAATTCCAGGCACTGACCATGTTTTACACTTACAACTCTTGAAACATCCCTATGATTATATCCACATTCAAATGCTTGGCAACTGATTCATACCTATGACCACTGCCAGGGGTGGGACACAACAGGGTTAGCTATTGGTTCAGTGATTTATGATGTGCTTCCCTGCACGCTGCGAACGTGCACCTGTAATTCTCCCATGAGCTGTTCAGAGCATCCAGTAGTGGGAGGTGCTTCAGTCTCTGCATATCTAGGCTGGGCTTAATTTGTGGAACACTCTTCCCCCTCCACGGGACTCATCCCCAGCATTGCCCAGTTTTTGATCAGCCTCATTGTGGATAGGCAGTGCTTTTTGTTCTTCCTTGGCCAAAACAGAAGTATTACTCAGCAGGTTTGGATATAGTCCGTTTCGTTTTTTTCATGCTTTTAGCCCTCAAATCACTTTACGATCTCTCGACATTAGCTCTCCATCTGGTCGTCGGAGATCATTTGCATTTTCAGGCAGCGCTGCTTCGCACCCAAAGCAGCGGGCAGCTTTAGCATTGCTCAGAGCCACGCCGATCTGTTTGTTCTACCCCCTGCCATTGTGATTCTGCATTGCCTTTCTCTATAGCAGCAATAGAGGCTTGGGCGTTTTCGCTCTCATCTGAGTCGTATTGTTTGATTTTTTCCCCACAGAACGCCATCTTGGTGTGGAAAGCAATAAGAATTCTTTCCACCCCTTTCCCCATTGTTTCTTTTAGCCACAAGGAGAAGACGTCGGAGGCATTTCCCTACGTGGTGCGAGTTTGTGGCTGGGAAACACGTGCGCACCAAAAATAATGGCTATTGTTTTTGCCTTTATTTTTTAAAAAACTGCATGGGCGCGCTATTTGTAACTCAAGCTGTGTGAGGCAGTTTTCTTCCTGATCAGAGGTTTTTCCTTCTGATAACCTAAGGAATTATTACACCTCATTTTCTTATTAGATTTGAGGCCAACCCTATATTAGTGTTGGTTTAACCCTCACAGCCTTACCCAGCAGCATAACAGTGAGCACCCAGGCCTCTGTCCGCCTGTGCAGGGAAGCTGTTCAAATCCTCTCTTTGTTATCATGGCCTTTCAGGTGTTCTTAAGCCCCTGTCACACTGTACCAACGAATGGAAAGAGGATGTAAAATGGAGGAAAACAATTGTCATCCATTGATTAACGCGATGTATCCATTCTGTACTCACTGCCTCCATTTTGCTTCCTCTCTATCCGTCCAGCATCCATTTACTGATGTTTCATCCGCTCAGAAAGTTTTGAACTGCTCAAAACTTTTGAGCAGAAAATGTATCCAATGCATCCATTCTGCATCCTCAAGGCATCCGCTAGGCATCCATTCTGCATCCGTTACGCATCCGCTATATCCGCTAGGCATCCGCTTCGCATCCGCGTAACTCCATCTGCTCCAGCGGTAAACGGACGCAGGGAGGAAGCGGAATAGATGCAGAACGGATGCAGAATGGATGCCTAGCGGATGCAGCACGGAAACAAAGCATTTAAAACGGAAAAAACATTCGCAGAGGGGACCTATCTTGGATATTAAGGATGTCTAGAGGATGCCTAGAGGATGCAAAGGGACACCTAGGGGAAAACCTATACTGCCTATAAAAAGGGGGAGCAACTCATCTGGATCTCACTTTCAGACCAGCAGACCAGCTGTGCAGACCTCTGCAGCCTTCATCTGACTCTTCCTCTTTCACAGCATCCAGTCATGTCCACCATGGATCGTAACAAAGTCCTTTTGGCAGCCACCATTGTTTTGCAACAGTGCGAAGCCATCTACAGGCTCTGTGAACTCTACTACGGGAAGAAAAAGAGGCGGCCAAGAAGCGCCTGGGTACGAAGATGGATCGCCAGAAGAGCAGAGTACGGACTGTACAACAAGCTCATGGTGGAGCTCAGGAACGAAGACACTCGTGCATTCCAGAACTTCATGAGGATGCCTCCAGCCATGTTTGACGAAGTTGTGCAGCGGCTGACACCCAGGTTGACCAAGGCAAACACCAACTTCCAGCCCAACCTGGAACCTGGGCTCAAGGTGGCACTCACTATGCACCACCTGGCCTCAGGGACCAACTACAGGAGCATGCAGTACGGCTGGAGGGTGCCACACAACACCATCAGCATTGTGGTCAGAGAAGTGGTGCAGGCCATCATCGAAGAATACATGGAGGAGTTCCTCCAGTGCCCCACCACTGAAGAAGGCTGGAAGAAAGTTGCAGAGTAGTGGTATCAGAGGTGGAACTTCCCCCACACCGTTGGAACCATAGATGGGAAGCATGTGGCCTGCAAAGCTCCAGCCAAGTCGGGGTCCACTTATTTCAACTACAAGGGCTTCTTCAGCATCATCCTCTTCGCCATGGTCGATGCTGACTACAAGTTCATGTACATCGATGCTTCAGGCAACGGCTCAGCTTCAGATACCCAGGTATACAACGCCAGTCACCTCAAGGAGGGGCTGGAACGCAACCTCATCGTGGGCTTCCCAGATCCAGACCCCCTGCCCAACATGCAAGATGTGCCCTACTTAATAATGGGGGATGACGCCTTCTCCCTCAGAACCTACCTCATGAAGCCCTACACCTGCAGACTTCTCTGGAGGAGGAGGATCTTAAACAGAGAGGATCTTCAACTACAGGCTGTCCAGGGCAAGGCGGGTGGTGGAGAATGCCTTTGGCATCCTGGCCAACAGGTTCCAGGTACTTCTCACCACCATGCAGCATCGCCCAGAGACCGTGAGGAGGATCGTGGAAGCTTGCTGCATCCTCCACAATCTCATGCACACCCGCTACCCAGTCTTGCAGAACAGGCTCGTGGACCTCCAACAAGGCAATGGGGACATGGAGCCTGGGGAATGGAGGCAAGGGCAAAACCTGATAGACACTGAGGATGTGCAAGGCCCCAACAGAACCTCATGTGAAGGGAAGAAGCAGCGCAACCTGCTGAAACACGGGTGCAACTCCCCAGCTGGAGCAGTGGAGTGGCAAGGCAGGATGATAGATGCTTAATGGATGCTTCCTTCAGCCTGTCTCATCACACTGATGAGATTGGGCCATGTATGTTGGGTGGGCCTACAATGAACAGGGCATTTAATAAAGAGTTATGTTTGTGTTGACATATGTGGATGATTATTACATTAGTATTGATAATAAAGGGCCATAGGTGTGCCACCTGGGAGGGTGGACCATACAGTCCCACTATGCTTTCACTGGAGGTTTATTTATCCCATATCTATTACCCATCCCAAAGGTATCTCTGCCCACCCCACTGCTATCTTAACCCATCCCACAAGCATGCAAAGGCTTAAACCATTTCTAAAAGTTTCCACCAAGACTTTATTAAAAAAATAAATGAAGCAAGTGTGTGAATCAAAGAGAAACTTTATTGAACAACAAGCTGTAAAAGAAAAATGACCCAAGTCAAGTGTCCGAATAAAGTCCACAGGTAGCCAGCCAGCCAGTCTCTGGCACTCCACTTGGTCACTCGGTGGCGTGCTCAGTCTCAGGGGTGAAGGGTCCAGGTGCTGTGGAGGTGGCTGGTGCTGGAGTGCTTGTCTGAAGCGCCATTGGTGTGCCTGGCCCCGAGAGGACAACAGGTGACGGTATGTTGAGAAAGCTCTCGGACAGCTGGCTCAGCCCCATGATGTTGAGAGCTCCTTCCTCCACGCCATGTGGTGTCAGCCCCAGTACCGAGGACAGATGTACTGAGGCCGGGCTTGGCTGTGGGGTGGAGGAAGGAGCAGTGTAGTGGGGCTGTCTGGTCAGCAGCTGGGTGAGGACTGGCGTGGGTGGCATCAGTGTCGTGGGTGGCATCGGTGGTGTGGGTGGCATCAGCGTCATGGGTGGCATCATTGGCGTCGGTGGCATCAGTGTCGTAGGTGGCATCGGTGGCATCAGTGGAACCTGTGGCAACGGTGTCGTCCGATGACTCTGTGCCAGGACTGGGAAGGGCTGCTGCCTGTGCTGCTGGACCTCCTGGTAGCCGTAGCCCTGGTAGGTGAGGGCCTGTGGAAAGCCTTGGAATGGGAGGGACATCACCTGGGGTGGAGGAGCAGACCTGGACTGGGTGGGAGCAGGTTCCTCTGGATCTGGAGGGTTGTGAAGCAGCTCGGTGATCCGGTCCTTCACCACCTGGTACTGGGGTTCCGCCATGTCCGTGAGGGTCTGGTTGACATAGGTGAGGAAGGGCTTGCGGTTGGAGGATGAGGAGTCAATCTGGACCAGCTGAGAGAGGAGATCTATGCTGCTCTGGATGGTGTCCCTGATCTCCAGCAGGACAGTGTGGTTCTGCCCTTCCTGTCTGGCTCTCTGCCTTTCTGTGGAGGCGGAGCTGGGAGGGGTGGATGCGGCTACGACTGTGGTGGACTCGATGTCTCCTCTCTCCCACTGCACCAGGTAGTCCTCCACGCGCTCCACCATGGTGACAACAGCTGTCCGTGGGTTTTTCGCCATGGCACGCTCCACAGAAACCTGCCTGGAGACAGGGACTGACTCTCGGCCTTAAGAGGACTGGGTCTCAGCAGGCTGCCAGAGAGAGAGGGTAGATAGAGGGGCTCCTGGGGCTCCTCGGTGACGGATCTCACCCTCCAGGAAGCTGCACCTGGCCATGACGTAGGTCTCTCTGTCCGTCAGCTTAACCGTGGCCTGGCCAGATTTCTTCAGGTGCAGCTTCCCGTACCGTGTGCATGTGCTTCCACCAGCCGAGGAGCACCTCCGAAGTGTAGCCCATACTCTCCGCCTTCTCTCTCCAAGCAGCCTGCTTCCTTTTGGTGTCCCTGTACAGCCAGTGTCCCTTCCGCCACAGATAGTCATTCTCTCTCAG
Organism: Laticauda colubrina; assembly: GCA_015471245.1. NCBI lineage: Eukaryota > Metazoa > Chordata > Lepidosauria > Squamata > Elapidae > Laticauda > Laticauda colubrina. Next base: position 12,512,302 of record BLBF01000043.1, read on the forward strand.
CCACTCCAGCACCTCATCCTCATGTTCCTCCTCAATGGAGTATTGCCTCCACTCCAGTTGTCGCATACACCTCTTCCTCCCTTTGGCAGGACCAGATGGGCCATCATCAGAGGGGCTCCCAGGTAGTAGGGGCTGCTTCTCCACACCAGCAGCAGCAGCAGCACCAGCAGGATCATCATCATCATCATCATCATCAGGATCATAACCATCAGCAGCAGCAGCACCAGCAGGATCATCATCATCATCATCATCACCAGCAGGATCATAACCATCAGCAGCAGCAGCAGCTGCAGCAGCAGGATCATCATCAGCAGCAGCAGCAGCAGCACCAGGATCAGCAGCAGCAGACTAAGCACCAGCAGCGCCAGCAAGACCAGGAGCACGAGCAGGACCAGGAGCACGAGCAGGACGAGCAAGACCAGGAGCATGAGCAGGACGAGCAAGTCCAGGAGCATGAGTAGGACGAGCAGGATGAGGAGCAGCTTCAGAAGAGTACGCAGCAGCAGAAGTATCACCACCAGGAGCAGCTTCAGCAGAGTAAGCACGAGCAGAAGCACCACCGCCAGGAGCAGCTTCAGCAGAGTAAGCACGAGCAGAAGCACCACCGCCAGGAGCAGCTTCAGCAGAGTAAGCACGAGCAGAAGCACCACCGCTTCTGACGATTATCCCAAGAGAAAAATCTTCTAGATGCCCCAAATTATACGGCCTCCCAAAAATACACAAAGAAGGCATACCTCTCAGACCCATAGTCAGCTCCATAGGAGCACCATTACAAAACCTAGCTAAATACTTAGCAAAATAACTACAGCCCCATGCTGAAACCGCAGCTTCATATGTACAAAACTCATACCACTTCTTAGAAATGATCAAAGATCTACACATGGAACAAGAAGATCTGCTTGTAAGTTTCGACGTGGTTTCACTATTCATTCAAGTCCCAATAAAAGAAACTCTTGAAACCATCAAAAATAAATACCAACCAGCTAAAGACCTCATGGAACTAACAGAACACTGCCTAACCAACACTTATTTCATATACAAAGGACAAAGATACAAGCAAATTGAAGGAGCCCCTATGGGATCACCACTGTCACCCGTCATTGCAAACCTGTTCATGGAAGAATTCGAATCCAGAGCCCTGGCTAATGCCACCCACAAACCCAAATTATGGCTAAGATACATCGATGACACATTTGTGATTTGGCCCCATGGAAAAGAAAATCTAAACAATTTCCTAACACACCTAAACAACACACACCCCAAAATCAAGTTCACCATGGAAACGGAAATAAACAAACAACTACCATTCCTAGATGTACTAATCTACAAAAGAACAGATGGCACACTGGGACACACCATATACCAGAAGAAAACACACACCAACTGCTATCTCAACGCCCAATCCCACCACCACCCAGCACAGAAAAATTCCGTGGCGAAAACACTAATTACCAGAACCAAACACCTGGCAGATAAGACACATATAAAGACTGAACTATGCACCCTGACTGAAGTATTGACAGCCAATGGCTTCCACAAAAACAAAATCACCAACTTGATCCACAAAAACACACCAAGACATAACAGAGACCTAGAAGATCAACAGATCTATGGAACAGCTGTCCTGCCCTACATAAGAGGTACCACAGATAAAATCAGTAAGATACTACACAGGCATCACATCAAGACTGCCTTCAAAACAGACAAAAAAATAGCAGCCATCCTGAGGAACCCCAAAGACAAAATTGACCTGGAAAACCAAGGCATATACAAAATTCCCTGTACATCATGCCCGGCCACATACATTGGACAGACCAATAGAAGAATAAGTAACCGCCTAGATGAACACAAAAATGCAGTAAAAAAGCTGGAACACACCT
>BLBF01000043.1:12514281-12550344 GCA_015471245.1 Laticauda colubrina
TGCCCTACATAAGAGGTACCACAGATAAAATCAGTAAGATACTACACAGGCATCACATCAAGACTGCCTTCAAAACAGACAAAAAAATAGCAGCCATCCTGAGGAACCCCAAAGACAAAATTGACCTGGAAAACCAAGGCATATACAAAATTCCCTGTACATCATGCCCGGCCACATACATTGGACAGACCAATAGAAGAATAAGTAACCGCCTAGATGAACACAAAAATGCAGTAAAAAAGCTGGAACACACCTCCTCACTAGTCCAACACATGAAAACCACAGGTCACAACATCAACTTCAGTGGCACTAAAACCCTAGCCACTATAGAAAACCCCAACCACAGAATCATCAGAGAAGCCATAGAGATTGAAAAAAGACTTGACAGCATGAACAGAAGAGATGATTCCAGCAGACTGTCAATCATTTGGAAGCCTGCACTCTCAAACAGAAAGATCTCCATGCCACAAGCCAGGCAAACACCTGGGCAAAAACAGACTCCCTCTGATAGCTCCAACCCAAACACCCCACCCACCAGGCACCCAGGTGAAACCCAGCTTGCTAATGAATAGAGCTTGCTAATGAAGAGCAGCCGTCCCTTCACACGGAGCCAAGCTGCACTGAAAGCCTCCAACACAAGAACAGAGTGTTGCCAGCCAATCAAAGCCACAAAACAGACAGAAGAAACCAGAAACACCAATCAATCAAACTCCAAGTCCAATGAACACAGATCCAGGCTCCCAGCCAATCAGAATGGACCAGCCTCAAATTTGAAACCAGGAACTAACTCTATACAGAAGCCTGAGGATGGCAGATGAGATTCTGCTGAAACGTTGCTACAACTTTAACAGAACTACAGTGACGTGGGATAATACCCGAAAGAAGCTAAACAGCACACATGTAAGTACCCGCGAAAGCCTAAAAAAACTTATATCTCTCTCTATATATATTGGTGAATATATATATTTCATTCACAACAACAACAACAACAACAACAACAACAACAATAATAATAATAATAGTTATTATTACTTTCAGTATTAATATCTTAATAAGGAAAGATATTATTACTGTGATACAACTCATATTATATATACATATATCTTAATTGAAAAAACAAAACAAAACAAAACAAGGGGATAAGATATTATTAGGGCAACCGGTCCCTTCTTGGATCAGGCCCCTTGGTGTGCCAACCACCTCAAGAGTATCGCATTGAATAATGAGCATAGTGCATCTCTTTCAATTCAAAATAGCAGGCGGTATTAGCTCTCAACCCTCAACAAGGGTCAAAGCTAAATCTCAGCACAAATCCAAGCAGACAAAAGGTCATTCTAAAGCTTCAGAAAAGGATGCCAACAGACACCATAAAGCATGAGAAAAGCAAATAGATAGGTGTGCAAGGGAGGCACACAGGGCCTCACAGGACCTTCTGCCCCCCCCCCCCAGTCTAGTACCGTCTACCTCTTCTCATCCTCTTCCTCCATTAGATCTGTCCCTCTCAACCAGACAAAGCTTGGTTTCCCAGAGTCAACAGGCCCAGTTACCTTAAACACAGATCACGTGAAGGGCTCCTGAAGGTACATTCACTCCTACAGCTGCTGGTCTTCGACAGGATGACATTCTTCCAGAAGAAGTTCCAGAGAGAATGAAGGCATGGATGGAGGTCTTCAACACGCAGTTCTGACTAGGGAACACCTGGAAACCACTGACTATGATTCTCAATCTCTAAGGTAGTTGACCAGATCGGAGCAACACTATACCTAGGTACGGTTTCAGGGAAAAAACATGTCCCTCCAGGGGCCGCAGGGGGAGGAGGAAGAAGAAGTGGATCACATTGATCAAATGGAACAGATTGGGTCAGGATCAATACATGACAGTGACCTGGCCCTGTGAGAAGCAGACCCCCTAGAAAGTGGGATGTCTGAGGATGAGGGCCTTATTCCTGATCAATTGGTATTTTCAGTATTATTCTGCCCACAACTATTCAGATCACTTTTGTTTAAGGCAAAAAACATTGCACACCTGAACAAGTCGGCCCCTTCTACCATTCCAACTCCTTCAGAAGTGGGACCAGAATATCTAATTTTCAACCAACTGGTAGTTGATTCCAGTTCCTCACATGTTTTCAGACCTGGTACAGAAACCTGAGAGTCTGCAGCAGTGTACCCTGCCCCCATGAGATATGACAGGAAATATTTTAATTTGGCCCCTGATTTCTCAAAATTGTTGAATACTCCCAAGGTAGATGAACCTATAGTGGGATTAGTGTCCTTGTCCTCCATTCCCAATGAAGCTCTGGAGGCATTAAAGCCGGAGGAAAAATGGGCCGAGCTTGCCCTACACAGGGCCCATCAGCCTGATGTGTGGGCCATCAGAGTGTCCACGGCCGCTTCCTTCTTTACCCATGCTTCTCTCAGATGGCTCTATCTCTTACAGGAGCATGTCCCTAATTCCAACATTAGAGCACACCAAGACATTGCAAAACTTATAGCAGCAGCTGAATTCTCAGCTGGCGCAACTTATCATGCAGTCAAGTTTTCAGCCAGGGCCATTACCTCACATGTCACAGTGCGATGCTTACTATGGTTAAAACATTGGCAAGTGGACATTAAGCACAAATGCAAGCTGGCTTCATCTCCTATTGTGGGAGACAGACTCTTTGTCCCTGCCCTCAACCCGCTGCTAATCAAAACCCAAAACAAAAAGAAAATTCTATCTTCCCTTTTTCAGAAGTCAGATTCTAGAAACCCTCAGTCCTTCTGGAGGGGATCCTTTTGGTCCTTTTATCAGGGACTCTTCTCACCTAGATACCAGAGACCCTCATCATTCAGACCAGGGCAGCAGCCAGAGAGGTTCAACTTTGGGGATAGGAACACAAGGGGTGGCCAATCCAAGAGATCCTTTCGAGGAGCAGGAAATAGGTCTTTCCGGTGTCCAAGATAACTCCCCAGACCCAGCTCCCATTGGCGGACGCCTTAAATTATTTGTGGCCCAATGGGATTCCTCAACGTCTGATTCCTGGGTCAGAGACACGATCAGATTTGGTCTTGCGCTGGAGTTTCAATCCACTCCCCCATACTTTTTCATGCCATGCCCTGGTTCCAGAGATCTGGTTAAACATAATGTTATGGAAACAGCTATCCATCATCTACTGTACATAGGAGCCATCCAACCAGTAGTTACCAATCAACGAGGGTGAGGTTTCTATTCACAACTTTTTGTTGTTCCCAAAAGTTCGGGGGCATGGAGAGCAATGTTGGATCTGAAATGTCTCAACCATTTCTTAGTATATCACAAGTTTAAAATGCATACCCTGCAATCTATCTTACTTTGCATCAGAAAGGGTGACGTCCTTACATCCATAGATCTGAGAGAGGCGTATCTACATATTGCTATTCGGCCTTCACTCTATAAATTTCTGAGATTCTGTTATAATAACCACCATTTCAAATATGTGGCCCTTCCTTTTGGACTAGTTTCTGCCTCCAGGACCTTCACGAAGGTTCTTGCAGCGCTAGCTGCTCATTTCCATGATATCCCCGTATGACTCCGGTGTTATCTTGATGACATCTTGATTTTGTTATCTTCCAATCATCAAGCAGTCAGAGATACTCAGAACACATTACAATCCCTACAACATGGGTTCTCAATAAATTGGAAAAAGAGTCATTTAACACCATCGACTTGGTTAACCCATCTGGGGGCAGTCATAGATATGGTGGAAGGCAAAGTTTACTTGTCACCAGGTAAGACTAAATAGCATTCAGCAATTAGTTAAGGAGATCAGAGATCTTAAGAGGGTGTCCCTAGCGGAACTATCAAAATTGTTAGGCAAAATGATTTCATGTACTATCTATCATCCCTTGGGCCCGGCTCCACACTAGATCCCTCAAGTGGTTCCTGTTCTTGTACCAGCGCTCCAGCTGAAGCAACTCCAAATACAAGGTCACGGTACCACCAAAGGTTCTCATAGCTCTCCTCTGGTGGACCAGACCAATTATCAACAGAAGCTGCCTCTTCAAAGAGCCACAGAGACTTACCATCACCACTGATGAAAGCCTGTTTGGATGGGAAGCGCACATTCCATCGCTCACAACCCAAGACCACTGGTCTGCCATAGAACTGGTCTGCCATAGTCATGCAGCATAAACTAGCTGGAGCTTCAAGCAGTACACCTGGCTCTCCGCAGATTCCTTCCACAGATACGCAATCAGGACATACTAATATTGACCGACAACTTAACAGCCAAAGCTCACATAAACAAAAAGGGGGGCACAAATCTCGAAACATTTCATGCAGGAAGTGGAGCGCTTGTGTTGTTGGGCCGAGAGCAACCTACTTTCCATCAGAGAAGACCACATTTTGGACCTGTTGAATACACAGGCAGACTGGCTAAGCAGGGCCACAATCGATCAATCAGAATGGTGCCTCCATCCGACCCTGTTTCAAGAGGTGATCAGGACATTTGGACAGCCGGTGGTGGACCTGTTCGCTTCACCCCTCAGTGCTCAGCTTCCAAGATTTTTTTCCAGGTACCCCTCGCAAGGAGCGAAGAGTTTCAATTTGCTCCACTGTCGTTGGCCCCTGGGACTTCTCTATGCATTCCCACCGCTTCCACTGCTTCCCAAGGTCATCCAGAAACTGCTAGACAAGAGGCCGTAGCTGCTTCTAGTAGCTCCTTACTGGCCCAGATGGCTGTGGTTTGCAGACCTCCGCAGTCTATCCGTATCAACACCATGCAGAATTCTGCCAGACAGTCTTGCTAACCCAGGGACCCCTTCAACATCCAGATCCTCAATGGTTGCACCTGACCGTCTGGAGGTTGAGCGGAATTGTCTGAAGAGTGAAAAGTTTTCCAACTGAGTTATCACCATCATCCAAGCTGCCAGACGCCCCTCAACAACTCACATTTACAATGCCACATGGTCCAGTTTCTGCAATTGGTGTACTAAGTCTTGAATTGATCCCATCTCTCCATCTGTGGCTCAAATTCTAGAGTTCTTGCATGAGGGACTTGACAAGGGATTATCACCTAATACATTGAAAAGACAGGTGATGGCCTTGGCATCAGTTCTCACTTGCGAAGGTCTACTATCTCTTTCCCATCATCCACGCATATGGAGTTTCCTTCGAGGAGCCATAAATTTATGCCTTCCAGTGGTATACTGTTATCCCACCTGGGACCTAACAAGGTCCTCATCACACTCACTAAGGGCCCTTTTGAACCCTTGAAATTGTCAAGTATCCAATTTCTGACATATAAAGTAGTTTTCCTTGTAGTAATCACTTCTGCTCGTCATATTTTGGAACTTGCAGCTTTATCTGTCAGACAAGATCTTTGTGTTTTCCATTCTGACCGAGTGGTCCTTCATCCTGATCCTACATTTATTCCCAAAATTAACTCAGTTTTTCATAGGGCACAAGAGCTGATACTTCCTAATTTTTGTCCCAGACCATCCCAAGGATTGGATCTACAATGGCATAGGCTTGATGTGAGGTTAGCATTGCGAATATATATTAACCGCACAGCAACTTTCAGAAAAACGGAAGCCTTATTTGTGTCGTTTCAGCCCAACACTCAGGGATGCAAGGTCTCATCTTCTACAATAGGCCATTAGCTACAGGCCACGATAGTGAAAATGTATCAGACTCAATCACTGCAGGTGCCCAGGGGCATAATAGGTCATTCAACAAGGAGCGCTGCAACATCAGCAGCGTGGGCCACACAGGCACCAATAACTGAAATTTGTCGAGCCGCAACCTGGCCCTTTCCATTGCCATTCATTAGGCATTATAAAATAGATGTTTTTTCATCTGCTGAGGCCTCCTTTGGCAGAAGAGTTCTGCAATGGGTCCACGGGGACCAGGAGGGGTTTCCAGGCCAGACAGAGTCCCTCCTGTAGGTCAGGCCAAGCTTTGGTATGTCCCACTAGTGGATGCTCTGAACAGCTCATGGGAGAAAGGGTGTTGGTACTTACCTGACACGCCTGTTCTCTTTGAGCTGTGAAGAGCATCCAGCCCCACCCTTTTTCTGTCTGGTGAGGTCCTCTTTCAGCCAATGAATTGTTAGGGCATTGAGGATGAGGGCGTTTATTTCTCTTGTCTTCGCCAAAACTGGGGAACGCTGGGGAGGAGTCCCGTGGAGAAGGAGGAGCGTTTCACAAATTAAGCCCAGCCTAGACATGCAGAGACTGAAGCACTTCCCACTACTGGATGCTCTTCCCAGCTTAAAGAGAACGGGCATGTCAGGTAAGTACCAACGCCCTATTGTCATCAGCATGCTGCGTGCAGAGAAGCAGCCTTTGAAACAGCCCTCTTTTCCTGCTTTTTTAAATGCAGTTGTGCCTCACACGGCAGCTGAAGTTGAAAACGCAGGAAATAAAGGTCAGGTAAGAGCCCAGGTGGATGGGTGGGCAAAAACATCAGCAGACATAGAACCGGTTCTATGTCTGCTGCTCTTCAGAGCTACCGGTTCTATAGAGGTGGACAGAACCGGTAGAAACCCACCCCTGACCACTGCCGTGTCTCAAAGTCATATGATCCCTTTTGCAAGCTATTGACAAGCAAGATCAATGGGAAAGGCAGATTCACTTAACAACCGTGTTATTAATTTATCAACTGCAGTGATTCACTTAACAATTCTGCCAAGAAAGGTCATAAAATGGGGCAAAATTCACTTAACAAATGTCTTACTTAACAGAAATTTGGGGCTCAATTTTAATCATAAATCATGAACTACCTCTATTCAACCCTTTGAAAACTTTAGAGATGACAGTGTTGAAGTGTACTTCCTGGTGAATACTAGTGCTTCCTGATAGATAAATAGCACATTCCAGAAGGTAATGTAGGAAGCACTAAGCTCACTTAATAGGAGTAAGCTTAGTGAACTTCAGGAAGAGGAGGATGTTAAATTTTTTAAATAGTTATTTAAAACATGAGCTGAAGTCTTCACTCAGGTCAGTTATTTAAGTGGGAGAGTTGCTTTAAACTGATTGGTTGCGTGGCTCACAGCTCCCTATAAAAGGAGCGCTGTCAGCCAGATTTGCTGGCTGTTTCACTGATTAATAAAGAGCTTTTTAGCTGAAGATCATTCTGTAGCAAAATAGAGGAGGAGGGGGAAGGAGGGGCAGGGGAGAAGAAAGAGGGAGAAGAGGAGGAGGAGGAAGAGGAGGAGGAGAAGGAGAAAGAGAAGGGGAAGGAGAATTATTCACCAGCATTCAGACTCTGCATTTTAAATAGGGTTCAAAAGGACTTTCACTCTATTTATCTTCATGTTCCTGAGAGGCCACCCTATGGATTCATGTCATGGAAACATTTTACTTTTACACATGAATTAATGTGTAAAATTCTGTTCTATAAAATTCTGTCTTCTGTTGTATTATTATGTAGCTAGGCAACATCCATAATCTTTTCCACATAAATATAAAATTACCTATGTGTCTCTCAAGTCTTCTCTCATGAGATTATGTACATATTCTAGTTACTTGAACAGTTATAGTCATAGTTACTTGAACATCCTGAAGTCATGAAGGTCAAATTATTCAATGCTACATTAAAAATAATTTCAATACCATTCAAACTCTTTCTTATGTAAGCACTTACCCAAAGTTACTATTAAGGTACAATGGTTTTCTCATTTCAGCTAAGAATAACATTTTTACACATTGTTGTTCCTGAGGAAGAGGTCGAAATTTTGTGAGAGTCAACTAATTAGAAGAATGTAATCCTATTCTTTGTTAGAGCTACAGGATTATATATATATGGATTGCCAGAATAATTCTTAATTTTCTTCTTTATTTCCTTATTCCTTTACTACATTCAAGGCACCCAGATGAAAGTTCTACTTTGTGATAAAAAGAAACTTAAATGAGGCCAATAACAAGAGGAAGAAGAAGAGAGAGAATCACAATGGTTGATAACCCAGGATACCAGCAACGTCAAAATACCAAAACCGCCTACAATTCTAAATTGAAAATTTTTACATGTAAAACTTTTACATGTTATTACATGCATGTAACAACAGTAGACACTCCATCTTAGTTTGAACTCTGAATAGAAAAGAAATTCATAACAGATATCAATGGAAATGAATTGATGTGATTCAATAAATTGATTCTTACAAGGTCATTAATCAGAAATGAATGAAAGTCTGAGAAATAACAGTCACTTTCTCCTAAAAAATGTGCATACACAAAAAAATGAAAGATAATATTTGTAGCTCATAGTTGAAATGTGGAGTCCTTTGAGCTTGATTATAACCAAGCTCAGAGAGCACCACACTTATTTGTAAAAGACATACTCAAAAAAGAGCATAGTCTTGAGAATATTACATATTCTTCCCCCACAAAAATAAGTAGGGATTGTTGCCTTCACAATGCTCATATTGCAGGATGAAAGGAGAATGAGAAGGAAAAAAAGGCAGACACCATGGAAGGGTACCACCTTGGTACCCAGCAAATATAAGTCCCTTGCAAACTGTATCCACAAATATCTTCTTTGCTGGATGTAATGGGGCAAGATTATGGAATGTTGAAGATCTGCTCTGTCCTGTCTGATCCTAACTTTTTTACCATTCTCCTTGCCCATAACTATTAGGTCTCAAACCCAGGAAAGACACATTGAGAATTTTCTGAACAGTTTCTTTTATTGTTCCTCGCTAATTGATAAAAATCTTGCCATACTAAAGCAGATTGCTTCCACCATAAAACGTATTCTATGAGAACTGTTAGGTAAGAGCTGTCTTTATCTCACACAAAATTCGAATTGGCAAATAAGAGTGGCAAGGTGAAAAATGAAGAAGTGCTGAATGAATGTGAATTCAATATTCTAGTGAGTAACCAATAAAAAAATAAGGACTTCATGGTGGCATGTTCCTATGAGGATTGAATTGCAAAACCGATAAAGGAATGAAAAGGAGGATCGTGAATGAAGATAGCTGATATGATGGAACATTGCCCAGATTCCCAGGAGGAGGAGAAGTGCATTCCACTATCACCTTGCCACTCTTATTTGCCAATTCCATTTATGATTATGTTTCTCCTGGCACACCCAACTCTTATTTCAAAGAACACAGCAGGAAGAAATATACCTTCATACACATCCATTTTTATTACTTTTGACAAGCATTCATTCCTTGCAACAGATCTCAAAGTACTTAGAAAGAGCTCGGCACGTAATAAAACATTTCCATCCATTTTGTCATCTCTAGTAAACATTCTATCAGGGTACATAAATTAATCTACTTGCTGTAGTTTTTCATCATTCATGTACAATTTGCAATTGTTTGCCTCATTTTTCCTTCTCATATAACTTGAGCGTTGATACATTAATTTTCAGATCCATACCATGTGTCATTTCACACAATCTATCCAGCATTTGCTGTAAATCCTTTGGCTTTTCAGTAAGTAAACCCATTTCCTGCACTCAAGACAACATCCATAACATTATTCATTTTTTTAATTCTCCCTTTATTACTTCAGAGATAACTCAAAGGTAATGAATACACACAATATATCAAATTTACACTTACTAATAGATCTCAATTCTACCCTGCCTAAAACTATAGATTTGTGGTTCAGTTACATTATGAGACAACTGTATTATAATTGCAATCCTTGCTCAATGACTGGTTGATTAGCTACCATTTGAAGTTGCAATGGACTCCCCAAAAGCTAGTTTCAACCAAATTCTAGAATTCTAATAGCTGCACATATAACCACAATCACATAGCTCCATTTCACACACTTGATTCATCTTTATGGCTGGTCAGAGCATTTTGAGGTCACATGATAATGATTTACCTTTTTTATGATTTCTGGCTTTTGGGGGCCAGTTTCAGGCAAAAAACCACAACCCTATCCATACACTGATTTGCCACTATGTTCCTTTAACACTACTATGTTCCTTCAACAACTGCAGCATTCATAGCCTGAAAGGACTTGAAAGGTCATAAAATTGGAGATAGTCATATGGATATTTCAACTTATGTCTATCATGACTTGATGGAAATTTTAGGATCCATTACAGTTCTAAATCAAGAAATATCTATGTGATTATTAAATCATAATTATTCATAATTTAACTGCATGTTTTAATTTACTGTATCCCTTTCTTGACATACTGTACTTCATTTTCTATTAACTGAAGTGACCATATCCTTTAAAACCAATATTTTATATTGCATCTCAGTTCCATAGATTACTGGTATTCCCACTTACCATTACTTTAGGTTAATTATCAGGGAGTATCAGCTGTAGACATGTCATCTCATTTATAGTAAACTTATAAAGTACGTAACTCCCAAATAGCAATTCAACAAATATTTATCAAGATCATAAATCTTTTGAAATTGGGAGGGATCACATGTGAAGGATCCTTTCCAACTTCGAAATAAGATTTATCTTTATGCTTAGATTCAAAAGATTTTGACACACAATAAGAGGATAGGAATCATACACATGTCCAGTTTGTGGGTAGAAAGCGATTAAGGAAGTACTTTGTTAATTATTAAAATGCTCTTAATGTTTAGGAGGATCATCAGGTTTCTGATACAAGAAGACATTGAAGAAATCATTCCTAACTCACAATTAAAAGGCACTGTCTCCCTAGGGTAAAGCTTGTATCCTGTCATATACTGGGACACATCCATGTAGATGTATTGATTGGCTTTATTTATTCTGTGGTTACAGGTGTGTTTTGCCACTGCCTTCTTCCGGAATATTTCTTCAATTTCCCAATTTAGCCAAAGTGCTGAGATTTCTTGCTAGTTTCCCATCCTAATGAATTCTGTTCCGGCTTTGTTTTTCCAAGATCAGCCAGCCAAAAGTGAACTTAAATGCTACCACTTGCTGTGACCTCTTGTACCGTACTATTATTGTAAGGGCAAAATCTACAGTTTTCACTATAACCTAAAGTTATATTTACTACTGTACTCTAGCTTCCTACTGACTTTTATTGCTGAAAATCAGGGTTTGCTTTTAGATTTAGAAAAGGCGAAGGATAACTTGGTGGCAGAACACTTGTACTACATCAGAAGGATGCTGATTAATCCCTATTTAACAGGAATGCTTGCAACGTTTTGGAAAGCTGTCCTTTAAAGGAATATAAGTGCTTAATGGACTATTTGGACCAATATCTCGACTCATGAGCCAAATTCAAACATAATTTATGTAAATAGATTTCAACTACCAGGAGGCCAGCTTTGTGCAACTGATGAAACGTACCACAGTCCTTGAAAATATATGCCAAATAAATGTGTTAGGCTTTAAGTGTTACAAAACTCTTTGTTTATAATGGAATACCTGCAAAGTGGAAGCAATCTCACATTGAAAGTCAGTCAATTTGTTTAATTTTCTTATCATTTTTTTCATTACCATTGAAAGGCCTATATTCAAAACAATATTACTTTTTTTAAAAAAAATCCAATATTCCTGTTACAAGGCTGTTATGAAGGTAAGCAGTTGAAAAATCAAAGCAAACGTTCCTATTTTTCCTTTACGTTTGCCTTAGAAAAAGGGGACTTGTTGAAAATGAGGCACAAGGCAGGTACTTCTGAGGCAGAAAAGTAAGAAGAGGTAAAATATGTCAGAATATGAGTGACAAATACATTTCTCCCTCAAGAACTTTGTAGAATTCAGGTTGAAAGGGGAGATGAAGGCATTTTATAGAAAGTAATAAGACCTTATGTAACTGGACCGTGCTTTGGGGTTTACTCAGGATAACAGGAAAGCCTGGTTACAGCTGGTCTTGGAAATAAACATGCTTGTTTTAATGAATGCCAGGAAAGTATCATCTGCATCCCTACACATTTCCAAAGTGAATCCATGGCCATTGTGCAACTCTTTTAAGTTTCCCTATGACTATTCCAAACCACACATGTTAGGGAAAGAAATAAAAGGATACTGCCTTCTCACTTAATTTTGGCAATGGTGCAATGAGTAGCAATAGCACTAAGACTTATATACCCCTTCACAGTGATTTTAAATCTCTCTCTAAGTGGTTTACACAGTCAGCCTATTGCCCCCAACAATCTGGGTCCTCATTTTACCCACCCCAGAAGAATGGAAGGCTGAGTCAATCTTGAGCTGGTGGGACTTGAACTGCCAAACAGAGCGCTTTCCAAAATACTGTACAGATTGACATCCTAGAGGAGTCACTAAACTAAATGAATGGACATTATTCCTGGATTAAAGATATCCCAGTGATGTAACTTAAAGTGTGCGAAAATGCAGATATATAACTATTTGGCAACTTGAGGTTCAAAAAGCTAACTAAAAACTTTTAAGATGAGAACGCTTAATTGCCTGAAATCACTGATAATGGGCCAAGCAAATGGAGATAATTATGATGTAAATTGAATGCTTCTAAAATGCCAATTTGTTTTTTGGCCTAAATTAATACTGCATAAGTAGTTTTGATCTTTTACAGTATAAACTGAAAAATGTTAACTGCCACCCTAAGGCAATCCTATCTAGAAACAGCTTCCAAGTAACACATTATTATTTTTGTCATTATTTCCTCTCCTAGTAAGGTTATATATTCCAATTTCCATATGATAAACAAACTAAATATATTATTGACATTTCTTTTTCAGAATGATAAATCAGAGATTATTTTTAGCAGATAGCACAGTCTACTTCCTAGTCCACTAATAACAAAGTTCGAATCTTTGCTATCTACTTGAACCACGAGCAAATCTCCAAAATGTGATGCTCACAGTATCACTTTTGCAAGATTTATTAAGAAGAAAAAGGAAGGGTTTACCAGACTTTCAGTAACTGAACTATACACCATCAAAAATTCAGTAGATTTCATATACCAAGATATGGACTGATGGATCTCTCATTAAAGCAGATTGAAACAGGAACTTGTAGCTGGTTATTGACAAACCTGTGTGCTGAATTTTGTTTCAGAATTATTATACTATGTGTGTGGCTACCTAATGCACTAGTAACTCATTTAATTAGACTGAATAGGTTCACATCACACATTATGCTAAACCACAATTTGTTTAACTCTAAATGGTTGAATAATCACAACTGGCTGGATTTGTACAATATGCTAACTGAATAAAATTATGGCTTACAGTAGAGATTTATAACCTTGACGTGCTGAAGGCTACATTCTGAAAATGATCAGAGGCTTGGGGTGAAATCAGCATTTGAGAAGATGAAATGGTGCTTAAATATTCTTTTTACACCCATGCACTCTCCCACACCCTGTGCAAAAGAACCCCACAATATTTTCAGCCACAAAAGAGATATTAGTAGGCTGCATTTTTAGAATCACAACTTTAGACAGTTGTGCAATCAACCTCATAGGCAAGTTGGAATAACACTTTACATCCTTCTAACTAAGTTGTTTACCAGCAAACATGACAACTGTTGATGTTAATTAGTCAGATAACTAGTCCCTCAGAACCAATTTTAATCTTTACAGAAATTTTGCAAAGAGCTGTTAATAAGAAATAAGGCAAGCTTTCCTTGCTTTTTAGCTAAGGGATAGCTGAAATTGACAAAAGTATGACTGACTCAGTGAGGGGTTCTGTGAGTGTGGCTTGGTGGGAGTGACAGGGAAAGATACTGTAAAATCTCCAATCAGAGGTGGGATTTGCCAGTTCTAACTACTCAAAATTTCCACTACCGGTTCTCCAGAACTGGTCAGAACCTGCTGAATACATCTCTGGACTGACTCCATTCAATCTTGGGATAAAATCTTGCCTGTACCTTTAGAATCAATGACTTTCTTTGAGATATTATCATTTTTATTATCCCATCTTGTTGACTAATAAGGAGGCTCCCAGTTTATATAATCAAAACATATAAAGAAAAAAAGGCAAATATTAAAACACTGAAATCATTCTAACATTTATAACATTGGTGTAGCTGATCACTTTTGTTCAACTAATATTTATATTCTCCTGACAATTGTTATGAAATAAATTAAATGTTTTCTAAATCCTAAAACCCATGCAATTAATTATAAAGGAATAAATACTTCTTATCAAAATCTGAATATTCACTGAATAAAAATCTCATCCATTGAAAGATTTTGTGGCTACAAAGATGGGAACAGTGAATTACGGAATCACAACCTAATGTATTGTCATTTTTATTACATTGCCCATATTGAGTTATTAACACCTCAAACCATTTCCAGGTTAGGCAGAAGGATTCTAGGTAGATTTCTTTTAGAAGTAGATACGAGATAACTCTTGGTGTTATAAAGTTTATATTCAGTAAAATTTGTATGCTGTTTTGCAACAAAGTAGACTATGCACAACTGAAGGCCTTTTTATTATACATGCTACACTGTAATCCTTCCTTCTTTCCTTCCTTTTTTTCCTTCCCTCCCTCCTTTCTGGCCTGCTTGCCTGGAACAGAGTCCTATGATACAGTTTGACTGACTGACATAGAATCAGTGTAAATTGACATTTGATGATAAATATATTAGCCTTATCTGCCTATATTATTCTGGTCATATAAAGCCTACCAGAATTGCAGTTTTCACTTTGTAGCCTACCACAGAGAAAATGTGAGGTAATTAGAGCAAACATCTATACAAATATCAACATTCAGAAATAAGATTCTATAAATATTTGACACCATTCTGAACATTTTTAAACACCTGATTTATTTGTAAAGGCATCTGATTTGTTTGCTACAACAGCCATTAAAAAGTCTGTCAAAAATAGAAGTCAAAATTTACATAACTCTAAACTAATAACATAACTAATAACATAACATAATATAATAACATAACTGTTATTAGTGGATAATAAATATAAGAAAGCACATTAAATGCAGAAACTAGCCCAAAAGAAGTACTATTTGTAAGCACCTGTGGTCAAAAACCAGTGCTTTAGTTTGGATCTCATCTTGCAACAAGCTTTTCTGGAAAGGCTTGTCAAAGTAAGTAGAATGGATTTTCCCTGTAAACAATTTGTAAAGAGTACACAGATTTCATACAGGTAATACTCAATGAACAATCATAACTGGAATCAGAAATTCCATTGTTAAAACAAGACAGTTGTTAAGTTAATTCTATTGCTAAGCAGGGGCCGCGGTGGCACAATGGTTAGAGTACAGTACTACAGGTGACTTCTGCTGACTACCAGCTGCCTGCAATTTGGCAGTTCAAATCTCACACCAGGGTTCAAGGTTGATTCAGCCTTCCATCCTTCTGAGGTGGATAAAATGAAGACCCAAATTGTTGGGGGCAATATGCAGATTCTGTAAAGTGCTTAAAGCATTGTAAAGTGGTATATACGCCTAAGTGCTATTGCTATTGCTAAGCAAGGCAGTTGTTAAATGAACCAAGTTTACATATTTCCACAATTGCTGAACGAATCACTGCAGTCATTTGTTAAGCCTGGGTTCCCCAACCAGGGTTAGGTAGACAAGCTAAACAGAATGTGCAGCGTTAGTCAGATAGGCACACAGATAAATGAGTGAGCTAAGCTTGTATGTTTATTAACATACAGTAAAAATAACAGATACGCTTGTGCTATCAAGAATATAGTTTATTCCAGTATAAGTTTATGGCATAGTCAAATAACAGTCCAATATTCATTTACCATGTAGTCAGTCCATTCAGGGGTATTCAGTTAGCAAAGTCCATGTAGAATATCCTATGTCAGTTCACTTACAAAATCAGTCCTTTGTTGTCTCTCCCGTTCGAGCAATGCAGTCTTGATTCCAAGCAGTAATCAGGGATCATCAAAGCCAGAGAGAGTGTGCAAGCTGTAGTCTTGCTACTTTTATATTGTTTTCTTAACCACTCCTTTAATTGCTATTTCACAGTTAAAGCTGTATACACTCTAACATACACTAACCATGATTCATAGTTATTATTTCACCTAAACCAGTTAGGGTAAACAATGTTATCCCTAACATCATTAATTCACCTTTCCTCATTGATTTTGTTGTTGGAAGCCAACTGGGAAGTTTGCAAATGGCAATCACATAATCCAGAATACCATAATTATACATGTTGCTTGCCAAACCCTCAAATTTTGATCATATAACACTGGATATGCAATGACAGTCGTTAAGTGTGAGAATCAATGCCAATTTAACTTTGAAAGTTTGAGAAAAAAATAGTTGCAAGTGGAAAACTACCTGTATTCAAAGGAGTGTTTGTATTGCCTTTGTATCCTGAACACCATGACCTGCAATAGTCCTTACAAAACTATGATATTAATAAGATGTACTCTAATTTTGTGGTTCATGAAAGAACCAACAAATTTTAGAAGTGACCTTTAGCTTTTACTCCCATTTGTGAACAGAGATAGATGCTTGATCTACAATTTCATGCAGTATGAACCTGCCTGTAGAGTAGGAGTCTCCAAACTTGGCAACTTTAAGACTTGTGAACTTTAATTCCCGAAATTCCTCAGCCTGAAATGTGAATCCAGCCATTGGTTTTGAAAAGGCTCTTTGAATACATTGCTTTTTACATATCTAATAGTTTCCCTACTCACACTGTTTTGTATTCAACAAGTGCACCAAAACAATTATTATTTATTAGGGGATGACATATATTCATAACAAGGATGTCTTTTCCTGTTCCCCCCAGGCACTCTCCCTTGTTGACTGCTGCTGACAAACAATTCTTCATGTCACAAAAGCGGACACTCCCAATTAGAATTCAAGTGAATAATTCACAGAAAAATGTATGTGACAAGCTTGGCCTTTCATGGCGTTTGCGGCTTGTCTATAAGTAAATTGGGAACTTCTAAGCTTGTTCTAAGCCAGTTGTGTGCTAAAAATAATAATGGCTTTGAGACAATTTAATGAGAAAGCAGAACAACCATTCAATATAAAAATAGACAGTGATTTATACTGATTGGAAAGGTGCTTTTTTCTTTCAATTCTAATATTTTTCAAGTGGCTAACTGCAACTCATAAAAATATATTTCTACATCAAATATGTACGTTTCAGGCAAATTACTATTTGCGTTGAACAGTTTTTCTTCGTTTCAATCTACATGTTTTTAATACACTGATTTATTCCACAGAACTTTAAAATGCTTGCATGGTTAAGCATATACAAAACAGTTTAAGTCATTTTCACCCACTTATAGAGAAAAGATAAAGGATTTTTCATTTAAAGAAATAAACATTAATTTATTTTTATCTCTTTTGTTAAAAGGAACAGATTTATTCATTTGATGCTACATTTCAAATATTATCAACAGGTGACACAGAAATATGGTAAAATGATTAAGTTTACTATTTCTTTATACCATCAAGTTGGGGTGAGAATCTTCTCACCAATGTATTTTGTAACTGACTATCAAAATTTCGCTTATCCCATTCAATGAAGAAAAACCTGAGACCACTTCCAATCCATCAGCTTACAAATGGACAAAGTTTCCCAACTCTGCTTCCTATTTTTCACAAAATTCAATATCCATTAATCTTCCAAGATCAAAACTAAAAAACATTTCTTCAGGAACAAATTAATTTCATATCAACCAATGTGATAAAACCCCTTTAAGTATTCTTGATTTTTGAATGATCACATTAGAACTTAAAGCTGCTCTGAAAAAAATATTTAATCAAGGCACAGAAGATGTACCATACAATCAAAAATATAAGATGTAAGCAGAAAGGGGATTATTCAGCGGTGATAGTGACAGTTCTGGTTTTATCTGCATAATTTTCAAAATGGCCATTAAAAAGATTAGTTGCACTTCTAAAGAACTTGACTGAAAAGCATTTTTTTTTCCTCAAAACAGAAAGCTACAATTCCTGAAAGGGAAGTTTTTCATAGCTTTCAGGTGAAAGCCATGATATGAAGGCAGCCAGATAAATCACCTTCTTCTGTGTCCCAAATTTGTGAGATTTTGAAACAATGGCCATCTTAGAAGGCATCTTTTCCCAACATCTGGGGATGTTCATGATTTTAAAAAGCTGCTCCTTCAAATTGTTATAAAATCATGAAAAATATAATTTGCTGCAGATGCAGAAATTTACAATAATTTGTCCTTCCAAACCTTTATGGACATACATCTAGTGAAGGAGAATACACTACTACCTCCTATGTTATAGAACAATATTGTTCCCTTGTTAAACAGTTCTTCTCATTATGAAATTACATCTGATTTCCAATAAAAATGCCCTTCTTTGCAACTTAAATTCATTATTTTAGATTATGTCTTCTAAATCAAATTAGAATAATCTAGAATATTCTAATCTTTATAAATTGTCTTTTTTGTCACATTTACAAATGTCCACTAAATTTTTCACAACAGCTTTCCATATAAATAACAGCTATTATGCATGCATGCAATCTTCTTCTTATCCAGGCTAATGTATCCAAGCCTCCAACTGTTCAGTTTGTTTGTTCCATGTTGACCTGGGTGCTGTCATCTGAATGTACTTCAATTTGTCAATGTTTTCCCTAAAATGGAGTGCCCACAAATGGATACAATAATCTAGGTCTAGTCTTAACAACAAACTATAAAGAAGAATTATAACATGTCTATTTTGACACTACATTTCCACTGATAAAATTTATTATTGCTCTTTGGAAAGCAACTCATATTAAGCTTGTGATCCACCAAGAAAGATAGGTACTGTCTTTTGTATACTGTATACCCTGCCGAATAATAGCCCACTCAACTCCATTCATGATACTTATGCCTTTGATTTTCTTACCGAAATAAAGAACTTTCCATTTGTCACAGTTGAAATACTTGTAAGTTTCTGACTATTGTTCTAGCTTATGAAGATGTTGATCAATTTTAACACTATTACCTAAGTTAGGGGTGTCAAACTCAAGGCCTGGGGGCCGGATCTGGCCCACGGGTGCTTAAATCTGGCCTGCAAGGCCACTCGAGAAATAGTGAAGGACTGGCCCATGGTGCCTCTGCCAGCAAAAACACAGCTTGGCAAAGCCTACACGCAACCCTCCCAAGCTCCATTTTCACTAGCAAAAGGTTGCAGGAAGCAGTCCCAACCTAAAACAGAGCTTGGGAGCCCATTTTTGCTGGAAGAATGCACAGGCAATTGTTCAGCAAATGCAGGAATCATTAAATAAACACAACAGTTGTTAAGCTAACACATTATACCCAATGGAGAATTTGCTGTTGGAAACTGAAAGTAAAAATAGGATAAAAATAGACGTAATTGCAAGCTGCTTATGAAGCCCCTAAAATGTAATTCTGTGGCCAGAGGGAAGGAGTACTTATCATAACTTTGAAACTGGGTTGTAAGTAGGTTTTAGGGAACTCCATCATCACTTCAAATGGCTGCTAATCACACTGGTCACTAATCTCCCAGTTGTAAATCAAGGACTACTTGTAACTGTCCAACTGTGCTAGGGTATAAATATAATTAGAATGTCTGCATCATTAGCTAGATGTCCTTCATCTGATAAGGTACAGACATGCTTCAAGATTAGTTCCATGCTAGAAAAGAGACAGGGATTATGTGATGATTATGTGACACAAACTCATCCCATTCTGAAAATATTGCCAGGACATATATTTATACTTTAAACACATTTTAGAAAGCATTATTGACAATGATACTGCAAAAGCAGTATTTATGATGATACTCAAGACATGCTTTCCATTAATTTATAGTTGTGTTTTGTATTTCTTTTCTCTGAAGGTATCCATTTTCAATCAGAAAAGTAAATAACTTGAAATGACTATGAATGAGAACAATGTTCTTAGGAACGACAAAGAAACAAAAGTTAAAATAGGTTTATATATTCTGTAGAATATACATCTCTCTGGCAATGGTTTATTTACGAAAAGGTGCATACATCCTTCAGTGATTAAATTAAATAGAGTTAGCCCTGGAGAAATGCCAACACAAGCAAAGCTCTGCTTAAATGCCAAGAATGAACCAGCTACCTTACCTTGGAAATGACTTGAAAATGGTAGAAAAATATATATCCCTTCCTCTGAGAATAGATGTCAGAATATCAGAGCAATATTCTTCAGTGTGGTTTTTGGTTGTGTATTTGCCATTCATAGAACAAGTTTTGTTAAACAGAGTTTGAAAACCAAGTAGTGAAAACCTGTCCCCATACATATTTATGTTAAATGTTCAGGATTAAACTACTAATTCCTTCAACATTTGCTAATCTGAATCAAGTTTCAGAACCACTAAATTTTTTGGGATTATCTCATCTCAAGAAACTACTGAAAATAAGCATTACAAAACTGGACTAACATATCACCAGGGGTGGAATTCTACAAGTTTGCACCTATTCGCTAGAACCAGTTGTTAACATTCTAAGCAGTTGGGAGAAGTGGTTGTTAGAAGAAATTACTGGCCTAATCCTGTAAGGAAGGCAGGAAGAAACATTCTGGTGTTGCTTATAGAAACTGCCTCTCCGTTAACCCTTATTACATTCTTGGCAGGATTAGACTTCCTGTCTCAGGAACTTCTCTGGAGTTTTTCCCCCTCCTTTGCTGGTACTTTGCTTGTGTAGAGTGACCATTCAAAGTTACAATGGCACTGAAAAAAGTGACTTATGACCATTTTCCACACTTACGACTGTTGCAGCACCCCCACAATCATGAGAGACCAGGCGAGGAGATGTGTGCCTCGATGTGAGTGTTACTGAGTTGGCCACACCCAGCCAATAACATGACCACCAAGCCATGTCCACCCACTCATATGACCACCAAGCCATGCCCACCACCTCAGCCACGCCCACAGAACCAGTTGTTAAAAATTTTGAATCCCACCCCTGCATATCACCAATTTTAGTTGCAAGGAGTTGCTAAAAATCAGAATTAATGTTTGAAGGAATAAATCTGCAAAAAAGACCTTTTAGCAAATTTAGCAAATTCTAAATTGAAGCACTGTGGCAATTAATGGGCTGATATGTATGTACTGTTCACTTAATTATTAAGACAGTTCAGTTGCACCTTTTCAATGATAAGCTGGAATAACTATATTATCTCAACTCTTGCAGCTGTTTTACAAATAAGTGTAATATTTAAGGAATATTACTATTTAAAATATAATTTGTATAACAAATTATCTTAAAAGACAAGATAACTGAAATTATGAAATTGGTGTTACTCTATAATGTTATGTATTTTCTTCTTTTAATACATCTAGATTTCAATTACTTCACCTCATTTCAATACTACTGATCTTTAGTTATGTAAACTGACATTTTTACAACTTTAATTCCACATAGCACACAATCCTCTCTTCCAAGAGCCATATGTTTCTTAGCAATATGAAATTCATTTTTTAAAAATAATAACCCAGCAAAACATTAAAGAAAGGGAACAAGCTAATTTTCAGGTACAGAAAATTGCAGTGCTAGCCCTATACAAGGCAGTAAATTGTGTATTTTCACATATAGAAGGCTAAATCATGCGTGCTGAAAGTTAAAATTGTTTAATGCATTTCATATATCAAGCTCAATGGTGAACAATGTAATAGTAAATCTGGTAATAGTAATAGTAAAGAGTTTTTTTTTTTTAAAAAAAAGCTATTTATCCCCACCTTCATCAAAATTGCAGACAAAAGAATTATCTTAGGCTCATTTTTGTTCCATAACTGCAACTTTCCAGACTTTATTCTTGTTCTGTTCTGAGAAGAAAGGTACGCGAGACTGGTGTTCCAGCAAACAGCTCTTTATTAAAACAACTCAGTGACTTGTAACAGAACATTTGCCGAAGCCGCGGCAGCCCTTTTTATAGCGGCTGCTCGTGGCTTGCGGCCAATGATAGTTCTTTAAGCTTTTCCGCTGTCAGGTGGGCCAATTGCATTGATACTTTATTATCCAATCCTATTGCGGCCTGCTCAGCCAATCAGATTTAGGTATTTGGAGTATTCTAATTTCTATACACAACAATTCTGTTCTTCGTCACTGGTATCTTTAGATTCTAAATTTTCTGGATCTAGGACCCCTAGAAAATCTACTAGGACAGGGATCTCCAATTCCTGGGCCACAACCTGGTACTTGACCATGGCCCATTGAAAACCAGCCTGTGTAAGCGGCAGACGAGCGCATGTGCTTATAGCCATTTCTGTGAGTGGGGGTAGTCACATGTGTGCACAAAGCTTCATTTGTGTAAGCGGGGACTCATCAGTCACACAAATGGAGCTTCATCCAAGAGAGGAGTACATGCACATGAACCGAGCAGGTATGACCCCAGCTTACAAAGAACTATTTCCTCTTCCCCCCACCCACCCACCAGTTATCAGAATTGGAAAGGTTGGGGACCAATTTTGGAACCTTTATTGCAGACTTATCATCCTACAAACAAACTACTGATTTTAAAGTAGAAAAGGAAACTGAATGCCTGAGATCACACTTTAGAACAAACTCGATTTCATTGAGGGTTGCATCAGGGTTGTGTTTTACCTCGGGGGGGGGGGGGCTGAGGTCAGCATAGCCAAGGTAGGCATGGCCAGCTTGATGTCACTCATGTTGGGACCACCTGTGATGGTCCCAGCACTTTGCCAGAAAAAACAGCCTCCCAATCTCCGTTTTCAGGCACGAAGGCCTCCTGAAGCCATTTGCCAGTGAAAACAGAGCTCCGTACTATCCTACCATGCTTTGTTTTCACTGACAGAGGCACCATGGACCAGTCCTTTGCTGTTTCCAGAGCAGTCTTATGGGCCAGATCTAAGCACCCTGCAAGTTGGTCTGGCCCCCTGGGCCTTGAGTTTAACACCTCTGCTTTAGAAAATTAATGGACTTTTCCATGTACAGGTACTCACCACCATATAACTGTTCATTCAGTGACCATTCAAAGTTATAACAAGCACTGAAAAAAGTGACTTATGACCATTATTTACACAACCGTTGCATCTCCACAGACACATGGTCAAAATTTGGATGCTTGGCAACCAATTCATATTTGTGACAGTTGCGGTATGCCAGGCAAACAACCCGTATATCCATTTTTGAAAACTGTTTTCCTTAATATGAAATTTGGAATATTTTTCCTGAATATATTGTATCTAGTTAGCCTTCCATCCATGCCCTGTTCTCAAACCCACACATTTGTTCTTGCATTTTTGGAGACAGCCTGGAACTTATTGCTTGTCAATCTTTTCCCCAAGCAGTTGTGAAAGTAGAAAACATCCAAAGAGTTATTCTAGAGCACGGACTATTGATAAACCAGCTCTCCTGAACAGAACAGAGAAACTCTTCAGTTTCTCTGAAGAGAAACACAACTATTAAGAGAAACTCAGGAACTATAGAATATAAGATGGAAACCACATGTACTACTACAGCAGAACCAAAGTTCAAATTTAATGTTTATAAAGTCTCCTCTCTCTCTAGTTGCATTGTGCAATGATCTCTAAACTTTCTGGCTTTGCAGACCAGTGGCAGTGGTGGGAGAAGATGGTTGTTGGCTGCAAAAGCAGCGGGTGTGCCTGTTTCCTTGCAGTTCCACTTGTACTTGTACTTGCTCAAGCATGAAGCTCCATTTGTGCAAGCTACAGGCATATGCACCCATCACTTACACAAATGGAGCTTCACATGTGAGCATGGTTACCTGACATTTGTGCAACCAGTACCAAACTGAGGGTCCCTGATATAATGGACTCTGAATTTAGATAGAGCAATGTTCACATTTGATAGAGCAATGTGAGTTCAATCCTAGCAGATGCAGATATTTCTTCTCTCTGGGCATGCTGAGAATATATCTGCTGGAAAAAAAAACTCTGCATTGGCGATAGGGAAGGAATCCGGCCAGTAAACCCTCAGCTCCATTCAGTTGCCGGACTCCACTCTACAAGGGATTATGGGGTTGTTAAAAGAGGATGTTGATGAATGCCCATGGAAGTAATAAAAAAAATCAATTGTCAATTGTGATTGCACAATATAAGCTCCACCCATTTTCTATATGTACCAACACTGCATGCTTGTACAAGGGTTCAGCTTTAATTGTGCTGTCTGATTGCCAACTTGATTTATTGAAACCCTTATCCAGATATCCCTGTTCAGGTGAGAAGAATGATCGACAGCTGTATGTGTCTATTTTGTCTCAGGCTTCTCTGATTCTTGTATGGACTGATTATACCCTTATATTTATTCTACATGGGCTGGCATCTATATTTGGTCTTCTATTTTCTCTTACAAAATGATAATGTATTATCACCTGAAGCACCCTTCTCCAATCTGGTCCCTTCAAGATGTAAAATATCTTTCACCTCCAACCTTTCCACTAACCAGGGATTCTGGGTTTTGTACTTCATCGTATCTGTATGGGAAGGCTGGGAAACCTGAACTTACAAAGCATTTCTCCAGATGGGAGAAAGAAAATTCAAACTGAGATTGCAAAGCAATTTCTCACATTAAGGGGAAATGAAAAGTAAATACAGTCTGGACAGATAAACAAAGTGATCCTTATCGAGGGAAGGAAGAAGTTTTATCTGCCATGCTTTGGCTCTGACAAAATCATTCACAATATAGAAAAGCAGAAATCCACACTGCTGTCTAGCAAACAGAGAAACCATTTTTAAAAAAAGGCTTATTGCATTTTATAGAAAAATTGGATTTATGGAGACAGGGAGGAGGGGGAGAGGAGGAAGAGGCTGAATTTCCCTGAACCTTTCACAACAAATTTGTATATGGGAAAGCAATTTTTACCCTCCTCCTCCTCTTCTCTTATTTTTGGGAAGGTAGATGTCATTTTGAATGGAAGGTTTGCACCCAGATAGCTCAGGGAAAAGAAACAGCTGTGCCCTAGTCTTGGTTTGTTATCTGCTTCAACTCTCTCTTGATTAGACAGCACCACAGGGTGGAACCACAGACAAAAACTTTCCTGCTCCACCTACTCTAGGCTCCTCGTCTTAAGGGAATGACATCTGTGCATTGGAGTAAAACAACAAGAACAGCTTGCTGTGGGTGGTCTACTTCTTCCTTTCAATCTCCTCCCTCCCCAATTGGTTTGACACAATTGGCTCAGGCAAATGTCTCACTGCACAGATTCTCATGACCATCCAAGTCAGATAAACTGGAATTATATTTCTGCATATTGCAACTTCTAATGGAAAAATAGAGAAATTTTTGCAGAAATCCCATCTTGTTCGGGGCTGGTCAAGATTTCTAAAGGCTAACAGAAGTCCAATGGCAATTTAAGGGGGTCAACCATTGATCTGTAGAACCAAGTAGTGGCTTACAGCATCTGAAGGATCCAAACAAGAATGGTTCTGAAGAAAAAGACAACCAAGAGGAAGGATTTCTTAGCCAGAGGAAAGTCACAATCTGTTCTCTAGTGGGTCCAGATCATGCAATAATGGAATTAAAGTTACAGAAAAGCAGAAGCAAGCTGGAAATGGGGAAAAACTTGGTAAGATAGTTCCACACTGCAAACAATTAGCTGAAAAGGGATCAAGAGTCCTTTTGCTGTGTTTACTCAAGCAGGAAAACTTTTGTCAGGGCTGTTTTAATTTGGATGCCTTTTTTGGACTTGTTTGCTTAGACAGTTCAGATAGTCTCTGGGGCAAGTACCTTGTGTAACTTGGATTGCCTTATCCTGCTTTTCTATCAAGGCAGAATTTTCATACACCAATCTGCCAGATGGTGAAAGGAATGGGAAGTCAATGAAAATGCTAGCATTTTTCTTCTCTTTTGTCTTCTCCAAATCACAAAGTCAATAAATACAGTTGCATAGAATGACTAAGCATGAAAAAGAGAAGCAGGATAGAATACCAGCTATAGTGTTTTTCATTCTATGGAGAACCAGGTTCAACTCTCTGCTGAATTGGGACATTTCAACTTAACCCATTTCATTGGGTAGTTCTGAGAACATATTGAAATGGAAACACTATGAATGTCTATTCTTGGCAAAAAGGTGACATCTCAATGAAATGCTATTACTCTAGAATTCTAAAAGATCAGCAACATTCTCCTAATAATTAATAATTCAAGATTTCCTTGAAAAAGAGAAAGAACATGTCACCTTAATGCTTTCATCCTCAAATTATCTGGACTGGATCATTATTTAAGAAAATGCATTTATCATTTAATCCATTCAGTGGCTTTGAGGTGGGGCAACAGCTAATATGGGATTGGATTGGTATACAAAGTACATCTATATAATTATATAAAAGCTGGTGGCTTAGTGATGGCAAGGGAACCAGAATTATATTTATGGTATTTAATAGTTATCCTTGAAAATAAACAAATTGGTTTACAGGCAGTGCAACTGTGGCTCCACTGTCACAGAGTGACAAGCCATCTTATATACCAAATTGCTCATTAGTTTTGGCAATTTTCACCTGCGCCTGCAGATGATACATTTCAGCAGGGAATAAACTTCAGTTCCACAGGCCATCTTCTACAGCAAGTTTTTCAGTTCTTCTCCAAAGCATACAGAAATACATTATCCCTTCCTCCAAAAAAGCAGATGTGGCAGATTTTTTTTTTTGGGGGGGGGAGAGAAGGTGGGGAGAGAGAACTTTTCTAAAACTAAATGATGCACCAAAAAGTTCAGAGAACAAAATAATAACACCACCAAATAACAAATAAACACCACCACCAAATGGAAACTTCAACATAAAATGGGAAGGAGAATATTATATTCCATACATCATACAATAGATAAATATACCATATGGTTTGTGTGGTTGCATTATAGCAGATTACAAAGACTTGGTTGCCCAGCATAAATCTTGCTTTATTGCAAAGATGAAATTCTGCATTTTCTACACTACAAAGAAGGTATGATTATATATTTGTGCAGGGGAGTGGGAATAGAATTCCAGATGTATATTATTTTCTCAGCTGGAATTGATATTCTAGCCTTCTCTTTTTAGGGAAGGTGGTTCAATTTATACACAAATACAAAAGTAAAAAGTAAAAAAAGAAAATAAAAGAAAGGGTAACATGACAACCTAAACAAAAGAAAATGAAAATCTCAGCAACTCATTTAACCTTAGCCTAATATGCTTAGACAGTGAAGCCGAACAGTGCTTGTACCTTGCCAGTGAGTATGAACAGCAGGATAAAATATAAGTTTTACTACCTGAGCTCTTTTGGCCAATAAAATATTCCATTCAATGTTTAGAAAAAGGATCTTCAAGGAAATATAATAATAAAATTATAATAATATAAAAGAAGAGAGAGAAGAATCTACAACCACCACCAAACAATTTCAAATGGAATACTGTTTTTCACTTTGCAGAAGGAAAATATTCACCACCAACCCTACAATTAGCTGGAAAATTACAATAATTACAGCAATTTTGCATCCCATCTCCAATCTAATTAATAGATATATGATCCTGCCAACATGTAATAATCAGAATCTGAAACTACCCAGATACTAGATGTGTTTTATGAGCTGAACAGAGGTGGAATAATATAAAGGTGATTATTTGAAATATGGACAATTCCACTTGTGTGCCATGCTTCCTAAGTAAAAAAGAAAAAAAAGAAAAGGAAATTCAACAAGGATATTATTTCCATTTTAAAAGTAGATTTAAATCAGGAATTTCAAAGCCGGTTTTCTGTAGCACTGCTAGTATGGTTTCAGTTATCAGAATGAAAGAGCATTCTGAAGAACAAAAGGATATTCTCAAAGAAAGGAATTCTTTTAAGTGGTACAACAAAACACTGCCTTTAATTTACCAGGTAAGTTGCCAAAATATTTCACACACTTTTTTTCTAAACACTGATGTAATGCAAATGCACCACCTTACATTTTTCCAACATATGGTTTTAAGCAGGCATCCCAATTTGGAAAATAGATATAGAAGATTAAGAGATAGATCCATAACATTTTAAGGCTACAACGGCACTGGAAAAAGTGACTTATGACTGTTTTTCAAACTTATGCCTATTGCAGAATCCCTCATGGTCATGTGATTAAAAATTCAGATGCTTGGCAACTGACTCATATTTATGACAGCTACTGTTCTGATCAAGGCTTCCTGAGACTATAATTAAGCACAGGCTTATTTAAAACAACTCTTGTTTTATTTCAATGCTGGGAATTATGTTCATTCCCAGCCTGTAACAGTCCTTTCGAGATAAGCACCCGCCTTTCTTTTGAATTGCTGCCAACAACTAGAGTGCCAAATGAACT
Source organism: Laticauda colubrina (assembly GCA_015471245.1). Classification (NCBI taxonomy): domain Eukaryota; kingdom Metazoa; phylum Chordata; class Lepidosauria; order Squamata; family Elapidae; genus Laticauda; species Laticauda colubrina. Next base: position 12,542,318 of record BLBF01000043.1, read on the forward strand.
ATAAGAAAACAACCAAAGTACAAAGTCCACACAGAGCTTCAAGGATTAATCCAAACAGAACAAATGACTTTGCTTCCTACAAAGGTTTCTTCAATTTTGCCTGTCCTTTTATACCTTATACCTTATTGGGGGGGGGGGGGCAATCACCTCCAAGCCTTACTCCTGAGTCGCCCTTTTTGTTTCAGTTGCTCTTGCCTTCTAGCAGCTCTGCACACACATGCACTGGGAACAGATTCCCCTTGTTCCTCTCCCTCACTGCTGCCAGACTTTGGAGGCTCCGGAGTCAGCACCCCATTCCTAGATGGTCCTGGCCCCATATCTGCATCAAATGCAGGACTCTCATCCAAATCTTCCCCAGACTCCCAGACTCCCCACTGTCCAATTCCGCTGCTGTCTGTGCAGGTTGCTGGCGAACCATAACAGCTACATGGGCCCCAGTTCATGTGATCACCCTTTGCAACCTCCTGACAAGTAAAGTCAATGGAGAAGCCAGATTCACTTAACAACCATCTTACTAACTTAACTGCAATGATTCACTTAACATCAGTGGCAGGAAAGATCATAAAACGGGGGAAAATTCACTTAACTATCTCACTTAGCAAATGAAAATTTGGGCTCAATTATGATCATAAGTCAAGGACTACCTGTATTGAATCTAACCTTTCTCAATTTTCCTGTTGGAGAAGGTAATAGAGAACATGTGTGTATATCTGCACATTTAGTACTAGAAAAGAAAGTTATATCCTTTGAAATTCTTTACAGTGCCTAAAAACAGGATACAGAAAGCTCCATCCTTCTCAGTCACTCATCCCATGGTATTTCTGGAGGGTGATGGGGATCTAATAATTGATTTCACTTTCTCACCTCACTGCTTCACGGGGAATTTATCAACTCAACTTGCTCCCACATGATAAGCTGTGAAGGCTTCTGAGCTGACAAGATTATTCCATAACAGAATGTCAGACTCAAAACGCCTGCTAGGTTTCAGAAAGCCATAAGAAAAATGAGCCTACAGGAGCGAGACCCCATAACTCAAAGATATATTACTCTGCTTCATCAACACTGCAAAAAGAAATGAGGGAAAGATTGGGCAGAAAAAAGTAATAGAAATTCAGAAATATAGGATGACATCTACAATGGCACTTCAAGTCATTGTTTTGCCTTTGGCCAACTTCAAACATGTTGTAAAATAAAGACAAAGCTTGTTTCCCTGGGTCTATCAGCATGACATCCGAACAATGAAATATACACTCTGCATGGAATGTAGCAAGAGGAAAATAAATGGACTAATAGGGCAGGCCACTATTTTCAATGGCAGCTCTGGTTATAATAAGCCGCCTTGAGTCACCATGTGCTGCAATATAAATTTTCTAAATAAATAATGATGCTTATTGTGAAATATCCTTGCATTCTCCTTAACTATGGCATATTCACATAGGGAGAATAAGCTGGGGAAGTATAGAGGTAGTGTTCCTCCTAATCCTATATTATAAAGGTAATCCTCAACTTACCACAGTTCGTTTAGTGACCATTCAAAGTTATGACAACACTGAAAAAGGACACTTCTCATCATTTTTTACACCTACATTGCGGCATTCCCATAGTCACATGATTAAAATTCAGGCACTTGGCAACTGACTCAAATTTAGGATGGCTGTAGTGTCATATAATCATCTTTTGCAACTTTTGGACAAGCAAGGTCAATGGGCAAGCCAGATTCATTTAATAGCCATGTGACTAACTTAATAACTGCAGGGATTCACTTATCAACTGAGCCAAGAAGAGTCATAAAATGGGTCAAAACTCACTTAACAAATGTCTCACTTATCAAGAGAAATTTGGAGCTCAATTGTAGCCTTAAGTCGAGGACTACCTATATAGAGTTTCCTGTTTGAGCAGTGGGTTGGACTAGAAGACCTCCCAAGGTCCCTTCAAACTTTGTTATTCTGTTGACAACAAAAAACAGTTGGCTGGAAATGTTATATGAAGTCAGTACATCAGCAGGCAATGTACAACTAGAAAGTAATGAAGAAAAAGAGAGCGAGAGGGAAGGAGAAAAATTACTCTAGCCTTCACACCAATGGTACAGCACAAAACACTTATTATTTTAAAGCCACTGTTTTCGTATTTATTCTTCAGGTCAAAAAGTGAAATTTCAGAATTACAAACAAGGAACATGACTTGCAAAGCTGCTTGCTTGGTTATTTCGGAACTGAAGATAAAAAACACAAATAAGAATGGATGAATTTGTCAGTACTGTTTTTCCCCTCGATTTTTGTTCTTCCTATCTTAAGTCCATTCCACATCAGTTTATTTTTTAAAAAGTATATTAGTTAAAAATATTAGTTTTTTTTTTTTTTTGCATCTGTAGCCATGTACACATTTTTATCCACAAGTGGCTAATTATAGCTGAATCCAGCTAACTGCAGCAATTGAGATTGGAATTTCTGTGGCTAGGTGACCCAGTTGTAATGAGTGATGTGGGCCACTTAGCAACTGAAATTCCAGCACTTCAAGTTGCCATTATTAAGTGAATCACCATGGATCATTAAGTAATAATGCCATGCATTTGTAATCTCCTCATGGCTTCCACACTGACTTTACTTATAAGAAGCCAGCCAGCAAAGAAAGTTAAAATGGCAATCACAGGACCACAGAACGCTGCAATAGCCTCAAAGAAAGAACATTATAACCCATTTAGAGCTGGCATATGTTCAGTCACTGAATGAATGTTTGTGTCAGGATTCTGGCAGTTACCCCAAATAAATCATGAGCTTCGAGCCAAACTTCTAAAACTTCCGACACTACCTGGGTGTTTGTTAAGCAAAGAACCTTTATGTTCATTTTTGTAAACTGTTTTCCTGAATTTGCAATTTAGAACATTTTTCCTGTACAGTGAAATAACAGGTCACAAATATTTCTGTTCACAACCAAATCAGGTAGTGAACAAAAAATCCACCTGGTTTTTAAATCAGGTCATGATTCAAATATTGGATGACGAACAAAATTGGCACAGAAAGATTTCCTTTCTGCACCAATTTCTCCTTCTGTGCCATTTCATTTTTATTGCATGCATGCACAGTCAGTCGTCCTTCCAAACACGACAAAATTGGGTCACGACCAGAATCCAAGAATGGATTATGGTCATGACCTGAGGCTCCACTATATTTAGTTAAACATTCATCCATCCTTTTTTCAAATACACACATTTCTCCTTGGATTTTTTTGGAAACAATCCTGTACAATTCTTTGGAGTTCAAAACCAAAGGAACTATTCCCAATGTACAGGTAGTTCCCAACTTACAACCATTTCTTTAACAAAAGTTTCAATGGAACAAAAATATGTAACTTATGACCATTTTTAACACCACTGTTGCAGTTTCCCCATGGTTATGTGATCAAGATTTGGACACTCGGCAACTGATTCATAGTTATGATGGTTGCACTCTTCTGGGGGGGGTCACATGATCCCCTTTTGCGACCTAATGACAAGCAAAATCAATGGAGAAGCCAGATTCACTTAACAATAGCAATAGCCCTTATACTTATATACCGCTTCACAATGCTTTACAGCCCTCTCTAAGCAGTTTACAGAGTCAGCCTATTGCCCCCAACAATTTGGGTCCTCACTTTACCACCTCGGAAGGATGGAAGATTGAGTCAACCTTGAGCCTGGTGAGATTCGAACTGTCAAAGTGAAGGCAGCCGGCAGTCAGCAGAAGTAGCCTGCAGTACTGCACTCTAACCACTGCACCACCACGGCTCCACAACCTTAACAACTACAGCAATTCACCACTGTGGTAATAAAGAACATAAAGTGGGACAAAACTCACTTAACAACTGTCTCATTTAGCAACAAAAATGTTGGTCTTACATTAGTGGTTGTAAGTTGAGGAGTACCTGTACTCCTTTAATGGAATAGAGAACAGGATTTTCATTCACTTTCACCAGTCCAACCAAGTTTTTTTTTTTTAAAGAAGACAGCCACATTATTAAAAGAAAACAAAAATGCCCCAAGCTTTTTAATTCGCTATTTTCAACATTTAATCTATTTCTGCATTTTAATTAGCTTATGATAAAGACACATAATGAATCATCTGCCCAGCAGCAGGGAAAGTAACACAACTTGGCATTTTAGTAAATGAAGATAAAATATGCAAAGTCAGGGAGAGATTTTACTTACTTGTGCGAAGAACTGAAGGGGTGACTTCAATTTCACTTGCTGCTTCGTAAGATGCGGCAGTTGTGCCCAGTTCACTACCAAAAATCTCAGGGCTCTGGGTGCCTGTAGAACTGGCACTGGTGCCATCTCCTCCATGGTTTGGATCTTGCTCATCAAATATAGCCACGAGCTACAAACAACAAATTAATTTGTAATTAGAAGAGGAGTGATACTACAACTCCATCTTCATTATCAGCCATGAAAGATATTTTATTAATAGGACTTATCAATTGCATAAGAATATGCCCTACAGAACCATGTGAAACTCAGTCATGTGAAACTTCTTCATTAGAATTCTTGAATTCTAGAATTCTTCTGTGCAAATTGAATAATCTGAAGTCACGGGATAATCCTTGTGTCCCTCACATCCCAAATCTTTTATAACACATTTTTTTTAAATAAAACCCAGTTATTCTTCTTTTAAATAAGACTCATCCTCCGCTACATAAGGACTTCTGCTATTTAAATTGTTCCAGTATTTTTTTACAACTGTTAACTATGTTGCTGAATGTATTATACTGCTATTCTGTATGTGAGGAAATAAAATCATTTCAACTAGAAATCCGACAGATTAAAATGTCTTGTCAGATTTGATATGGGAGATCTTTTCAAGTCAGATACTTGGTTACGTTCTTGAGCCACCAGATGTTAAATATAATAACTAATAGCTATACATGTAAGAAAAAGTAGAAAACCTATAGACATTTTAAAAAACAGTTTCTCTCACCCTCATTTTCTGAAGAGGAGATGGTCACTTTGGCAAAGTTAAAATACAAGCAATACTATTTAATACTAGATGGAATACTTACAATACAATACAATACAATCCCCAATACATGTTTAATAACAAACGTACAGGAAAATGCATATAGAACTGCACCTTAATTTAACCAATTTAAAAGCATAAAATGTGTTATGAATTTGCAATCACATAGTCAACTAAATTGAATAGCATACCGCTTCTCCTACACTCAGCAATAAAGGTGGATATTGACTTATATACTCAATTCTTTAGTGGCATACAGACATCTGAATTTCCTGCTAAAAAATAAAAGTAGGTCCTTGTGGTTCACTCTTTCCCAGAGGAGAAAAAAAAATCCTTGGGACTTTTCAGTTTCCCTACCCAAAGATGTATAACTTCATTATTTCTACTTTTCCTTTCCCCCAGCCTCCCCTCCTGACACTGATCAGGGGCTCATTATAAGTTACTGTTGATGTAGTCATCATCTCCTGTAATTATGCATAAATGTGTTCTGAAATTGATAAATAATAAACATTTTCAGGAATGGATTCCATGCAGATTAGAACTTATTGAAAAATGATCAACAGATGATTTCTCAATATAGAGGTACATAAAAGAAGATGTAAGTCTTGTCACTTTTTAATATTTAAGTGTTGTACAGAACTTTTCTTTGTTGCAAGATTCCTAGAAGGTTTGCGTACTTTTAGATATGGTCTCAACAATCTACCAATGGTCGTCGATGACACCTTGCGTCCTAAAGTGGATGGGTTGAAGGATAGGAACAGAGCCTCAGATTTTCGAAATGCCACCATGTGGTTTAGATAGATGCTTAACACCCTTTGAACGTCAAGTTGATGCCATTGATGCTCCAGTCTATGAGATGGTTTCGGACAAAAATTTGGAAGCACCAACTCCTGCACTCTGTGGAAGACTGAATTTACTTTAGGGATGAACGATGGATCCAATCTGAGAACCACTCTATCTGCATGAAACACTCACAGTTCTTTTCTCATTGATAATGCTGCCAATTTGGAAATCCTCCTTACTGATATGATCGCAATTTAGAAGACCACGTTATATGTCAGGAATTTGAGACTAGCAGTTCTTAAAGACTTGAATGGGCCAGTTGTAAGTGTGATTAACACCTTGTTGAGCTCCCAAGTAGGGTAGCGGTGAATTACAGGAGGTCATAAGTTTGCAGCATCCTTAAGAAAGTTGCGGACATATGGATGGTACACTATGGAATGAAGGTCAACCCAGGATATCACCAAGGCAAAGGCTGCCACCTGTCTGCATAAAGTATTTGGAGATAGGCCCTTGGTCAATCCCTCCTGTAAAAAGTTCAATAATTGTCATATTGATGGGGCGACAGTGACAAAAAGCGGATCATGTGTCCTCATTTATATGATTTGTTCAGGACCATTTGGATGCTTCTATGGTGGCCATGGCATCCTTTGAAATCAGTTGGGTCCTTAAACAGCTCCACTTAACTTCCATACAGCTAGACTGAGCCATTGTGGGTCCGGGTGAAGTACCGGAACTTGCGAGAGGGAAACCCTCGACAGTGGAATTTTCCAAGGTTGTTCTCTCAACAGGTCCTGTAAGTCTGCAAACCACGTTCGTCTGGGCCAGTTAGGGGTGACCAATATCAATTCTGCTCATTCCTCCAATAACTTCTGGATCAACCTGGGTGTTACAGGGAGTGGAGGAAATGCATATAGAAGTCCGGGAGGCCATCATGACATTGCAGGGCGTTGACTCTACCCGTGTCAGGTACCTTGAAATATACCAGGGCAATTGGGCGTTGAGGGGAGAGGCAAATAGATTGATCATCGGTTGCCCAAACCTCCACACTGCTTCCTGGAAGAAAGACGGGTGTAGGTGCCACTCATCTATCGTGGCCCTGCTGAGCCAATCCGCTTGTGTGTTTAAGGCCCCTGCTATGTGCTCTGCCTTGAGCGAAACAGATTGGCCTCGTCCCACATGAACAACCTGGCCGTCACCAGCATCGGAGGTTTCGAGTGGGTACACCTCTGTCTGTTTACGTGGGCCTTGGTTGTCATATTGTCTGTCAAGACCAGAACGTGGTGTGATTGGAAAATGGGTAGAAAACTATGTAACGCCAGATGAACTGCTCGCAGCTCCAACAGGTTGATGCTTTGTGATTGTTCGGAAATAGTCCAAATTTCCTGTGCAGTATGGGATTGGAAGTGAGCTTCCTATCCTACCAGGCTGGCATCGGTTGTAATTGTTGCCCTGCAAGGTTCCTTGAAATGACACCCCTTGTTTATCGGTTTTTCTGATCACCAGAGGAGTGATCGGAGAACATTGTGCGGTACCTTTATCCAGATGTTGGAAATGGCTTTTCCGGATCACTGAAAAGGTAGCAGGAACCATTGCAGATCTCTAGAATGGAATCGAGCCCAAGGCACAATGGAAATACAAGAAATCAGTTTCCTTAACAGTTGAGACAGAACTGCCAGGGAAACCCTCTTTAAGGTTCTGATCTCTCTGGACAAAGACTGGATACTATTCAACTGTCCTGAGAGAGAAAAACCTTGCCCTCCACAGTATCTTTCACTGCGCCTAAATGAACTAACCTAGTTGAAGGAATCAAATGGCTTTTATTCCAATTTATGGAAAAGCCGTGACCTTGAAGGGTCTCCAGAGTAATCTTGATATCCAAATTTGCTTGATGTCTGGAAGATGACAAAATTAAAATATCATCCAAATAACATTGTAAACAAATAGATTTGATCCTGAGGGAGGCAGCCAAAGCCGCGAGGACCTTGGTAAAAGTCCTAGGGGCCAAAGCCAGACCGAATAGGAGAGTGATATATTTGTTGTGCCGATCCCAATAGCAAAATCTAAGCTATTTGTAGTGAGCAGGTCTAATTGGTATATGTAGAGATTGATAGAAGTCAGGACATCGTTCTCTCTGATGCTGAGCAGAATGGACTGGAGAGTAGTCATCTTGAATTTTCGATAAACCAATGATCTGTTCAGACATTTGAGGTCCAGAATTGCCCTCCAACCCCCCGAACTCTTTGGAACCACAAACAA
>BLBF01000043.1:12565344-12578799 GCA_015471245.1 Laticauda colubrina
ATTCATTCATTCAGCAGAATCTCATCTGCCATCATCAGGCTTGTGTATTGTGTTCGTCTGTGAGTCAGGCTTCATAGCCGTTTCTGTTTTAAATTTGGTGCTAGCCTCGTGTTTTGTGAGAATAATTTTTTCTTCATCCTGACTGGTTGGGAGTCTTGGTCTGTGTTTATTGGTCTTGGACTGTTGTGTTCTGCTTGATTGGTGTTTCTGTTTTGTGGCATTTTATGATTGGCTGGCAACATTGTGTTTCCTATTGGAGGGTTTTAGTGCAGCTTGGCTTCAGGTAAAAGGACGGCTATCATTTATTAGGAAGCTAAGTTTCATCTGGGTTTTTAAAAGCACAACTATAATGATGTGGGAAAATCCCCGAACAAAGCTGAATACCATCCGTACATACATACATACATACATACATACATACATACATACATACATAATTTTATTAAGAACTTTGATTAATAGTAAAATGTAATAGAAACATAATGTACAAAAAAGGAATGAAAAGTATAATGAAAAAGAAAGAAAAAGAAAAGTAATAATATAATAAAGAAAAATATATACAGAAGTAATTTCCAACCTTCATCACAAGTATAAACATATTTAGTAGCACTTCAAACTCTCTTGAGTTTCAAACATTTTTATTCATCCCATATCCCATAAAATTCTAAATTTTAAAATATCAGCGAGTTTTTTTGTAGATTCAGTGAAATACTCTTTCCTAAATCATTCCCTTTGCATATTGGTTGTAAATTCATGTTCAATATGACCTCTAACTTGTCAAATTAAATTTGTTTTGCATCTAATATTTCTTCTATAATATTTTTGAACATTGTCTATCATTACTGACATGTAGATGTTGTGGCTACTATTTTTTTATTCCATTCTTCAAAAATCTCCCTTAGTATTTTGACTACCATCACAACATGCACTATATCTTGCAAACCGGCATATTTAAACCGCCACTATATCTTGCAAACCTACCTAAAATATTTAGTCCCCCCTTAATGTCCAGCTCTTGAATTCACGATATTGTTTATGTTGTGTCTTATAAAAACCAAAACAGGATCTATTTCCCATAAAAATCTGTTTATAGCTTATAATTAATTCAAAATCTGTTAAGATTCAATAGCTCAATTTTATCTGAAACCTACGTCCATTTAGAACTTCCTAAAATCAAAATCTTATTAAGCTTTTTGATGTTTGTTTCAGATTGTCTACATTCTTACATTTAGGATTAATTTTTTCTTTCATTCAGGATTAAAGGCAGACTTCACCCACCAAGTCATTTCAAGAATCTCTTAGTAGCTTAGAAGTAGTTAATGAACTACCAAAAGTGATTAGGTGGTTTGTAAACCTAAAGTCATTTAAAAGTTTCTGTTCTGGTTGGGAACAAAATGGCTAATCCCATCATCTCCTCAACTCAAAATATGTAAAACTGCTGTTCTGTAGTAATCCTCAAAGGAAGCAGCTGCCCATATCATATTCAGGCAACCTGTGTTCGCTCCTTATCCAGAGTAATCCCAAGGAACTGGTCTTCTAACCAGTTCTTGTTTTTTCCTGTGGTTATCAGTCCCATATTCAGTTTGTCTTTCCTTCTCCAGAAACCCTCCAAACAACTTTTGTCCCCTCCTCCATTTTTTCCAAGACATACATATATGGCTGTGAAAGGGATGCATGATATATGGTTTTTTTCCTCACATTGATACTAAGTATTTAAAATCTCTTGTACCTGCAACAATTTCCATTCAGATTAGCAGACAAATTTGATCTGTAAAATACCCAAGTCTCTAAATTGCCTCTGGTTTTCTCTATATATTTCAATCCACTAGCTGAAGTATGATTCACTAGTGCATTCCCAGGAAATTAACATTCCTTATTTCAAGTCCTCTTTGGTCTTCTATAGCACAGTTGTTATTTACCAGTTCCAACAGCACAAACATTCCTTATTTAAAAAAAATCAATTCAATTGAAAAGCACTTTGAGAAGTCATATTTTTGTATACCCACTGGAAATATGATAAGGTAAACAACTGGATGATCTGATTTTACACGAAAATTGGCACACGAGTTATTCTCTGTAAAAGTAGGTTAGCAATGCCATAAGGCACAAACTAATTTCAGAAAATAATCCAAGAAGTGGAAGAATGTCACAAGATAATGACAATAAATGAAACAGATGTAACATCTTATTGGAAGAGATTTTAGAACAGTTTTTCCTAACCTTTCACTTTCCAGATAAACATGAAATTGTGTTCAAATTTAACAATATTGTGACAGACTGGGTGTGGCCAATTATAAAGGCTCACCAAATTATAACTTTAAATATGAAAAGAGGATAAAATGACCGAAAACATTCCTGATACAAGTATCTGAAATGAGGAGAAATATCATTTCTCGGATTCAGTTGTATTTATTTTTACTGAAGTTAAACCAGATTTAAGCTTTCATTCTGATCCCATATGCTATGTTTCAGAGCATGCTCCCTAGAAATAATGTGTACTAAGAAATGACAATGATATAAAATGAAATGGAAAATATATGTCTTTTGAGTATCAATTCCTGAAGTCACATCAGCTTGAATGAGAGTTTTGATGATAATAGATTAACTTATGTTGATATATGATGATCTTATTTATATATACTAAGATGAAATTTAGTGGTTTTAAGATAGCAATGTTATAAACATCTGCCTGTAAATAGGTTAATGTGAATTCAGTGGGAATGATTTCTATGTGGGCATAGAAATAAAAACAGCCTTCATTCCTCTGGGCATAGAAAAAGAATATCAAATAACTTGTCACCCATTGCAAATATAAAGGATAGAAATTCAGCACTTTCTAAGTGCTTCTTCGGTAAAAAGAAATAACTAATTTCATGCCTCAACTCCAAAAGATAGTATTATACAGCCTTTTTGGTTCAAATATAGGCCTGTCAGTAGCTTAATTTTTCCTTAACACAACCTTCTTGGACAGATCATTATTATATCCCATTTTACAGTTGTAGTTGAACAGTAAAAATAATCAGGCGAGCTACAGTGTCAACAAAATTATCCAGGCAGAAATCCAACTGTACCTATGAACTCCATTGGTTTATTTTAGTCCTTTGATACTGGTAAAGCACTTGGCTGGTGGCATTCAGATCACCAGAGCTCACTGCTAGAAACAGTTGAGAAAGAATTCAATGCCTTACAAGAAGTGGAATATTTCCAAGTCTAATTTAATTAAGGGGAGTCTGATAGGCTTAAGCTCCAGATTGTAACTACAGGAACAGAGAAAGTTTAGAGGTAAGACAGTACTAAGACAAACAAAACTAGACCAGAAGAGCTTTTTCACACTTTACCAATCAAAACGCTGCAGTTCCATATCTAACCCAATACCACTTTATGATATGTGTGTGTGTGTAAGAGAGAGGAGTAAGATGATAGACAGACAGACTGACTACCAGCCAAATTAAAAACAAGTATTTCTCCATGAGCTAAATAATCAAGATTCTAGAATTCTTGGCTCCTGAGAAATAAGTAAATGTACATCTACAAATGTCTTTATTCACCATGGATGGATGGATGGATGGATGGATGGGGGAGGGAAGGAGGGAAGAAAAGAGGAGGGAGAGAGAGGAAGAGGGAAAGGGAGAGAAGGTAGATGATAGAGAAAGAGAGCCAGACAAGATATCGAAACAGCTCCATTAAATGAGCTGCAAAAGACAAAACAGATAAGCAAATATCCTAACATATTAATCTTCTTACTCTGAGACTGGTGTAACATTGAATGCAAAAGAAATAATAGATGGAAATATTATTATTGCTAAATATAAGCACATTTTTGAGGGCTAAAAAGTATACTGGGATCTTAAACAAACCAAAATCTTTTTAAAAGGGCATGCTCAGCCATCTTTATTTATTGAATAATTATGAAAATTCCATTTCTTTCTTTCCACCAGTTAATGCAAAATGCTAATTATGTCTCATTATATTTTAAATTAGGATAAAAATATAGAAAGACTAAAACAAGATACCAGAGCATCTCTGGAACTGTATTTTTATTGGGAAGCTAAATTATATACATACAGCTTTTCTTGAGTATGAATTTTAATACTAGTCTGTGCTGGCAGTATATAAAGATTTAATATTCTCCCTTAAATCAACACATAATTAAATTCTATCTATCCATTTTAAAAAATAATGTGATATCCAAAGGGTTGCATCTAACTATATTTGCAAAATCCTAAGGATTATGTTGCAGATCATAGAATGAATTATTTCCAGCAGATCAAAGTAGAAATCCCATTTGGCTTTCATAAAACACCAAGATTCATAATTATAATTTGGAGATAATCTACCATTGCTGTGAATTGCAAATGCAGAATCATGTAAAGAAATAATATGATATGCAGAATTACATATAATCAGGTAGCAACCAATTATTGTTTGGAGAAGAAATTAACTATAAAATCAATTTGTAAATTTTCTGGTGAATGAACTGATTTTCAGCAGCATATAGAGAGCCCAAAATATATAATCATTCCCTGAGATTCATTTTCTTACGTTGCTTATTAAAAATGCATATCAAGATAACTACTATTCCAAAGGAAATATAACACAAACAAATGTATTGTAATTTATATACTTTTAATGTCTACAAACCTGGGCTGAAAGAGAATGACTGACCAAAGGTCATCCAGTTGGTTTTCATACTTTTTCACTTTGCCAGTCAAGATGCTACAGTGCTATATCTAACTCAGTACCATTTTTGATAGATAGATAAGAGAGGTGGAGAGAGAGAGCACATTTAAAAACAAACAGTATTTAAGAAATTCTTAAAGTTCATGCAGCTGTATCAAAGTTATTTCTTTAAAATATGGCTTAATATTATAATGTCTCAGGAACTAGGGTGTACTTAGTACATTTAATAAAAGGGCATTGGTACTTACCTGATACGCCCATTCTCTGTGATCTGTGAAGAGCATCCAGAAGTGGGAGGTGCTTCGGTCTCTTCTGGAAAGGATGGGCTTAAAACTCTGGGACACTCCTCCTCCTCCACGGGGCACCTCCTCAGAGTCCCCCAGTTTTGCGAAGACTGAGGGCCAAGTCTGGAACTCATCACCTAATCTAGATCCCTGACTGGAACGGAACCCCACCAGATGGAAAGAAATGGGTAGGGCTGGATGTTCTTCACAGCTCACAGAGAACTGGCGTATCAGGTAAGTACCAATGCCCTTTTTCCCATGAGCTGTTAAGAGCATCCAGAAGTGCGACATACCAAAGTTTGGCCTGTCCTTAGGGAGGGACTCCGTCTGGATCGAAATCCACTCCTAAACTCTGTGGACCCTCTGCAGGACACTTCCACTCCTAAACTCTGTGGACCCTCTGCAGGACTCTTCTGCCAAATGAAGCGTCCGCTGAGGCATAGACATCAATTTTATAATTTTTGACACAGGGAGATGGTGAAGCCCAAGCTGCTGCTCTGCAAATTTCGGCTATAGAAGCTCTTGTGGCCCATGCTGCTGATATTGTTGCACTCCTTGTTGAGTGAGCTGTAATACCTTTAGAAACTGAGATGGACTTGCATTCGTAATTTTTAGATATGGCAGCTCTCAACAATCTACCTATGGTCATGGATGACGCCTTTTGCCCAAAGTGGAAGGGTTGAAGGCTAGGAATAGAGCCTCAGATTTTCGAAATGCCACCGTGTGGTCTAGATAGATTCTTAAGGTGCTTCAAACATCAAGTCGATGCCATTGATGCTCCAGTTATTGAGCTAGTTTTGGACAAAAATTTGGAAGAACCAACTCCTGCACTCTGTGAAAAGCTGAATTTACTTTAGGAGTGAACGATGGATCCAATCTGAGAACCACTCTGGCTGCATGAAACACGCACAGATCCTTTCTCATTGACAATGCTGCCAATTCAGAAATTCTCCTAGCTGATGTGATTGCAATTAGGAAGGCCAGATTAGTGGATCTTAAAGGCTCGAATGGGCCAGTTGTAAGTGCTGTTAACACCTTGTTGAGATCCCAGGTGGGATAGCGGTGAATTACAGGAAGTCGTAAGTTTGCAGCACCCTTAAGAAAGCTGTGGACATGCGGATGGTGCACTATGAAATGGAGGTCACCCCAGGTTATCACCGAGGCTAAAGCTGCCACCTGTCTACGTAAAGTATTTGGAGATAGGCCACTGGTCAAGCCCTCCTGTAAAAAGTCCAATAATTATCCTATTGATGGGGCATTTGGGTCGATTTTAGACCCCTGGCACCAGCGACAGGAGGCAGACCACGTGGCCTCGTATATACGATTTGTTGAGGACTGTCTGGATGCTTGAATGGTAGCAATAGCATCCTCTTAAATCTGTTCGGCCTTTAAACGGCTCCATTCAATCTCCATACGGCTAGATTGTGCCATTGTGGGTTCGGGTAAAGTATCAGCCCTTGGGAGAGGGAAACCTTCGACAGTGGAATTTTCCAAGGTTGTTCTCTCAATAGGTTCTGCAAATCTGCAAACCACGTTCGCCTGGGCCAGTAAGGGGCGACGAATATCAATTCCACTCGTTCCTCCAATAACTTAATAATAGATTGATCACCGGTTGCCCAAACCTCTGCACTGCTTCCTGAAAGACAGCCGGGTGTATACACCACTCTGCCTGATCTATTGTGGTCCTGCTGAACCAGTCTGCTTGTACGTTGAAGGTCCCTGCTATGTGTTCTGCCTTGAGAGAAAGCAGATTGGCCTCGGCCCACTTAAACAACTTGGCCGTCTCCAGCATCGGAGGTTTGGAATGGGTACCACCCTGTCTGTTTACGTGGGCCTTGGTTGTCATATTGTCTGTCAAGACCAAACTGTGGCATGATTGGAAAAGGGGTAGAAAGTTGCAAAATGCCAGGTGAACTGCTTGCAGCTCCAATAGGTTGATGCTTTGTGATTGTTTGGAAATAGTCCAAATTTCCTGAGCAGTGTGGGATTCAAAATGAGCTCCCCATCCTAAAAGGCTGGTGTTGGTTGTGATCGTTGCCCTGAAAGGTTCCTTGAAATGACACCCCTTGTTTATCATTTTTTCTAACCACCAGAGGTACGATCAGAGAACATTGTGCGGTACCTTTATCCGGAAGTTGGAAGTGGCTCTTCCGGATCGCTGGAAAGGTAGCAGGAACCATTGCAGCTCTCTAGAATGGAATTGAGCCCAAGGCACAATGGATATACAAGAAATCAATTTCCCTAACAGTTGAGACAGCGCTGCCAAGGAAACCCTCTTTAAGGCTCTGATCTCTCTGGACAAAGTCTGGATACTGTTTAATCTGTCCTGAGAGAGAAAAACCTTGCCCTCCACAGTATCTATTACTGCCCCTAAGTGAACTAACCTAGTTGAGGGAATCAAATGGCTTTTATCCCAATTTATGGAAAAACCATGACCCTGAAGGGTCTCCAGAGTGATGATATCCAAATTTGCTTGATGTCTGGAAGATGACAAAATTAAAATATCATCCAGATAGCATTGTAAATGAACAGATTTGATCCTGAGGGAGGCAGCCAAAGCCGCGAGGACCTTGGTAAAAGTCCTAGGGGGCGAAGCCAGACCGAATGGGAGAGTGATATATTCATTGTGCCGATCCCAATAGCAAAATCTAAGCTATTTGTAGTGAGCAGGTCTAATTGGTATATGTAGATAAGCCTCTGTGAGATCTATAGAGGTCATGATATCGTTCTCTCTGATGCTGAGCAGAATGGACTGGAGAGTAGTCATCTTGAATTTTGGATAAATCAAAGATCTGTTCAGCCATTTGAGATCCAGAATTGCCCTCCAACCCCCCGAACTCTTTGGAACCACAAACAATAGAGAGTAACAACCTTGACCCCGGTGTTCAGATGGGACCTCTATAATGCTGTGAATATGCAGGAGATGATTGATCAACGCCCTCTTAATGGGGTCTGTGGACCTAGGGCTCCTGGTGAAAAAGCTCAGGGGGGAGGATCTCGCGCCAAACCAAATCTATCGTGTCCCTGACTCACGCATCAGAGGTGGAACTGTCCCATTGATTAGCAAACAATTTCAGTCGCTCACCAATGGAAACAGCTGCCCAGGGCTCACTTGGGGCAATGAAAAAATTGGCCTCCGGTACCTCTGGGGTTTCTTCTGTTTTGGCCTCCCTGCTGACCTCTATCAGAGGGTTCAGACCTATCCTGTCTAAAACTAGGCCTGTAGCCTGATGTTCTCTGAGATCTGGGAACGTAGCGGCCCTGATAGTATGGTCGAAAGGAACCCCTTCAAAACGACTGGGGCATTCTGTTGTTACACCTCCGGAAAAAGGGGGAAGCACTTTTTTCTTGTTTCTGTTTTCTATAAGGAGGGTTTTCAAGACACTGCCAAATAATTTATCCGCCGATATTGGGGCTGATGCCAATTTGTGTTTATGCTTGGTATCCACCTGCCAATGTCTGAACCATAGTAGTCTCCATGCTGATACGTGAGATGCTATGGCCCTAAATGAGAATTTGACTGCATTAAATGTGGTGTCGGTGGAGAATTCTGCGGCTACAATAATTTTAGCTATCCTATCCTAGTGGGCTCTGTCATTTTATGCTGGTAATATGTCCCTCAAGTGGAAGAGCCATCGGAGGGAGGGCCGTGTAAAAAAGGACGCCGCTGTAGCTGCCCTAATGGTCCAGGCATCAGAAACGTGCACCCTACGGAGTGCTAACTCTGCTCTCTTTTCTTCCGGTCTCAGGGCTTCCTTGGTCTCATTGGGAAAGGTCAAAGAAGAGGCCAGTGCCACAATGGGCTCATCATCCTCCAGTGTTTTGAAAAAAATTGCAAACTCTGATGTCAAATTAAAATATCGCTTATCGTACCCTGTTGGAGCTGGGTATGATGCTGCTGATGCCCATTGACTTTGTAATAATTCAGCAAACATACGAGGGATAGCTTCCACCTCATTAGCCAGTTGTGAGAATATTAGTTCCTCGGATTCGTCCTAGACCCTGTTGACAATGGATGAGGCTCTGATGTGCCTAGCTTAGCGGTGTTCTTTGCCTTGAATAATTAGGATTTAAAGAGGTGCGGGCGAAAAAGTCTAGAAAAAGCAGGTTGGTCTGGAATGAGGCCTTTGTCATCCAACATTCCCCGTTCTAGTGGGTCAGCCTCTGACAGCCCCAAGTCCATCTGTTGGTTTGACCCCTCTTCCATGGAAACCTCCTGGTCCTCAAAATCCACTCCCTCCTAAAGGCCCTGGGCTGATAAATTAGGAATATTGGGGAATACCTGAGATTGATGTTGTTGGGTATGCTCAAAGGATTGATCAGCCAGGGATCCCGCATCCGAAATGGTTGAGAATTGTCTGGTCCGGATAGATTACTGAAGTCCAGTTGCAATGCCCCTTTGATTTGTCATCTCCATCCATTGCCTCATTTCAATGGGGATAGTCTCAGGTAATCCCTCTTCCTGTCTTAGGCCGGCAGCCGTAGGTGTGAAGGTTGCCTCTGGAATTGGCCGGGCAATGCTCAATGGGGGAGATGTGACTATGGGGGGTCATATGCAAAGAAATGCCTGATTAATGAGCAGCTGGTTAGCATAACGTTAGCCAAAGGAATAGCTAAATCCAGGGAAGGCACAATGGAAAGTTAATATCTCGGTTCCCAGCAAGGGAAACCAGCAAGAAAAAGGAGGCTGTGGCAATTATTTTCTCAGTCCCCAGCAAGGGAAACCAACAAGAAAAAAAGAAGGCTGTGGCAATTAGGCGCAAAATTGATGCAGCCGTTGAAAAGGGCGGGAAGCAGAATCACCGGAGCTAATCCCAAGCCGTCTGACGAGTCATGTTGCTGCTGTTCTAACTCACGATCTGAAGGCTGCTGACAGAAGAAACAGCAAGGCAAAGAACGCCACGGCTGGGAGAGTTCCGTTCCGATTGCAGGCAGACGATCAGAAGGCTAGATAAGGCAGTTTCCTGAGGCGCTAGCCTCAAGCTGCTTGCAGAGTGACAGGCTCCCCTATCTACGAGGAAAAACCAATTTTATTCCAATTGATATTCTTGTTTACCGAAAACGATCTAGGGGAAAACCTAATTAGATGTGGAAGGGTTTTAAAGAGCAAACCTGAGTTAGATAAGAGCTGTTCCAGTCAGGGAGTGCACAACCTCTTACCATGAAGGCTGAGCTAAAACTGGGGGACACTGAGGATATGTTCTGTGGAGGAGGAGGAGCATCCCGGAGTTTTAAGCCCAGCCTTTCCAGAAGAGACTGAACCACCTCCCACTTCTGGATGCTCTGAACAGCTCATGGGAGAACAATTAGTTATTCTACTGCTAATTCTTCATCGTCAACATTTCATATAAATTTCATTTCATACATTCATTTCATTTCATACAACATTTCATACAAATCCATCTTTTTCTTTGTAATTATGCTTCAAAACAACTATCCATCAGGGATCGAACTGGGGGAAAATACTTACTCTATATCATCTAAAATGGATTTTATTGCCCCCAAATAGTTCAGAGCAATCGTTGCTATGCATAGAGGAAGCAAGGTTCATTAATGTTTCGAAGAAACATGCTTTTATTTGTGTGTTTAATTGCTTGCTGAGCCAGACAAAACCTAGAAACTTAGGGTCTGTCTTAATTACTGACTTATCATTGGAATCACCACAATGAGAAGCTTTATTAGTGTAAGGTATGTTTCTTTCAAAGATTTAGAGAGGTCTACTTCTCATGTTGGCCAATTAAATCTCTTCAGATATTCACCTTCAGCAAAAGATGACATCTGAAACAAAAAGTGCAGTAGCAGCTAAGACCAAAACATCGACATATATTGGTACAAACATTTCACAAATCTATTTGTCAAGAAGAGAAACAATGGAGAAATACTTGGAAAGAAATATCCAAACATAAAGAAAAGTACAATCAGAATTATAACTTGTGGAAATTATCAATATAGTGATATATAGATCTATCAGAGGTGTCAAACTCAAGGCCCACAGGCTGATCCGACATGCATGGTGCTTAAATCTAGCCCATGGAAATAGTGAAGGACTGGCCTGAGGTGCCTCTGGCAGCCAAAATGGGAGGGATAGGGCCATGTGTGGGGCTCTTGCACCCTGTTTCAGCCTGGACAGCCTCCTATAGCACTCTGCCAGCCAAAATGGGGCACGGTGGGGGCATGTGAGTTCTCCCATGCCCCATTTTGGCTGGCAGGGTGCTAGAGATTATCTAGACCAAAAAATGGGTCATGGGGGGCCTCACACAGCCTCCCATACCATTTTGGATGGCTGTGGTGTAGGAGGCATCCGTCCCACCTCCCTCTGGCCAGCCCCGCAGAAGAGAATTACAATGCTGATCCGACCCTTGAAAAAATCCAGTTTGATACCCCTGGTTTACATAGATATAGAGTAGAACGAAGTAATCCCTGCCAATTTTAGGCCGTTAATCTTTCCAGATTCAGGGAATGGTGGTCATCTCTGTTTCAAGGCTGTTAAGCCAGCTCTGTCCGAAGACCTTTCCACGGTCATATGACTAAGCATTTCTTCCTCACTGAGTATCTATTTATCTACTTGCATTGCATGCTTTAGAACTACTAGGTAAGCAGGAACTAGGTGAAGGTGGGCACCCAACCCAATGTATGATGCTTGAATCTCAAACCTGGACTGTCAGGGTTTGAGCCCAGCATCCTAACCATTGAGCCATTGCACTGCCCATATATTGTTGAGTACTCATTGTATAGAGGGGGCACCTTATTTGCCAGCTAAACATGGAGAAGCCATCCTTAAACATGTTTAATATACATGTGAGCATACATTTTTAAAAGTTTCATTCCTGAATAGACAGATTAATTGATAGCAAAACAAGACTTCTCGTTTCATTACTGTCTCATTTAGCAATCATTCATAGCTATCACGGTGATGAAAAAGTAATTTTTACAGCCATATTTGCAACCTTCTCAGCTCTGTAAAGCAAGTGAAAATTGAAACATCATTGTAGTTTTCACTTGGCAACTGCTTTCCGATTGCCAGTGCCAATTGTGTTACAAAATGATGACTATCTGTATTTCTAAAATGAATCGCAAATCATTTTCTCAACAGAGAACCCAACTGAAAAGAGAATACATCTTTGTTTTTTTACCACAGATGATTATATATGAGAGAAGCAAGAGACAAATTTCTTTTATTATAAGAAATCAAAAAGCCCTATAAAATAATTTACGAATAGGATCCTCCTAAAGCATTTTTCAAATGTGGGACTTTTAAGATATGTGGACTTCAACTCCCAGAATTCCCTAGCCAGAATTCTGGGTGTTGAAATCCACACATCTTTACCTGTTTGAAAAACACTGTTTTAAAGCATCACACCAGACGTGGTATTCAGCAGGTTCTGGAGAGCTGGTAGCAGAAATTTTGAGTAGATCGGAGAACTGGAAAATACCACCTCTGATTGGAGATTTTACAGTACCCTTCCCCTACCATGCCCACCAAGCCATGCCCACAGAACCAGTAATAAAAAAAATGAATCTCACCACTGACAGGAAAATTAAGTGTGCTTTTCAACAAAAAAAGGGGGAGAAAAGTATCTCTGACCCACTAAATGCAGGTCATATAGAAGTCTCTACTTTTACTTCTGACACCAGTGCTGGCAGTTAAAGCATTCATGTTACATGGCCAGGAATCCAGACATCAGTTTTATTAGAGAATCTAAGTGTCATGCTGCAAGATTTATTCTTCAAATACACATGTATTAAGACTATCCATTGTCTCATTTGTCGCCAGGAGCTGGAGACTTTAAAAGTAAGGAAAATATCAGGCACTAATGCAAACACCATCAGATGCTCAACTTTATAGGATTAAAAAGAAAAAAGAAAGAATCAAATACATGCTTTAAACTAAGTGTAAAAGTGGAATTTAACATAAGGATGCAGCAGTATCAAAGTAATGTATAAACCCGATATCTGCAACATACTTACACACTCATTGAAACAGAATTTTAAAAATAAAATTTTAATACACAGTGTATGTTCTGTAATACACAGCATATTTACTTTAATTTGCATGAAAAGCCAAGAAAATGTGATTAAAAATTTTCTGTTCGACAGAGACAAGAAACTTCAAACATTTTTATTCCCTATTGTCCCACTCATTATTTCAATACCAACCTATAAAAAAAAAACATTTTTCCCTTAACATTAACCCAAATTAGCTTTGGTATGCAATGTAATCACCCTGCCAAGGTTGTTTTAAAAGGTAAATACAAGAAAATGATATTACTATTTCAGTTTCTCAAAAAAAGGGAGAAGTCAGTCTAGTTGACTAAAATGTGCTTCAACTGTTGGATTATACTTGAAAAACTTAGAATGTAACTAATTAGAAAAAGAAACCAAATGAGACCTAATGTTATATACAGTGTTTGTGTGTGTGTGGATGGATGGAAGGATATAGATAGATAGATAGATAGATAGATAGATAGATAGATAGATAGATAGATAGATA
>BLBF01000043.1:12578809-12642401 GCA_015471245.1 Laticauda colubrina
ATAGATAGATAGATAGATAGATAGATAGATAGATAGATAGATAGATATTGCAGAACTTAAAATCATAGCTTCATATTCTCTAAAAATTAAATTGCCGATGAATTTTGCTAGCTATGCTAACTTGAATGACTGTGAGTTTTGCATGTCTCTCAAGCATTTGAACTCATGATGTGTGCTCTTTCTTTTGAATAATACTTTAATGATAACCAGTTTGAAAAGCATTTCTTTTGCTTTCATTTTAGGATTGTTAGGGATAACATTGTTCACCCTAACTGGTTTAGGTGAAATAATAACTATGAATCATAGTTAGTGTATGGTAGAGTGTACACAGCTTTAACTGGGAAATAGCAATTAAAGGAGTGGTTAAGAAAACAATATAAAAGTAGCAAGACTACGGCTTGCTCTCACTCTCTCTGGCTCTCTCTGGCTTTGATGATCCCTAATTACTGCTTGGAATCAAGACTGCATTGCTCGAACGGGAGGAACAACAAAGGACTGATTTTTATGTGAACTGACATAGGATATTCTACATGGACTTTGCTAACTGAATATCCCTGAATGGACTGACTACATGGTAAATGAATATTGGACTGTTATTTGACTATGCTATTAACTTATAATGGAATAAAATATATTCTTGATAGCACAAGCGTATCTGTTATTTTTACTGTATGTTAATAAACATACAAGCTTAGCTCACTCATTTATCTGTGTGCCTATCTGACTAACGCTGCACATTCTGTTTAGCTTGTCTACCTAACCCTGGTTGGGGAACCCAGGCTCAACACTGGTTATGGGCCCAGAGGCTGCAAAGTCAGTTTAACTAGGTTAAACAGATTTATGTAAAAAGTGAGAGTTTGTGTTGTTATACATTACAGTAAACAGACAGCTGTGTTTTATAAATTATATTTTTATATCCATATAAGAAAACATGGCACAAGTCAATCTACAAAGTTTGTCCCTTATATCCAAGCTGGATGGAACAAACTATGTATCATGGTCTACAAAATGTAGTCTACTTCTACGAAGAGAAGGTCCGTGGAACATAATTGAAAATCCACCAAACGTAGAAGAATGGGATCCAGAGGATGAGGAAGACAGACTAAAGATAGAAGAATTTATGCATAAAAATCAACAAGCCATTTGCATAATTGGGTTAACCTTAACTGATCAACAGCTTGTTTATATCCACGGAGAGAAAACGGCTTTTGGGTGTTGGCAGAAGCTGAAGAGAATTTATGTTCAAGATAATATTGGTGCTCACATAAATCTAACACGGAAGCTTTTCAGGACACATCTCCAAACAAATGGTGATATGCAGAGTCATTTGAAAACTATGCAAAGCATTTTCCAAGAATTACACGAGAAAGAGCTTATATTCTCTGAACAACACCAAATTTACATAATTCTATCTTCCCTTGATGAAAGTTATGATAACTACGTAACTTCACTTGAAATTTTGCCAAAGGACAATTTAACATTAACAGATATAACTGGCAGATTGATCGAAGAGGCCAGAAGAAGGCATGAAAGAGATGAATTAAGGAGGGAGCAACCTCAAAAAGAAGATAATGAATCTCCTATTGCATACGCAATTAAAAAGTGCTTTAATTGTGGAGGAAGAGGACATTTGGCAAGATTTTGTAAAAAGGCAAAGCGCCAGAACGCTGGCCAGAATACTAAAAATCATCAAAAGATAAATAAACATTTAGAGTTAGCCATGTATACTAACGGAGCTGTAAAAAATAATTTATGGGTGGTTGACAGTGGAGCATCCCATTGTATAACAAATGATAACAAAAATTTTATTAAAATGTCCCAGAGTACACAGCAGATATCGTTAACCAATGGCTGGAAACTGAAAGCTAAAGGTGAAGGTATAGCATATTGTTCTTTTATAAAAGAGAATGTAAAAATGTTATATGTACCACAACTTAAGTTTAATTTAATTTCAGTTAGAATTTTGGTTAAACTAGGATATGTAGTTACATTTAGGGGAGATAACTGCATCATTGAAAAAGAAGATAAGAGAATTACTGCATCTTTAAGAGATGGATTATATGTGTTAAATGATGATGGTTTAAAGGTGGCTAACACAATTTATAACAATAAGAAACCTCATGACGAATGTATTCACTTGTTACATCGAAGGCTAGGGCATTTAAATTTTAAAATGCTTAAGAAAACGGTTGAATTGTCTAAGGGAATAAGTTTGAAATCTTGTAATAAGTATTTGCAATGTAATGCCTGTAATCAAAATAAGAGCAGGGTTATACCGGCAAATAGAGTTGATGGATTTACTACTAAAGAGCCATTAGAAGTAGTATTTGCTGATTTAATAGGTCCGAAAAAACCAAGTGTAGGAGGAGCTCGCTACATACTAAGTATAATGGACCACTATTCTAGATATGGGTTTTGCTATTTAATGAAGAGCAAAACTGAAACATATCAAAATCTATTTAATTGGTTAAAATTCTCAGAAAGAAAAACTGAAAAGAAATTAGTAACTCTCATTACAGATAATGGTACAGAATTTACAAATAATAAATTTAAAAACAGACTTAGAATGTTAGGTATTCAACATAAAATGTCTGCACCATATAGGCCACAACATAATGCCTTTATAGAGAGAAGAGGCCAAACATTACAATCAATGGCACAAACTATGATGTCTGATTCAGGATTACCTGACAATTTATGGGGAGAAGCAATAATGTGTGGTAATCATATATTAAATAATGTTGTTAATTCAACAACAGGTGAATTACCATTCACACTGTGGCATGGTACAAAACCTGATTTAAGTTACATGCACACATTTGGAGCACCAGCATGGGTGCATATCCCTACACAACTTAGATACAAAGGACAGCATAGAGCTAAAAGATTGATTTTTGTAGGTTATACATCTAATCATAGATCTTATAGATTCTGGGAACCAGGTACATCTAGAGTTTACACCAGTGCTAGTGCAAAATTCCTAGAACATGTAGGATGGAATAGATTAGAGCAAGATTTAAATAATGAAGTATTTATTGAACCCTACAAAAGGCAGAAAGATGAGATTAGCTATAAGAAGAGTCCAATTAAAGAAGAAGTCCACGAAGAGCAAATAGGACCAGAACAAGAGGAAATAGTTGATCAGGAAGAGTTACATAATCAAGAACAATTAATAAAGGAAAGTCCACCTGTAAGTCCTATAATACCTAGACGTACTACACGTGTAACTAGACCACCTGATAGGTATCAAGCAAGTATAGTTTGCCAAGTAACTAAAGTTCCAACTAGTGTAGATGAACTTAGGATGTATCCTGCTAAGGATCAGGAGAATTGGCAAAAGGCTATGGAAAAAGAACTAAATTCATTAAAGGTAATGAAAGTGTATGAAGATGCCAAATTACCTCCAGGAGAAAAATCCATTGGGTGCAAATGGATATTTAAAGTAAAAACTGGAAATGATGGGACTGTTACCCATAAAGCTAGGTTAGTAGCTCAAGGATTTAATCAAACTGCATCTGATTATGATGAAGTTTTTGCACCAAGCCTTAAAGCTACATCTTTAAGAGCAGCATTAGTGTGGGCAGCTAAGAAAAACTATGTCATTAACCATTTAGATGTAGAAACTGCTTATCTACATGCACCATTGCAACACACTATATATTTAAGGAAACCAATTGGCATACATGACAATAAAGTAAATAGTAATGATTGTTGGAAACTCAAAAAGAGTCTTTACGGGTTGAAACAATCTGGGTTTGAGTGGAACCAATATATTGTGAAAGAATTAAACAATATAGGTTTTAAATCTGGTTTAGCAGATCCGTGTGTGTTTAAAAGAGAAAATAATAGAACGGTGTCATTATTGTTATTATTTACAGATGATATTGCTTTAATAACTAAGACTAATAATGAAGCTAATGAGATTATATCATTATTAGCCAAAAAGATAAAAATAAAGCATTTAGGTGAAATTAAAAGGTATCTAGGATTGACAATTAATAAAACAAATAATGGTTTTAAGATATCTCAAGAAGATAAAATTTGCCAATTAATTAAAACTTATAAGATGGAACTTTGTAAACTGGCAAAGACTCCAATGAGTCAGGAAGTTTGCCAAACTAATGATCAAAGTCCCAAATTTGATAAGTCCATATATCAATCTTTGATTGGTAGCTTATCATATATAAGCAATTGGTCAAGGCCAGATATAGCTTATAGTGTAAATCAGCTGGCACGTTTTAATTCAGATCCAAAAGAATGTCATTGGAAATCCTTAAAAAGAATATTGAGATATCTTAAGGGAACAATAAACCATGCATTATATATAGAACCAAAGGGTGATTTGAGTCTTAGTGCTTATGCAGATGCAAGTTTTGCAACTGATATAAACACTAGAAAATCAACATCTGGGATGGCTATATTATTTGGTAAGACACTAATAGGATGGAGGTCAATCAGACAACAGCATATTAGCTTATCCACGATGGAAGCTGAATTTTCATGTCTATCATTATTATGCACTGACTTAATTTTCTACAAACAGTTATTGTTGGACATGGGTATAACTGTAAAAGATTCCATTATGGTGTATGAGGATAACCAAGCAGCTATAAAGTTAGCTATTAGTATTGCTGTAAAAACTAGATCAAAACATACTGACTTAAGATATTTGAATGTAAGAGAATCAGTGAAAAACGGACTAATAAAATTGGAATACTGCATGTCAGAAGAAAACATTGCAGACCAATTTACAAAAGCTCAAGGAGCAACTAAGTTTAAAGAAAGTTGTGAAAAATATAATTTAAAAATGTAAATGATTCATAGTTATTATTATTTAACCTAAAAGGGGAGAATGTTAGGGATAACATTGTTCACCCTAACTGGTTTAGGTGAAATAATAACTATGAATCATGGTTAGTGTATGTTAGAGTGTATACAGCTTTAACTGGGAAATAGCAATTAAAGGAGTGGTTAAGAAAACAATATAAAAGTTGCAAGACTACGGCTTGCTCTCACTCTCTCTGGCTCTCTCTGGCTTTGATGATCCCTGATTACTGCTTGGAATCAAGACTGCATTGCTCGAACGGGAGGGACAACAAAGGACTGATTTTTATGTGAACTGACATAGGATATTCTACATGGACTTTGCTAACTGAATATCCCTGAATGGACTGACTACATGGTAAATGACTATTGGACTGTTATTTGACTATGCCATAAACTTATACTGGAATAAACTATATTCTTGATAACACAAGCGTATCTGTTATTTTTACTGTATGTTAATAAACATACAAGCTTAGCTCACTCATTTATCTGTGTGCCTATCTGACTAACGCTGCACATTCTGTTTAGCTTGTCTACCTAACCCTGGTTGGGGAACCCAGGCTCAACAAGGATTAATTCAGTAGACATTCTGGTGGGTTTCAGTTCATTCACCTGAACTGATAGGAACTTACATGTTCGTGGCAGTAACTTCCATTATTTTCAGAAGCTGAAAATAAACAGCAAAGGTCTCTAATAAAAGGGTATCAAAACCAGATTTCTTTGAGAGCCGGATCAGCGTTGTAGTTCATCTACATGGGATGGCCCGGGGAAAGATGGGACAAACCCTTCCTACAGCACCCTGCCAGCCAAAATGGTGTACAGGCGGGTTGTGTGGTGCAGGGGACCATCCTGGTCAAAAGTGAGGCATGGAGGGGACTGCATGCAGCCCCCCTATGCCTTATTTTGGCTGCCAGACAATGGGCTACTCCTTTGCTATTTCTAGGCCAGCCCCACGGGCCTTGAGTTTGACACCCCTGCTCTAATATAATAGTACTGACACCACACAATAGCTGGTCATCTCCCATCAGAAAAATGGAGAGAAGATAATTAAAGAAGCATTTCACAGACAAAAAAATGTTTGGTACTTCCAATCATCTTTATATCTCGTGTGGAGATTTCAAAGGCTTAAACTTGTCATAGGAGATCATTGTATACATATTTTTCTGTTAAAGGACTGGTCAAGTACATCACACATGCCATTGCCAGGAGCAAGAAAGAAATTACTTAGAAGGAAGAAGAGTCTGAAGTTCTAGTTTGATTGATCACTATGCATGAAACATTTCCTAGGTGAGGCATGGCTTTGGATATTAAAATGTAAGTATTGAATCCTGGCATGATCTCTATAAATCCTGATAGATAAGAGTCCATGTTAACTGAGCTCTCTTGCTAGAGAAGAAAGGTAGCAAATGGTTCAACAACCCATCAATTCATTGAGACCTTGGCTTTAATTCCTACTTAATTGTTTATCCTGAATTCATAGCATGTCTAGCTAGCTTAGTTTTATTAAAAACCATTCAAGATTTTTATCTCACTGTGCCAAATGGATCATTACACTGTCAATACTTATCTTTATTATGCAAAAATATTCTGAATTTAACTCCTTTTCTTGAACAAACAAAACAATGCATTCAGGTTGAGGTCTGTTTTTTATTAAAAGAGAGAAAGAGAAAGGGAGGGAAGGAGATGCAGAGAGGGAGAAATCAGAGGGGAAAGGAGAAGGAGGGAGAAAGAGAGAGGGGGAGAGAGAGAAAGATTGGAAGGGAGAGAGAGGGAGGATAACAGAGGGAGGGAGAAAAAGAGAGGGAGAGGAAGAGTGACTGAAACGCACTGTTGTGGATACCACCTCTCACTTATAATAGCTGTTTTATCTAAGAATTTAATTATCTTTTCTCTTTACCATTAAATATATCATGCATATTTACAGAAATTTATGAGTTCAATATGGCGATTTAAGTTTTGGCTTTGTAATTTTCTGAGTCTGTTTTCTTGTCATCAATCAGAGTAGATCATTTTTTCCTTTTAATGGATTACTAAAACATTATCATCCATATATCTTTTATACCATAATATATATCATTAATTCCAATCTAACTTTAAGGAACTTTGTGGGGAAAACAAAAGTTAATTTATGGGAATTATTCTGACACATCTAGACTAGCATGAATTTTGTTCTTCCAAAGTGCCACCAAAGATTGTGTGGGAAAGGTGATGTGATATACACATGAAAGTGATACCCATAAACCAGCCATGCATATATGGGATGGTGAATGAGACAATGGAAGTTACGCACAAGTGAAACTCTGAATGCAAAAGAAAGCATAAAGATCCAAGAACTATCCTTCTGTCTCATCTATCATAATTCTAGACTTTCTCTTCTTAGAAATTCTTTTCAGCACTTTATTCTAATGATCCCAAATCTAGCACTTTTTAGATACCTTAATTTCAAATTATCTCAATTCCAGCACTCATTAGCCATGTTGACTAAACACGTGGCTTTCATTCATTTTGGATGTAGAAAATCTAACAAACTGTTGAATGGATGGATGGATGAACAAATCAGTTCAAACAGACAAAAATCATTCCTCTTTTCATTATCCTAATTTTTCCCTTCATTTTATCCCACATAACTTGTGGGTCAAGACAATACACTTTCAATGACCAGAGCAACTATTTCATTTGTAGGAGGAAGGGGTCAAACTATTTTCTAAAGCGCCTGTAGGCAAGTCAAGGAACAATGGATGGAAACTGAACAAGGAGAGATTTAACCTGGAAATAAAGAGAAACTTTCTGACAGTGAGAACAATCAATCAATGGAACAGCTTGCCCTCGGAAGCTTTGGGAGCGTCATCACTTGAGACTTTCAAGAAGAGATTGGACTGCCATTTGTCAAAAATTGTGTAGGGTCTCCCACTTGGGTGGGGGTTGGACTAGATGACTTACAAGGTCCCTTCCAACTCTGATTATCTGTTATCTGTTATTTGCAGTTGACATAACTTCTAAGTTAGTAGGGCTTTAAAAGTGAAAAGTCATCAACACTAAAGAATGAACATTTGAGAACAAGCTATCACATAAAATGATTGGGGGAGTATTTTTATGCCACAGTGAGAAGGGAGTTGTGGGATAACTAATCCGCACTTTGAAGAGTTATACTGGAACTCAAATCATACTGAAAATTAAATGTAGTTATCTGAAGAGTAAAGAAGCTGGGACATTTGCATGTTCATCCATGAAAATCAATTGTCTCTAGCCAATGTGCAGTGGACAATAGAAAGTTCTTCAACAATTCAACAACTCTTTGTCTTACATTATTTCTCTCCATGCTTTTTTGCATGGAAACATAATATAAACATCGTATCTTTTCTTGCTTATTTTCCACTTATATTAATCTTGTTTACATATTTAAAACTCTATGGGGATTTTATCTTAAGGCTTCCATGTGAATCTTGTTTTCCTTGTGCATTTCTTTTGGTTGAGGAAACAATGATTGCCTCCCGCTGCCTTCTGATCTCCAAGGATTTGTCTATATTTCTCTTTTTCATCAATTTTCAATCTATTTTTAAAATCTTTTATGTCACTCCTATGACCGTAACTTCAGTTTGCCTGTCTTTCCTGCTGTATACAAATGCATATTAATACAGGCACACGTTTCAGTAACCTTATTATCAAGGTATTAAAAAAAATCCAACTTCTATATGAGACAGTCTGGGTACAAAATAATGTCTTACTGCACAAGACCGGTTGCTGTAGAAATTATTATGCTGTCACAAAGGATTAGAATTTAAAATGGGAAATAAACAGCAGGAGTAGATAATACCTTAAAGATCCTGCTTTAATGAAAACATCTCTGGTAATTAAAAATGGTGAGAAAGACTGAAATACACAGATGGAATGGTTTCAGAAGAGGGCATTTTTGTGTGTTTTCCCCCCCAGATGAGCCACATTTTCAGGAGTTTAATGTCACTTTTAAATTGTCTGCCTCATTGGAAATCATTTGTTCATTAAAGCTTTCTATCCCTTTAAATATGGAAGGCACTCTGGAGCCACATCGCACATAATCAGAACACAAGCTTTATTCCATCAAGCAGCGCCATGTCTTCTCTGAGGAATCACTTTCATAATAAAAGAAATAATTATCGGATTTCATCTATGCAACTATTAAAAGAGCCTTTGAATGTGAAATTCATTACGAACCCTGAATTTATAAACTATCTTACTCTTTTGTATGTTGGTAGCATTTATGTATGCATATCTTCATGGCAGACAGGTACTTCATATTATCAAGGTATCTCTCAGATAGTACAGTACGTATGTGTTTTTTATGTGTATGTGTACACATAAACTCATAAACACATGTATATACACACATACACACACAGACATTAGAAATGACACACGTTAGAAATGACAAAGGAATTCATCCTTTCCTCCCCAAGCCTTTATAAGAGACATTTATAATTTATATACTAAAAGAGTAGCATATAACTATCAATGTATCAGAGATCAATAGATAATATTTAATATTAATATTTAATATTAAATAGATAATATTTATTCTGCTTCCCATAATTTTCTTTACTATTACAGACCATTGAATCTGAATCTTCTTCAAAGCTCAAGGTGGCTCAGTGCTCCATAATTCATCTTTCACTAGTAAACTTATTAAAGCAGAGGGTAAAAAATAGCTGTTTTTCCTGCAATATGAAACCAAACTCATGTAGTTATCAAAACTTAAGACTCAAAAGTATACCACAGATGGAAGAGGGGGCAGAGAGAGTCTTCAAATCAGTGTTACTTTCTGGAGAATGCTTGAACAGATCCCTGCAGTTTTCTTGGCAAGATTTTTTCAGAAGTGATTTGCCATTGCCTCTTTTCTAGAGCTGAGAGAGACTGACTGGTCCAAGGTTCTTAGGCTGGTTTTGCGCCTAAGGCAGAATTAGAACTCAGTCTGGAATGGGACAATATACCACAGTCAACACGCCACAGCCAAAACACTGCAGTCAACTCATTACAGCAGCAAACTCACTACAAGACAATTCACCACGGCCAACTCACCGTGTAGTAAAACTTGCCACTGGACAATTCAATAATTCAATTTCATTATTTAAAATATTTTTAAAAAGATATTTTTAAACATTTAATTTTGTCCCGCCTTTGGCCTCCTTTGTTTAATTATTCTATTCCTCCTTTTCTTCAAGATTAGAGTAATTTTTGTCGCACAGTGATCTTGGTATGGCAAGTTGTCCTAGGTCCTGTTTTTAATGTGGTGCCTCAGCCACTACACCAAACTGGATCTCTAAACAACAGAAGCAATTCTTGGCAATTCTTGAAGAAACTACTTAGCTAAGCAGTGAAACATTTCAAACTGAAGAAGAAAAAGTTCAATTGCTATGATTCAACTTCCAGACAAATCTATCTGGATGACTGAGAATCTTCATCAACATATTGATTGGAATATAGATATAGATATCCTATTTTCCAAGAGCAAAAAGGTAATATTTAATATTTAATTGCCCAGGACTCATTTATAGTCAACTAGCCAATAAATATTTTCTCTACTCTAAGCAACTGCTTTGTATAACTCACAAGACAAGGATAAGTTTGACCTGCTGTTTCAGTTTCCTTGTGAATGTCACCACACAAGACTAAAACCAATGACCTACTGGTTCTCCTTATCCTCTTTTATCTGAACCTGATCATCAATGAAATTTTGCACAATACTTACGTGATTAAAATGTGCATAGCTACATTATGCAGATAACACCCTCAACAGTAAATACAGAAGAAACCTGCCACATTTTGATATACACAAAGATGTAAATGAAAACTGCAGGCACCTCTTCCTATTGCAAAAACACAATGAATGTCTTTCTTTAGGGAAAAATGTATAGCCCAGCTTTTAAGATAATTCACATTTCTCATGTCTTTATGGATAACTTAAAATAATAAAAAGGTGAAAAGCAAGAAAGGAGATTATTCCAGGAGAAATAAGGACTGCTGTTCAGGCATTTAATGTAGCTCCTAAAGATGGCTTTGGTGGACTTGTGTGTAGGATTCTCCCCCACCAACTCTCTCTCTCTCTCTCTCTCTCTCTCTCTCTCTGCACTGTGGCTGTCAGAGCAGCAGATTAGACAATTAGACTGAAGTGAAAAGCAGTTTGCACAGCTGACAGATCAGAAACAGCAATAACAATTCACAGAGAGCAATTCCTTTTATTCCACCATCTGTCCAGAAACATGCCCTTATATATGCAACCAGTCTTCTTCCTCTGATCACCAAATGAGAAATCACCTGGAAAAGGTTGCCTAAGTAAGTTTCTGCTACGTCTCCAACCCCAAGACAATTTCCACTGTGACACCTGGCAAAGGCAGGCCCAACCATGGCACCATGGCACTTCTGGAAAAATAAACAATTTTAATTAGCCAACTCATTTGTAAAGCAATTAAACCCACTATCAGTAAGATCACTTTCAGTTTTGCTGAGCAAGTAAAGCAACAAATAAGAATGTTCTCTCTTTCCAAAGGCATCATTAATGGTACATGAGCAAATTGCTAATTTTTCACTTATTAGGTTCAATTCTACATTGGTTCATCAGTGGTTTTAAAAGAGCTATTAGCTCCAAGGCACAACACTTTCCAAGAGAAAAAGCTTTTTCTCTTTCTTAATAGTACACAGAAAAAAGGCAGTACTTAGTAAATTGAAAGGTGATAGGTTAAAGAATATCTCCTATTGAAGTTAACCACATATATTCAAAACAAGTTCTACTTGAACAGTAGTGTTTAGATGAGAATAAAGCTGCTAAAATACAGCTGTGTGGAACTGAATTGCAAATATTAACACCTTTGTATTTATTTCTGTGTTACATTTTGCAGTTGAAAACCAACAGAGATTCACCAAGAGCCAAATTTGACTATAGTATTTGTGAGCTTTGGGGTTTGTTTATTTTTAAATAAATACATAATTATATGGAGAATCCCAAGAGAATCAGAATCATAGTTTCTGTAATCCTACTCATGCAGACAAAATTAGGGACATTTTTTTTTTTTTTTGGCAATGAGATTGGTTTAACTGAAGATAAACCCTCAACACCAGGTGCATGTAAAACATATGAACTTCCCTTCTCACACTAGACATTGATTGAAGCCTGCTATGCTATACCATGGTTCCAAACCCCTCCCCATTCCAATTGTTTGTTTCTAAAAAGTATACAAGGTCAGAAGACAAGAGTAACATCATGTGATGTTTGATTCTTTCTTATAAGCCTTCAAAAATTTCAGTTCATCTTTGCTTTTAGCAACTTAATATTTTGGAGGGTTCCACTACTTACTTGCAAGTTTGGCTTTTGATCAAAATTTTGCTAAGGATAATTTTTGTTCTTTAAAGAGGAATTATAAAACCAGAACTATCCAACAGTATCATTTTGTTAACTAGTTCTTCATTGAAATCTAAGAAAAGAGAGGCAACTGGGCTTTGCTTTTCCTAGAAGACACTTCATTTCTCATCCAAGAAGCTTTTTCAGTTCTAACTACATGGTGGAGGATGGTATGATTATTACTCCTTGCAGTCATTTGTTAGCACTCATTCTGAGAATTGTTAAGGCCATTGGAGGTTTATCTATGCCTTTAGATCAGCTGAATAATGCAAATGGGTAGAACCTTCTGAGAAGGAGTCTGAGAATCTCTATAGACAGTAAGGAAAGAAACTTAATGACTTCGGCATTAGTGAGACTAAAAGGACCTAGGTGACTGGAAGAAGGATCTTACACAGGAGTATCAAACTCAAAGCCCAGGGACCAGATCCAGCCCAAGGGGTACTTAGATCTGCCCATGGAGCCACCCTGGAAACAGCAAAGGATCAACCCACAGTGCCTCTGTCAATGAAAATGGATCTTGGGAGGGTTGCACTCTCTTTTTCCTCACAGAGGGCTGCAGGAGGAGCATAGCAGCCAAAAATGGAACTTGGAAGCCCATTTTCACTCGCACTGTGTTCGGGCCACCACTGATGCCCTTGATACGAGTGATGTTGAGCTGGCCATGCCCACCCTGATGGGCATAATACAACCCTGATGCAGCCCTCAATGAAATCGAGTTTGACACCCCTGGTCTAACAAGACAATGCTGTTTTCATCCTCAGATGTACAAAGTTAACTGAACTATGAATAGAACATACCAATTATAAAAAAATCATTTCTCTCTAAATAACAGCAACCCGATAAAACTTTGGGAAATTGTTCAATGATATCCAGTACTAAATCCTATGAACTAGAAACATTGGGGAGATTTTAGATGAAGTTTTAGATACTTACTTCAGAAAAAAATCCAAATGATCTTCACAAATTTTGGTTTGGTAAGGACAAGATTAAAATATTCTGGATTTCTCTACAATTTTTTATTCCCAAATCAACACATTTTGCCCAAATCAACATATTTTGCTCATCATAATATACAATATTTAATTTTCCCTCAAACTGTTGCCACTCATCAAAGATTCTTAAGCCAGTTAGCACCTTTAAGACTGTATTAACAATGTGTTAACATTTCATAAAAGGAAATAATCCAAACAAATGACAAGAAAAGGTTTGGGGTGAAACATTATTATAAAAAATGTAAAGAGTTCATATTCCTTGCTTCCATTGCAAAGATGATGAAATATAAATTGTATGCAACAGAAATTTGTACACAATGTTGAAAATTGGTTTAGGTAGGTAACACCGTATTTCACTCTGAAGACAGATTTATAGATAATTTGAAGAGACACAAAGAGAGGAAGGAAAGGGAGGGAAGGGGAGGGGGGAGAGAGATTTACCATCATACAAAATCTATGAAAAAGAATGAATTATATTTGGAATTTGTATATGGGAAACTCACATTAACTCCATCCATATTCACCTATCTGAAATACATACAAGTAGTCCTCAACTTATGCTCATTTAGTGACTGTTCAAAGTTACAACAGCACTGAAAAAGTGATTTACAAGCATTTTTCACACTTATAACAGTTGCAGCATCCCCATAGTTGCATGATTTACATTTGAATGCTTGACAATGGTACACATTTATGGTTGCAGCATCCCAGGATATTGTGATTATTTTTGTGACCTTCTGACAAGCAGAGTCAATAGGGGAACCACATTTACTTAACAACCTTGTTACTAATGTAACAACTGCAATGATTCACTTACAAATGTGGCAACAACCACATATATTTATTATTTATAACCACATTATTTATAACCACACTATTAAAAAGATGTTGAGACTCTAGAAAGAGTACAAAGAAGAGCAATCAGGGTGATTAGGGGACTGGAGGATAAAGCATATGAAGAATGGTTGCAGAAACTGGGCATGCTAGTCTAGTAAAAAGAAGGACCAAGGGAGACATGATACAGTCTTCCAATATTTGAAGGGCTGCTACAGAGGGGAAGGGGTCAAGCTATTTTCCAAAGCACATGTAGGCCAGACAAGGAATAATGGATGGAAACTGAACAAGGAGAGATTCAACCTGGAAACAAGGAGAAACTTTCTGACAGTGAGAACAATCAACCAATGGAACAATTTGTCCTTGGAAGTTGTGGAAGTACCATCACTTGAGACTTTCAAGAAGAGATTGGACTGCCTTTTGTCAGAAATGGTGTAGGGTTTCCCGCTTGGGCAGGGGGTTGGACTAGATGACCTACAAGGTCCCTTCCAACTCTGATTATCTGTTAAACAAATTTCTCACTTAGGAACATAAATTCAGGGCTCAGTTGGGGACTGCCTGTAATAACTCTTCTTGAATCAAACAAGGAAGATGTCAATATTGTGCACTACATCTTTTCATTCTCTACTAGTTCACACAATTGATTCCATTGGTCACACAATAACAGAGACAGATAAAGGAATCATTTCTCTGTAAGTAAATTGTGTATTAAAGTCTTCTGGTGTGTCAGAGGACACAATCAAAGCATTTCCGGACACAAAGCCCCTTGTTGAAACATTGTGCACACATCCACACACCTACACATACATATAATTTTTCTCCTGCCTTTTTATTGTTTATAATTAACTCAAGGCAGTGAACATATCTGATACACCTTCCTTCTACCAATATTTTATAACAACCCTGTACAAAGGTTTGGGGTAAAAAAGAGTGAGTTTTTTTGCCCAACCCACTTACAAAGACACCCAAAGACAAAATCACAAATATGATAGGCAAATATCAGGTCCTTTGCTTGTTTTTATCCAATTCTTAATCATTTTTAAGAGGTAACCCTGACAGCATAGACTGAAATTCTGGAATACATCAATAATAAGCATGGATATAGAATGAATACAAGATCATTTTCAAAACAACTGTGCTTATATCTTAGGAACAATTATGTAAAATGCATTTAGTATTAACTTTAGATTTCCAGAGAAAAGATGCTGCCTAATTTTTTTAAAAAATAAAGCCAATGTAGCCATACCTTTTCAATCTGATTTTAAAAAAAATACCTATATCTGCCACTTATCCACATTACTCCCAAGGAAGGAATAGTACTTATTTATGAGGGGGGAAATTAATTCATTGTTTTATGTTTTTGCTTAGTTGGGAGATTGGTAACTGTGAAATTACTTTCTTTTTAAATTTGTCACTAACAATAACAACACTGTTACTGTGTCCAACAACAGGATATTCTACTAAATCAACCGTTTTTTACACTTTGAGAAAATAAAAAAAACACAATAATTTATCTAGCTGCAAAACAATAAATTTCCTAATATCTTCAAACATGAACACATTGAAAGGATTTCTTAAATATCAATCTTTTACTCATCCAAGCAAATGAAGATATGCAACCAAACATTTGTACTGCCATAAAGTAACAAGTCAAAATCACATCCAGGACACTGGAAGAACAACAAGCAATCAAAAAATATTATGCATAGAATCTACCTTCCAGGATTTATTCGAAAGACCAAATTGCAACTATAAACATACCAAGATGCAAAACTCTCAGCCTAAATTTGACATCTCCCAATCAAAAATCCAACATATCAGATTGCCAGCCAATACCAGAATTTAAGTTTATTGAATTAGTTCACTGTCACCAAGAAAAAGCACAAGCTTGACCAGATTTTCTCTGATCTTAAAATATTGCTCAAATATATACACACATATACACACACACATACATGCTCATTTAACTAACCTTGATTCAATCCTTATACCAAAGTACTCTAATTTTACCAACAGAAGGGAAGAAAGGTAAATCTCAAATTCTCATAATATAGCAGCTCCTGAATGAAGAAATAAAAACTGCTATATGCCTAAGAACAAAAATTAAGACCTGTGTTAAATTCTCTGCTTTGAGTTACAATCAAAGAATTAAGAGAGGCAAATAAATTGTACAAATTCTAGATCTCTTGATACTTTTCTGTCAAGACTGAGATAAAATGGCTATTAGCTTTTTTTTTTTTTTGAAGAAAATTTTATTGATGTTTAGAAACAAACAGAAACAAACACAACACAGAACATGAAAAACATAAAACCTCTTTTCTGAAAGCAGCCTGATCCCGGGTTACATCTCTTTGTACAGACACCAATTCAAATTCATGCTCATTTTTATATACCATTCCATATTTATTACCATTCTTATTACCATACAATCAGATCATTATATTTATATTCTTTGTCTGTCCTATTTCAATTGTCTATTATCTTTTCTCATTAAACAAAATTCCTCCTGTGGTCACTGATTGGAGTATGACGCCTTTATATCCTTCCCCTAAAATTATAACACTTAATATAGAACATAACTTCCATTCGGATTCTGCGTAATACATTAAAGCTACACGCTACATTTTAAAAAGAAAAAGAAAAGAAAAATATAAATATATAATATAATTAAAACAACGATCTATACCAATTCAATTCTATCATTAATGTTAATATTCATTTAAATTTTAAACATTTAACAGATTACATTTCAAGTAGGTATCATGCTTCTATGGGAACGCTTATAAACT
Source organism: Laticauda colubrina (assembly GCA_015471245.1). Taxonomy (NCBI): domain Eukaryota; kingdom Metazoa; phylum Chordata; class Lepidosauria; order Squamata; family Elapidae; genus Laticauda; species Laticauda colubrina. The sequence goes on from BLBF01000043.1 coordinate 12,595,621, forward strand.
TTCCATAATTACTTCCCCAGCACTTCACTTGCATTTTAAAACATTATGTCATTAAAATGTTTCAATTCCTTTCTAAATTAATTCTCTCATTTAATTCATTATATTAATTTTATTCACAAATGTTTCACTAAATCATATGTTGTTTCCAATTTTCTAATATTATTTCTAAATATAATTATAACAATACAATCATATGTACCTATGCAGAATCACTTTTTCAATTAAATTTTTACCCATTATCTTTAAATAAATCCTGTTTCTTTACATCTTGCTCCACACCCTTGTAGCTTCTCTTCCCTTCCCTCCTCCTTTGCTTCTTCTCTCTGTCCTTTTTACCCCCTTGTCTCTCCACCTCGATTTCCCTTTTCTGTATTCCCTTTTTCTGTTGCTTTCTCACATTATATCCACTTTTCACCTTAGTTTTCCCTTTTTTTGTTGTTTTTTTAGGTCTCAAATTCTCCATTCTCTTTCCCCTCTTTCCCCTTTCTTCCCCAAGTAGAGTTACTTGTTCATTTAAAATGGCTTATTCTTTGTCCCAATCTTCTCGTTGCATAGTCTTTTCTTGTAATTTCTTTTCGTAATGTAGGTAGAGATCACCATTTCTAGGAATTGAAAAACGAAACCAAGAGAGCCCTTCCCTTCTTGTTCCTCTTCTTTAAGTTTTTAAATTCTATTTTCAGTTCATCCACAAGTGATGCCATTGTAGAGTTTTTTTTTCTTTTAAAACAACCACCCAAGTGTTTTTAATTTTTCAAATATAGTTCCAATAGTCCCAAAGTCAGCAAGCAATCAAAATACACACAAGCTGTTTCTTTTGAAACCTTCTTCTTTTTTTCACTTTCTCTTCCTGGGGTAAGTATTTAGTTATAAAGTTCCAGTTAAAATGTATCTTTTAGAAGTCCTGTTAAACTTTAGATTCTTTAGATTCCAGGCTATCTCCTCCTTCCAAATCCTGTTCTTATTCTCTTCCTCTCCCTTCCCACTTACAGCAAAAAAAAAAAAAAGAAAGATTCCTTCTCTTTTTTTTTTTCCTTTTATATTCAGAAATCTTTATTATCCCCTTGGCATTAAGTTTTCCAGCTTAAATACCTGTTGATGCCAAAGCAGATTTTTCTGATTTCTCATTCATCTCTGTTTGCTGTCAACGTAAGGAAGGAGAGTGAAAAAAATTTTTTTCCCTTTTCACTTTCATTCGCTGCTTCCGAATCTTCTTTGGGAGCAATGTATCCTTTTCTAAAATTTGAGTTCCAGGATGCCATAATTGTTGTTTCTTCTTATCCCGGTCAGCCAAAACTTTCACTTCAGCACTTTCTTCCTCCTGCACATTATTTTCCGGATGAGGGCTTCTTTGAGGGAGCCATTTCTGACCGCCGCTCTATTGCCTTCAGGAAAGGTAGTTTAGCCAGCTGGGGAGGAAAGATGCAGCTTTCCTCGACCCTGCTGGAATCTCCCCCATCTTCACTGACCTCTATGGGGTGGCTTAGCCCTGAAGCCAGCTGGCTCGGGGCGCTCCTGCAGCGCACCCAGGCAGAAACTGCGCACGATTGCAGATTCCTGCCTGCCACCGAAGCCCTGCAAACCAGAAGTCCAAAATGACTATTAGCTTTTGACAACTCTTCTAATTGTTCTGTTATCTTGCTACTCCTCTTAAAACTTCTCTTCAAGAATTTCTCCAATTGAAGAACTACTAACATTAAAATCCAAGATACATAGCAAAGAAACTACAAATTGATACCATTGTGCTGTTTTACACATAATTATATTTTGATCTTTTCAGTATTTTCATTTTCAAGCAAGTCTCTGTCGCTTGCTTGCACAATCAGAAACTCCTGTTTAAAATCTCCTGATTCTCCCATATAATGCATATTAATTTTTCTAGTCAGGTGCCCCTACAACCTCAAAGTCACTCATTTCTTCACTCACTCAGGTGAATTCAGCCATTTAGTGATTAGAGCTTTGCCTCTAAAATTGCCAATCATTTCCTTCATTTAATTCAATTGCACATTCACTGTGATACTGTGTTTCTCACAAAATAAGGCCAGGCCTTGTTTTTTTTTTTTTTTTTACCCCTGAAAAAATGGTGAGGCAGTCTTTTCGGGAGTGACTTAATTTCCTCCTCTACCTAGAGTGGCCCATATGCATGTACTTCGCTGCAAGGCTGCTTCTATCAGCCAACAGAAGTTCCCCGAAGGCAGAGTCCCCAGCCGCTTCAAGGCGTGGCGTGGCTGCCCGTGTCCCCTCACTTTAGGCAGTCTTTTTCAGGTGATGGAAGCTCCCCAAATGCAATCACCAGCCATTTCAAATGGCCGGTAGAAGCGGCCTTGGGACAAGTGCACACACACACTCCCCTTGCCCCGAGGCTGCTTCTACCAGCCGATTGAAGTGGCTGGCAACTGCACTTAGGGAGCTTCCATCACCTGAAAGAGACTGCCTAAAGGCGAGGGGACATGGGCAGCCATGTCACGCCCTGAAGCGGCTGGGGATTCTGCCTTTGGGGAGTTTCTATCGGCTATCGGGGTATTCTAGCCTAGGCTACCTGCAGGGCACTTCTAAAGGCAAGTTTTCTCCCCATCCCCCCACCCTTCCCCTGCCCATTTCTCTTCACCTCGTGTAGTTCTAACAAACGATGTGAGAAATGGCGGGGAAACGCATGGTTTAAATAGGCCTAAATTTTGGGGGCGGGGCTTCATTTCACCTCATGCCTAGAAATCATGCTAGGCCTTCCTATTGGTGGAGGTTATGTTGTTGGAGAACACGTTAGATCTACAGCATACAACAACATGTAGTGCTCAGAAAGTTGTATCAGCATGAGAGTTAAGGATTCCTATCCCTCTTTGGTTTCAGATCATCAAACATTAAGAAATGTTATGCAGACAATAAGATCCTATAATAAACTCTATTAAAAAAAAACATTCAGACATACCTGTGTGAGGATAAATTCATTCATTTCACTTAATTGGCAAATTCATCTTCACCAAATAAGTATAGTCAAGGGAAAGGTAATGCCAAACATTTACTGTTAATGGACCAAGCTACCTTTCTAAAATAAACAAGTGCAGATTTGTGTTGAATCTTTTTAATTTAACAAAAACAAATAATAGCAATTCAGCATACGATTTCCAGCAACTATGTTCGGAAATAATATCTTCACATTTCAGCCATTAGGTGACAATGAGACCTCGCAAATGAGTAAGTTAATGCATGACTGCCCATATTCCAGTGATACTGATGTTATGTAGAAATTATGCGTAATTATAATTACATCACAGTTACATTGAAATTAATAGTTAAATTCATCTGGAGCAAACAGTGTTTTATATATAACTATTCTCCTACAACAGATTCACAGTATTTATTGCAGAGGGAGGACTTAAATTCTTTTGACATCACTTACTGTGGTAAGAACATCCCCTCTTCCAGTTCTAGTCTTGCCCTGCTCCAGATGCACATTAATTAGTTCACCTAATAAAGAGAAACAACCTAGAAATGAGGAGAAATTTCTTGGCAGAACAATTAATCAGTTGGACAACTTGCCTCGAAAGTGCTCCAACAATTGAAATTTTTAAGAAGAGATTGGACAACCATTTGTTTCAGATGCTACAGGGTATCATGCCTAAGCAGGAGGTTGGTCTAGAAGACCTCCAAGGTCCCTTCTAACTCCATATTCTATTCTATTCTATTCCATTCCATCTTATCTAATCATCCAAATGACCAGGCCAAACTATATTTGCATAAGTTTTCTTTCCCCTCTCTTTTTCCATTTTTTTTCTTTTTCTATAGGTCAACTTTGCAAACCTTCCATAGACAACAAATCAATAGAAGGAATTTTGTTTTTTAAACATGTCTGAGAACTTCTCCGATAGCTGGATCCAAATGAGTGGACTTGATCTCAAGGAAACAGCAATGAACCTCTCATTTCCCCAGAGAACTCAGTAAAATGGTTAATGTTGTAAATGATAATCCACCAGTCATACCCTACTCACTATCAGACAATATGGGCAGAGAAGCACAATAGCAAAATAAATGTCTTTTTAGGTAATCATCACATCAAGATACAGAATAGACCTGAAGCCATCTTAGACATGTTCAATGTAAATATCCTGCTGGGAAACATCTTTAGACCTTTTACATGGTGTTCTGCTGCCTTCTTTACTGGACAATATTAAGCTCAAGACTTACACCCCAGACAAAATTTCTCTTGGCAGTACACTCCCCTCCTACTCCCTTAGTATGAATATCCTATCTCTGCTGTAGAAAATGGACCTTCAAAATAAGCCTAATATGGTAAAGATATTTCAATCACAGACCACTTTAAGACAATATAACAGAAGATGTTACAGCAGCCTTTCATAGCTTCTCCCAAACATGTACCCTTTAAGGCTAGGTCACACTGGCCGATGGATGCAAAACGTATGTAAAAAGGACACAGCAGACGAGCAAATTTTCCATCCGTTGCTATCTGCTCTCAAAAGGGGCAAAAATTTGCATAAACAGAACAGAAAAGAACGGAAAGGAACGGACTGGGAGAGGACGTAGCAAGGATGTTAAGCAGATGCTCAACGGAAGCCTAGCGGATGGAAGCAGATAGAAGCGGATGGCACGTCCGCAGGGCTTCCGGGAGAGAACAGAAAAGCGGACGCGTACCGGAAGGGGCGGATGCGTAGCGGATGCCACAGATGCATAGCGGATGCGTAGCAGATGCAAAGCATTCACTGCGCATGCGGGGAGGATACATTGCGTCAGCCCCACGGATATAAAAGGAAGGAGCTCGCACACAGCCAGCATTCAGAGGAAAGGCCTGCTGCCAGAGACATCTTCATCAGAGATCATGGGGAAGAAGAGGAAGCCTGTGCCTAATCCTGCCAGCCATGGAAAGAAGGACAGAACCACCATCCCACCCCCTGGCGCTGACTCTGCTGCTACTGGTGCTTCTTCTGGTGCTACTGGTGCTTCTGCTGCTGCTGCTGCTGCTGTTGCTTCTGTTGCTGGTGCTTCTGTTGCTGGTCCTGCTGCTGCTGCTGGTCTGCTGCTACTGCTGCTGCTACTGCTGCTGGTGCTGCTGGTGTGGTGGACCAGCCCCAAGGCCCTCAAAGCCCTGCTGATGAGGGCCCATAAGGCCCTGCGAGAGGGAGGAAGAGGCAATCGAAGGAGAAGGAGAAGGGGAAGAGGAAACAGTACTCCATTGCAGAGGACCATGTGGAGGAGGTGCTCGAATGGCTGAGGGAGAACGAGTACCTTTGGAGGAAGGGCCACAGGCTATATCGAGACACCGAGCGGAAGCAGGCGGCTTGGAGAGAGAAGGCGGAGAGCCTGGGCTACACTTCTGATGTCCTTCTGGGGTGGTGGAAACATATGCACACCTGGTATGGCAAGCTGCACCTGAAGAGATCCGGGCAGGCTGCTGTCAAGCTCACGGACCGGGAGACCTACGTCGTGGCCAAGCGCAGCGTCCTGCAGGGTGAGATCCGCCACCGAGCAGCAGCCCCTCTGTCAACCCTCTCCCTCAGACAGCCCACAGAGAAGCACTCCTCTTCCAGCCAAGAAACAGCCAGTGTGCCCAGGCAGGTGTATGTGGAGCGCCCCACGACAGAGACCCCCCCGACAGCTGCACACCCCATGCTGGAGGACGTGGAGGATCCCTTGATGCAGATGGAGCAAGAGGAGGCCACAGCCACCAGAGACCAAACCACTCCCACCCCCACCTCCACCTCCACAGAAAACAGGCAGAGAGGCAGACTGGAGGGACAGAGCCACATTGTCCTCTTGGAGATCAAGAACAGTGCAGATCTCCTCTCTCAGCTGGTACACTTCGAGATTCCATCCTCAAACCACAAACCCTTCCTCACCTACGTGACCCAGAACCTCATGGACATGCCTGAGCCCCAGTACCAGGTGATGAAGGAGAGGATCACTGCATTTCTGCACCACCCTCCAGGCCCACCCACTCCAGGTCTGCTCCTCCACCACAGGTGATGTCACAGCCCTTCCAAGGCTTTCAACAGCCCCTCTCCTACCAAGGCTACGACTACCAGGACTTCCCTCAACAGAGGCAGCCCTTCCCAGTCCAGGCCCAGGTTCATCGCCTGCCACAGATGCCACCGACGCCACAGATGCCACCCACGCCACAGATGCCACCCACGCCTCACCTCGCCCAGCTGCAGACCAGACAGCCCCACTACACTCCTCCTTCCTCCACCCCACAGCCAAGCCCCTCAACAGAACATTTGTCATCAGTCCTGTGCCTGACATCCCAGGTCCTGGATGAAGGGCCTCTCAACCTCACGGGCCTGAGCCAGCTCTCTGAGAGCTTCCTGCACACACCATCTCCTGTTGTCCTCTCGGGGCCAGGCACCCCAATGGCGCCTCAGACCAGCACTCCAGCCACTGCCACCTCCACAGTCCCTGGACCCTTTACACCTGAGACCATGGGCATGCCTCAGAGTGACTGAGAATAGTGCCAGAGACTGAGTTGTTACCTGTTGACTTTATCTTTGCTTGAGACACTTTACTTGGGTCATTTTGCTTTTACAGTTTGTTATTAATAACAAACTTTGCTTCACATACTTGGTTCACTTCTTTTACTTAATAAAGTCTTGGTGGAAACTTTCAGAAAATGATTAAGCCTTTGCATGCTTGTGGGATTGGTAAGGATAGCTGTGGGATGGATAATAGCTGTGGGATGGACAAGGATAGCTGTGGGATGGATAATAGCTGTGAGATGGGCAAGGATAGCTGTGGGATGGATAATAGCTGTGGGATGGGCAAGGATAGCTGTGGGATGGATAATAGCTGTGGGATGGGCAAGGATAGCTGTGGGATGGATTATAGCTGTGGGATGGGTAAGGATAGTTGTGGGATAGATAAACCACCAGTGCAAGCATAGTGGGACTGTATGGTCCACCCTCCCAGCTGTCACACATGTGGCCCTTTTTTATCAATAACAATTTCTTCATTGATCAACACATTTCAACATAAACACAACTCTTTATGAAATGCCCTGTTCATTGTAGGGCCACTCAACATACATGGCACAATCTCATCAGTGTTATGAGACAGGCTCAAGGAAGCATCCATTAAGTATCGACCATCCTGTCTTGCCACTCCACTGCTCCAGCTGGGGAGTTGCACCAGTGTTTCAGGAGGTTGCACTATTCTTCCCTTCAGGTTGGGGCCTTGCACATCCACATTGTGTTGGGGCCTTGCACATCCACAGTATCTATCAGGTTTCGCCCTTGCCTCCATTCACCAGGCTCCGTGTCCCCATTGCCTTGTTGACGGTCCACAAGCCTGTTCTCCAACACTGGGAAGCGGGTGCGCATGAGATTGTGCAGGATGCAGCAAGCTTCCACGATGTTCCTCACAGTCTCTGGGCGATGCTGCATGGTGGTGAGAAGTACCTGGAACCTGTTGATCAGGATGCCAATGGTGTTCTCCACCACCTGTCTTGCCCTGGACAGCCTGTAGTTGAAGATCCTCTCTTCACGGGTGAGGCATCTCGAAGTGTAGGGCTTCATGAGGTAGGTTCTGAGGGAGAAGGCGTCATCCCCCACGATGAAGTAGGGCACATCTTGTGTGTCATTGGACAGGGGGTCTGGATCTGGGAAACGCATGATGAGGTTGCATTCCAGCCCATCCTTGAGGCCACAAGTGTTGTATACCTGGGAATCTGAAGCTGACCCGTTGCCTAAAACATCAATGTACATGAACTTGTAGTCAGCATCAACCATGGCAAAGAGGATGATGCTGAAGAAACCCTTGTAGTTGTGATAAGAGGACCCTGAGTTGAGTGGAGCTTTGCAGGCCACGTGCTTCCCATCTATGGCTCCAATGGTGTGGGGGAAGTTCCACCTCTGATACCACTCTTCTGCAACTTTCTTCCAGCCTTCTTCAGTGGTGGGACACTGGAGGAGCTCCTCCAGGTATTCTTCGATGTTGACCTGCACCACTTCTCTGACCACAATGCTAATGGTGTTGTGTGGCACCCTCCAGGCATACTGCATGTTTCTGTACATGGTTCCAGAGGCCAGGTGGCGCAGAGTCAGTGCCACCTTCAGCCCAGGGTCTAGGCTGGGACGGAAGTTGGTGCTTGGCTTGGTCTCAGATGCTCCACAAATTCATCAAACATGGCTGGTGGCATCCTCAAGAAGTGCTGGAATGCACGAATGTCTTCATTCCTCAGCTCCACCATCAGCTTGTCATAGAGTCCAAATTCCACTCTTCTCCCAATCCATCTTCAGACCCAGACAGCTCTTGGACGTCTCCTTCTCCTTGAGTAGAAAAGGTGAAACAGTCTGAAGAGGGCTTGGTTCTGGTGTTGAATGATGGCGGTTACCAAAAGGAGTGTGCGATGATCCATGGTGGAGATCAATGGATGATGTTGAAGAGCAAGAGCAAGGCTGAAGAGGTCTGCACACCAGGGCTGCTGGACTGAAAGTGAGATCCAGGTGATTTCCTCCCCCTTTTTATAGGAAATATCGGTTTTCCGCTAGGTGTCCTTCTGCATCCTCTAGACATCCTGCAGACATACTGAATATCCGAGATACATCCCATATACAAACGTTTTTTCCGTTTTAATGCTTTATGTCCGAGGTGCATCCACTTTCATCTTTTCTATGTCCGTGCTACTAACGCTGTGTGGACGTTCCGTGTCCGTTTCGCTTCCTCCCTCTTTCCATTTTCCGCTGGAGCAGATGCAAGTTGCGCGGATGCGCAGCAGTTGCTGAGCGGATACAGCAGACGTTTAACGGATGACGACGGACATAGAATGTTTGTTCCCCGTATGTGTCGCGGATGTCGAACGGATGCGGTGGAAAGTTCATCCTCTCAAAAAGTTTTGTGCAGCTCAAAACTTTTTGAGAGGATGAAATCTCAGTAGACGGATGCTGGACGGATAGAACGTATGAATCACGCATGCAGTGAATACAGAACGGATGCATCGTGTTAACCAATGGATGGCAAGTGTTTCTCTCCATTTTACATCTTCTTTGCATCCGTTGGTGCAGTGTGACATGGGCTTTAAATCTCTAAAATTCTATGTCAATGCGGTCACTGAGAATTCTTGAAGCCAGATTTTGCATATTTGGTGGGGGCTCAAATTGGAGACCCCTGGATTAGGAAGAAGGCAGATTATTCTTAGGTTTCCATTTCTTATCTACAATTGTAAAAAAAAAATCACTGTTATCTCCAATAATTAATTGATAGAATAATAGCCAAATTCAGTTCTTTAGATAGCCATCAGAATCTCTTCGATGTTTCTATTTTAAACTAGTGACTGAATTCTGTCCTTTATTTTGCAAAAATCCAATGCAGATAATGTGTCTGGCAAACAACCTGGCCCACTTCTGAATAACTCTGAACAATAAGTAACTCCAGTAACTTATTACTAGAAATAGAAACTATATTATCTCAGTAGTTACCCCAAGGCTCAAAAAATCCAGAACCATTAATTTTTCTGCAGAGTGAACTGAGAGTTACAAATAAACTAAGTATGTTTAGAGGAGAATTTAATTTGGTGAAGTGTTTCAAGACCCAAACCTCATATTAGATTTAAAAAAAAATAACATATTGTCTGATGGGAAAAAAAACTAGCAAACGAAGAGAAAGTTCTGAAGCAAAAAACAAAAACAAAAAATTGGAGCCAGAAATGTAAATCTGTTGTCACAATGAAAAATTTAAGTCATCTGGAAAAATAAATTATCCTAGTCTCTCCAATTCTTTATAAACATCGGGCTGTTTATAAAGTTGTGCTGTTTTGCACAACAAGAAATTAGTTGAACATTATGAATTATAGCAAGATGGAGCAGAAAGCAAATGCCTTCCATACTTGAGTGCCAACATTCCAAATGAAACTAAACACACAAACAATTGTACATTTATAAACCATATCTGATAGACAGAAATTTAAGAAACTAATCACAGACGTTGAATGCAAGATAGCACATTTTGCTAGCTGGTTAAGAGAAAAAGTTACATCTTAAAATTTTGAAGAATGCTTCAAAAGCTTCAGATCACTGATATCATTATATCTGATCACACTTATCTAGTAATGCTATAGTTTTTTAGGACATGTCTATGAAAAGCCAGGACTCTAAGAATCATATTTTCAAGCAAATTCAGAAAGATTTTACCTTTCATTCCACCAAGATGCACATCCTTCCACATGAATCAAACAACTGTATGCTCTTCATTATTTAAGAAAAATAAGAAAGTTGAACCCAAACTGCAGACCAAAAATGGATACTGACTATGTGGCTAAGGCTCAAAAAGTCCTTGTCCATCTCAGAGCAATATGGAATTATTTCATTTATCTAATGCTAAAGAAAAAGGCTTGCAGGATTAAACTACATCCTATACTAATTGTGGGAATGATGCTCACATGCATTTACTACAACAACATGTCTTCTTTCTAACTCTGGTTTTTATAAGAGTTCTGAGGAACCCAACAGCTTACACATTCACATTGGTTAGTCTCAATACAACCAACCACACATCTTAAAATATTTTTTCCTCACAAACTAATAAAACTATAGGATTAATTTGAATCACAATTTCATTTAATGATAGGCTCTTGTTGATGCAAAAGGCTGACCCAACAGCAATGGAAAATGAAATTATATGCACCAAAATGGAAAACTCCCATAATAAAGAAAAGGGTAGTAAAGTTTGCTGACTTTTCAGAAATGGCTAAACTGATTTATTTCATTAAGGAGAGAATTAAAATTACTTTTCTAAAAGATTAGGAACCCTTTATACAATTTTTGCTGAAATTTGATAAAAATGATTGATTGGTTGATTGTTCTAAAGTGTTGCTTATGAAAAGGAGGGAATTATGACATGCAACATGGGAAGATGGAAAGGGGATTGTTATGTTTGTAAGTGTTGCAAAGAACATCAGAAGTCATTTATTCAATTATAGTTATTTTTCTTGCTTTTCTGTTATTCTTTATTTTTGTCTTTTATCCTTTTGTTATCTTTTTTCCTATTTCTTCTTGTATGTTTCTGAAGTCTTTTACATATTTGTACATTTTTCTTTTAACAAGAAAATTTAAGACTGTCAATCATTTGGAAGCCTGCACTCTCAAATAGAAAGATCTCCACACCACAAACCAGGCAAACACCTAAGCACAAACAGACTCCCTCTGATGCCTCTAACTCGAACACCCCCCCACCAGGCACCCAGGTGAAACCTGGCTTCCTAATGGATAGCAGCCGTCCTTTCACATGAAGCCAAGCTGCACTGAAAGCCTCCAACATAGGAACACAGTGTTGCCAGCCAATCAAAGCCACAAAACAGACAGAAGAAACCAGAAACACCAATCAGTCAAACTCCAAGTCCAATAAACACAGACCTAGACTCCCAACCAATCAGGATAGGCCAGGCTCAAATTTAAAACCACATCCATACAGAAGCCTGATGATGGCAGATGAGATTCTGCTGAAACGTTGCTACAACTTTGAAAGCACTACAATGACGTGGGATAATACCCGAAGGAAGCTGAACAGCACACACACACACATATATATGTATGTATGTATATGTATATGTATATGTATATGTATATGTATATGTATATGTATATGTATATCCATCCTGATCCACAGACGAACTCAATACAGAAGCCTGATGATGGCAGATGAGATTCTGCCGAAACGTTGCTACAACTTTAAAAGCACAACCACAATGACGTGGGACAATACCAAAAGGAAGCTAAACAGCACACACACACACACACACACACACATACACACACACACATCTATATCTATCTATCTATCTCTATCTCTATCTCTATCTCTATCTCTACCTCTACCTCTATCTATCTATCTCCATTACTTTGGGAATGAAATTCCCTGGATATATGATTGACAGCAAGCTTAAAATTGCAATCAATATGAACATGCTGGAGAGAGAGGGAGGATGGGTGGGAAGGAGGAGGGAGAATGATAAAATGATTGATATTTTCTTATTATTTCCAGAAAGACAACAAGCAACTAAATAGGATTGCACATTTCTAAATTGTGTATGCTTACTGGATAAAGAATAAACTGTATTATGGTTTCTGTAATTCCATCAATCAAGGACTAATGGCTGCCTACAATTTTTTATCCTAGCACAATGGCAAGAATACAGACAAACACTGAGCTATCTAAAATGTTTTGCCAGCAAAAGAGGAAGCTACCATGGTTTAGCAATATTAATGAAATTTCCAGTTGCATTTTCATTTCTCTTTTGCCATAATCCATGCATAAACCAAGAAAAAACAACCAGCTATGGTATATATTGAAGCCACCTTTAAATTATATAAATATAATAAACTGTAATAATATTTTTTCATTTTATTTATTTAGTACAATTCTGTGTTATTTAAACAAAGCATTTATGATGTTTTTATTCTGTATGTATTTTGTGTTTTGAACCTTTTATTTTTCATTTTTCTGTTATTTAAAAAAATGTACAAAAATTTATTTTAAAAATTATTAAATATGACATTATTAATCAATGCCAAAACAAAATATCTGCTCAATTTGACTTCATATAGATGAGAGATGCTGATACATTTCATTCTGTATTACTTTCCATCTTTCCCAAAGGCAATACTCTTCTGATCTACTTGTGTTATTTTTTTAAAACCCCATTATCAAGTGTAGGGTTTTTTTTAAAAAAATGGGCATTTATTAGGCCACAAAGAGTATGGCTATTACTGCGTTCAACGCAGTTTTCACTCCGGTCCGCACCCCTGGCGGGAGCGCGAACCACTCTTATTGGTTGATGCCGTTTGACAGCTGGCTATAAAAGGAGTGTCAAATGGCATCAGCTGTTGCCGCCAGCTGACTGCCTGTTAGCTCGGCAGCTGCGGCAACCTTTATTCATTGTAATAAAGTTTCTTGACTGTTAGCTCCGTGTTCGCCTCAGTAATTACCGCCGCTCCACAACACTTGTGATGAGGATGGGATACGAATAAGAGGCGGCCAGACTAGAACAGCTGAGCTCAGTCACTTTCGAAGCCACTACGAGCTGACTGTCACTGCTGCAGGCACTATTTCACGAGGAGACAGACATTGCCGATATGAGATGGCTTCAAACCCTGCGTTCCCGCCTTTCAGACCATCGGCTGAGACCTGGGAGTCCCATAGGAACTGTTTTGACTACTTCCTGGATGCTATAGAAGCTTCAGCTCACTGAAGCTTCAGCCCACAGGAAAAAGTCCTATTTCTTAAGTTTTTGCAGAGCTGCAGTATTTGACACTGCCACAGCGTTGGTAGCTCCACGTCCTGTCAGGGAAATTCCATGGGGGGAGTTACAAGAGATCCTGTCCAATCATTATTCCCCCAAACCATCTCAAATTGCAAGAAGGCATGCCTTCAGGTGACGAATTCAGGCTGAGGGAGAGACTATCAGTGAAAATATATGGCTGCCCTGAGGTCAGCTGCCTTACATTGTGGATTTAGAAACTATCTAGAGGATATGCTCTTAGACCAAATAGTCTGTGGAGTTAGGGACTTAAGGCTGCAAAGGCGGCTGTTAGCCAAGAGGGACCTAACCCTAGCAGTAGCCATTGAAAAATCCCAGGCTGCTGAGCTATCTGAACTGTCTGCAGCAGAAATCCAGGGAAACCCCATCAGACAGAGTAGCTCAGCAGTCCATTTTGATGAGGTTTCTCCAGAGGAGGGCTCTGAGGAATCAAACGATATAAATCGCCTCAGACAACAGAAACCCCTTCTAGAGGAAATGAGGCCAAAACCCAACTCCCCCCCCCCCCCGGCAGCAGCCCATCTGCCTGAGCTGTGGAGGAAACCATCTCAGGGCATCCTGCAAGTTCAGGAATGTCATCTGCTTGAATTGCCAAAGGAAGGGTCACTTAGCCAGGGTCTGCCAAGCTGGGAAAACTTTTACGCAGAGGCCTCAGACATCCCCCATCTTTCAAAGGCAAGTTGAAGACTGCTATACCTGTTACCACTCCAATCAGACAAACAAAGGCTCTAACAAAATCAGTATTTTTGTTTCCCTAGAAGGTAAACCCTGCAAGATGGAAGTTGACACAGGCTCTGCTCTATCCATCATTTCCTGGGAGACCCTAAAGAGGCTACTTCCAAGACTATCAAAGAAGAAGCTCCTCAACTGCCACCTGACTCTGCATGATTATCAAGGCAGAACCATCCAAGTCCTCAGAAAAGGCAAGTTTTTTATTCAATTCAAAAACTTTAAAGGTCACTTGCCTCTATTTGTAGTGGATGGTGCCCTCCCTAGCCTGTTAGGATAGACTGGTTCCCTCTCTTGGCCTCAGTGTAACAGGCATCCATTCTATTTTAAATTCTGAAGTGGATACCATATTCAAAGACTATGCTGATGTATTCAGCAAAGGGTTGGGGTATTACTCAGGCACCCCAATATCATTCAATGTAGATCCTCAGGCAATACCAATCCAACTGAAACCTCATAGAGTGCCCTTCGCAATTTGCCCCAAGTTGGATAAAGAACTAGACAAAATAATCAAACAAGGGGTATTGGAGCCTGTGGACTTTGCGAAATGGGAGACCCCCATAGTTACCCCACTTAAAAAAGATGGTAGCGTGAGAATCTGCACTGATTATAAGACCTCCCTGAATAGATATCTACAAATCAGCGCTTATCCAGTCCCCGTCATACAACACCTTTTGGATTCTTTTGAACCTGGGACTATTTTTGCAAAACTAGACATGTCACAGGCACACCAACAGTTCCCTGTCGATGACCAAACAGCAGAACTACAGACTACAGTAAGACACAGGGGGTTTTTAGGTGCAGGCACCTCCAGTTTGGCATGAGCATAGCCCCTGGGATTTTCCAATCTTTAATGGAGAGGCTACTCCAAGGACTCCCAGGCATAGTCCCCTATTTCGATGACATTTTAATTTCAGCCATAGACAAACCTCAATTGCTACAAAGGGTCAGAGCAATTCTTGATCTCTTCAGACAACAAGTTCTAAAGCTCAAAAAGGACAAGTGCACCATTGCCATTAAACAAGTAGATTTTTTGGGCTATAGAATTGACGCCTCTGGAATACACCCAATTGAGTCCAAAGTCAGAGCTATCCACGAGGCACCCACATCTTCCAACAAGACTGAGCTCCAAGCCTTCTTAGGGCTTCTCAACTTTTATGCTGCATTCCTCCCTCACAAAGCTTCCATTGCAGAGCCTCTGCATAGACTTTTGGACAAACAATCCCCCAGGCATTGGGGACCTAAGGAAGCCCATGCCTTCCATGCTGTCAAATCTTTGCTCACATCCAAAGCGGTACTAATACAGTTCAATCAACAGCTACCTTTAGTGCTAGCTGCAGACGCTTCTCCTTTCGGCATAGGGGCTGTTTTGAGTTATAGACTACCAAATGGTTCTGAGGCACCCATTGCCTTTTTCTCCAGAACCTTTTCTTTAGCCAAGCGCAACTACAGCCAGATTGACAAGGAGGCTTTGGCTGCAGTTGCTTCTGTCAAAAAATTTCATGAGTTCCTCTATGGGCACCATCACAAGTCTCTATTAGGCCTTTTGTCTGGTGAAAAACAAACCCCACAGATTTTGTCCCAAGGATGACCAGATGGACTTTATTCCTGGCTGCTTATTCTTACACGCTGATCCATCGACCCGGAAAAAACTTTTGCCACGCTGAGCTCTCAGCCGCTGCCCTCTGTCTGTTTCTGTTGAAGATCCAGCACAAATCCATGTTGTGTTCGAGATCAACGATCTCAATCTTCTCATTACTGCTTTTGACATTGCTAATCACTCCTCAAGGAACAAGGTAATCAACCAAGTTCTGGACTGGGTGGGAAGGGGGTGGCCAGCAATCCCTTATGCCCCTGAATACCTACCCTTCAAGGCTCGCCAGCAGGAACTATCGTCTCTGCAGGGCTGTTTACTGTGGGGAAAGAGGGTGGTCATCCCTTCCAAAATGCAGGGCTCAGTTCTGAAGGTCCTGCATGAAGGCCATCCTGGCATTGTTAGGATGAAGGCTCTGGCTCGCAGTACGTGTGGTGGCCTGGCATGGATGCCCAGATCTCCAGCTGGGTGAGCGCTTGCCAGCCATGCCAAGCTACCAGGCCAGCTCCACCCATTTCAACTCCAGGCAGGTGGGAGGATGCTGGAGCCCCTTGGTCCCGGCTGCACATTGATCTAGCCGGCCCTGTGCATGGGCGTACATTCCTGGTAATGGTAGATTCCTTCTCAAAGTGGATAGACTTGGCCCTGCTGCCCTCAACAACCACTCAAGCAGTTACAAAGGCCCTAACTAGGGTATTCGTTACCCATGGCATCCCTGACACCATTGTGTCCGACAATGGGCCCCAATTCACCTCCTGCGAATTTGAAGTTTATGTAGCCAACCTGGGAATCAGGCATGCCCTTGCAGCTCCTTTTCACCCTGCTAGTAATGGGATGGCTGAAAGGACAGTCAGGTCTGTTAAGGAGGCCTTGGAGAGGTTTGGCCAAGCTGACTGGCACTCTAAACTTTCTAGTTACCTGCTAGCTCAACATACAACCCCCTGTGTCACTACCAACAAGTCCCTGGCCGAGCTCCTTATGGGTAGACTGAGAACCTCCCTAGACAGGTTACATCCTCATTATGCCCCAGTCACCCCCTTAGGGTCTGATAGCCAGACCAGGAAGTTTGCCATGCATGACCAAGTGTACTCCCCCAATTACGCAGGCCACCCCTTATGGGTGCCAGGGCAAGTCGTGGCAGTAACTGGCCCTAAATCCTATAAGGTTTTACTGGAGGACGGTCGTACCTGGCGCCGGCACATCGACAAGCTAAGGAGGCGCTGGAGAGTGGCTATCGACGACCCCTGTTGCCCGCCAATCGACACAGACCCAGCGATGTTCGCCGAAGCTATTCCAGGGCACTGTGAGCAAGAGGACCTACCTGGACCATCACCTGGCCCTCTACTAGAATCACCCGTCGACGAGGTTCCAGTCACGCCAAGCTCCGACGTGGCCCAGGAAGCGGAGGACTTCTTCCCTGCTGCAGCTCCACCAGGACTGAGACGATCCGGCCGCCTGCGCAGGTGCCCGGCCTACTTGAAGGACTACGCATGCACCTAGCCAGGGGAAAGGAGTGTTGCATTCAACAGTTTTCACTCTGGTCTGCACCCCTGGCGGGAGCACGAACCACTCTCATTGGTTGATGCCAGCTGGCTATAAAAGGAGCTGTCAAACGGCATCAGCTGTTGCCGCCAGCTGACTGCCTGTTAGCTCGGCAGCCGCGGCAACCCTTTATTCTCACAATAAAGTTTATTGACTGTTAGCTCCGTGTTTGCCTCAGTAATTACCGCCGCTCCACAACAGCTATAAACTCTTAAAAGATTCTGAAGTTGCTAAAAAATAGGAGAAAATGGAATTAGGAACCATATTTTCAGTTGCTGTTATCAAAATCGGATCAGTTTTACTTCATGAGCTGTCTATCTAATTTCATAATAATAATTGCAAATGCTGTCAGACAATCCAGTGTTACATTTACTTTGTCCCCCAATGCAGAAAAACAAAATAGACTGTTTCACTGAGCATATAGAGTTTCTTTGGTAAGCTAAACACATTCAAGCAGCAAGATCAAAACAAGTAGAACATAAGAAGTACAGATTTCTTAATTAAAAGTCTAGTTTAAGAAAAAAAAAAAAGATTTGCTTTGCAATCAAGAGAAACCAGTTCTTCTTAAATTATTCCATTTCCTATGATTCCACAGCAGGAATGACTATATATCGGTATTTAAGAGTTTTTTTGGGAATAAGGGCAATAAGAACATTTTAGCAAATACTTCTAAAAGAGAGTTAGCAAGAAGAAATCAGCCTGTTACCTATTCCTTAAGAAAAGGCCTCTTTTCTATTTATTTCCTTTGTGACTCCAACTTTTAACATTTTACATACAAACTATCATTATTACTTAAATAACATACAGAAACTTGAAACTCTTGGAAAGCTCAGTAAGACATTCAAAGTTAAGCCATTTGGCTTAATCTCACAGAGATCAAGCAATTCAAGCAGATGCTTCTTTCATACCGTTGATCAATGGCCTTCATGGTAGTACTACATCCATGCCAGAAACATCATGAGAACATGTTCTATTGCAGTATCTCCTATTACTAAATCCACACTTCAAAGGAAGAAACGTTCAAATTCTTCATTGGTTTGAATATGATATCTCGCAGCTAGAAAATATCCTATTTCATCATAGTCATTTTATATCCTAATGACCATCTGCCCACTTCAAATTATTGACAAAATTGCAAATCCTAGCTTGATACAAATTAATAACCCATGTTTCTTCCTGAATCTAACTTGATTTTTCTTTCATTTGCCTGTAGTGCTGCATGAAATTAAGGTTGGCAAGACGAAATGGATAAGTGCATCTTATAAAGACGGAATCCTTAAGTCCCACAATTTGTGTATGCAATAATTTTTAAAAGTTCATGATAAATTTGAAGATGATCATATCTTGCTGATATGCTACAGATATGCTACATGTACAGTGATGTGCATCAATAGTAAAGTCATTGCCCAATTGTTGTCCAAGACGAAGGAAAAGGAACAATCATTACCCTGTTCAAAATATATATATTTGCATATATGCATATATCTAATAACTTTATGCCATATTCAGAAAATCAAGCAGAGAATTTAAGTATGTCTAATTGCAAATGGCCAGATTAGGAGATGATCAGGTCAACCTCTTCATCAGTCACAAGTACCTTTGTGCCATGAAATCTAAATCCAGTCCATTTTGACTTCATTTGACTCTACCATCAATTTCCTTTGACTGTTAATGTTGCATGCTAACAATCTCAACAGATGCTTGTGAAGATATTCAACATGCAATAAATCCATAGTCATTTGAACCACCCTGCTTCCTGATTTCATGTGTGTGATCCTAATTAAGAATTTAATAATGTTCAAGAATGACAGCAGATTCTCTATAGAGTGTCAGCTCTGGTTAAGTCCACCACGATTTCTTTATTGATTTTATTCAATTTGTACACCAAAGATTATTACATATTTTTCCCAGAACCTTATATACCTCCACAAAGCCAAAATGATCATGGAATTCTCATATCCTTTTCCAGGTTCACAGGATTTGCATAGAAAAATTATCCGAAGCAACCTGCAATACCCAGTGACTGTTAAATCATCTTGGTCCAGAAGATTCAGCAATTTTCCTTAACCTGGTTCTCTTATGGGTAGTGTGAGGGTCTGCGGAAATAGGCAGGAGTGGTATTATGAAAAGAGGCAAGTCAGTCCAGATGTTAAAGCTGTGGGAAATAAATGTTTTCAAAAGAGACTCTATCTTATTTGCAAATCTGGCTGGGTGCTTATTCTTACTGTTTTAAAGATTGATTTTATCCTTGACTAGCTCTAAATATGTCTTCCCATGGGGTTCTTGCTGCCTGGCTTTGCCAACTGCATGGGATATGACATGATGGAAAACAATTTTCAGAATTTATACCTATATAACTAGTTTCTGAGAGTGGCTAGAATTGTGTGAATAGTAGTTATGTGTGATTAACGGAATAACAAAGTCAGAAGCAGAGGTGGTAAACAGCAGGTTCTGACCAGTTATGGAGAACCAGTAGCAGAAATTTTGAGTAGTTAAGAGAACCGGCAAATACCACCTCTGACTGGAGATTTTACATGATCCTTTCCCTGCCATGCCCACAGAACTGGTAGTAAAAAAAATTGAATCCCACCACCAGTTGGAAAGGACCCTGTAGGTGTTCTAGACTAACACCCTACTCAGGCAGGATACACTATACAATTCCAGGAAAATAGTTGTCTAATCTCTTCTTAAAAACTTCCAGTATTGGAGCATTCACAACTTCCAGAGGCAAACTGGTCTAGTGATTAATTGTTCTGTCAGGAAATTTCTCCTCAGTTCTAGGTTGCTTCTCTTCTTGATTAGTTCCTGTCCTCTGCTTCTTGTCCTACCCTCAAGTGCCTTGTAGAATAGGTTGATCTCCTCTTTTGGGCAGCCTCTCAAATATTGGAAGATTGCTATGATGTCACTCCTAGCCCTTGTTTTCATTAAACTAGACTTAACCAATTCCTGCAAATGTTCCTTATATGCTACAAGTTCCTGTCCTCTAAACAGCTCAACATATTTTTTACATTGTTGTGACAACCAAAACTGGATGCAGCATTCCAAGTGTGGCCTCCCAAGGCATTATAAAGTGGTATTAACACTTCACTTGATCTTGATTCTATCCCTCTACCCAAGAACTTTGTTGGCTTTTTTGGCAAGTTCAGCAATCTGCTGGTTCATATTTAAGTGATTGTCTACTAGGACTACTGAGCCAGAGCCTTAGAGAATTAGATCCATTCACATTTTTTATTTTATTTATTTATATTTGTATTATAAATAACTTAAAATGGCAAATATATCAAGATGTCTATTTTTTTTCTTTTTATAATTTTGAGGCTATTACTGTTCTGGAATGTCGACAATTCTCAATGCACAGAAAACATAAAAGTAGCAAGTCTAAACAATTCTCTTATCTTGTATTAATATTACTTTTCCAGTAACATAAACATTTACAAATGTTTCAGAACTCTATCTAAAATTATACAAGTTATATGAAATATATTTTATATATACACATACCTAAGGTAACACCTTTTATTCTTTATTCCAAATTAAGTATGACATCTATGTTTATCCTAGCATTATGATTAGAAATACTTATTCTGTGAAAGACACAGTTTTCTAGTGACAAGGTAAGTACATTACTAAAGAAAAGAATCTGTTGTCATAATTCTATTTTTTCTAGAATCCAGACACTATCTTTGCTGTGAAATCTGGTTTTAATAAACTCATTGGGCCAGAAACAAATTCTCAATGTTTTGCACCAATCAACTGGTTCAGATTTCCTTTAATAAGTTTGAAATTCACCAGCAAATTTTTCTTCATGATCCTTGTAAAATGGAGCACTTAGTTTCACATTGTTTTTGTTTTTAATTCAGGGTGTTTATAAAATTTAATGGAAATACAGACGTGCAAGATACAAAGTTTATTTTTAAAGGTCACTTCCCATGCCATTAGCAGACTTCCTAGTATAGAAAACAATGTTCTCATTTCAGGGTAAAGGTGGGTATTAGAACCATGGTGCTATTTTAGTCTTCCAAAAACAGTTGGGAAAGAGTAGCAATCTATTTTGGAAAGAGCAAACAAATTATATAGGAAGCACTGAATTCCAAAATGCATATTACAGCTGTTCAAAAGTTTGCATTATAGACATACATTCCAACAATTTAATGGGAACTTACTACTTCTTCCTTGAAGAGGAAGTACTGTTTCCAGAGGATACATTTGTAAACATCAGGATTAGTTTAATTGATATTGTCTCTGCTTAGAAATGATAATTTGTGAAGTTTAGAAAGGATTAACTTTCTAAGGATCAACTCATCAGCATATACTTTTAGAGGAACTACAGGTAGCCTTTGATCACAATTGAGCCCAAAATTTCTGCTACTAAATGAAACATTCATTAAGTGAATTTTGCTCCCATTTTACAACCATTTTAAGTTAGGAAACTATTCATTTATAACCCATTTTAAGTTTAGTAGCATGGTTATTAAGTGAATATGGCTTCTCCACTGACTTTGATTGTCAGAAGATTACAAAAGGTGATCACATGACTGTAATCATGATAGATATGAACCAGTTACTAAGCATCTAATTTTTAATCAGGTGATCATGAATATGCTGCAACAGTTGTAAGTAAGTTTGATCAAAATAAAGGTGTCTGAAATTTATCTAAAACTATAATTGTGTAGTTTCTACTTTATACTATATGCTGCATTGAAAGAACTTGCTCAATCACAAGCTGTGAATGACTATTGGTATTACCACTAGATACCAACCATATTTTATATTGATCAAACGTGCATATAATATAGCAATAACGTCCTTTTTAAAAACCATTTTCTGAAGCTTTGAGTTAGATTTTCCAATTATACTTTCTTGAAAGTTAATCTTCTCATGTCTATCAGCTTTCACAATACTATCTTGCCTCTTTCTGTTTCCCCTAAAAATTTGGAAAAATATTGAAGAAAATATTTGGTAGAATCACTGAGACTATCTGCCAATTCATTGGCAGAAAGTTTTATTTAAAAATAGGGAGGGAAAACCCCTCCTGGTTTCAGAATCCTTCCTTAAATCTTAGACTATACCATCAGCTGGGGCCAACAATAGATGGGATGTAATCTGATTCAATATGCAACTGCTTCCTAAACCTGTGCTATACAAATATTTCAATATAAATGGTAAAGTATCCTTCAAGGCAAACTCAATTCCTGAACCATGAAGTTTTATTTGCAACAATACAGAAGTGATTTGTTATTGCTCCTTTTAATGGTGAACACACTTAGAAAATACAGTAATGTTTTTTTTAAAGTACAATGTTTTCAGTTTTCTAAACCATTCCAGATTTGTTCAGTAAGTTAAGCCATTCTCATATTTTTGCTAATTTAAATCTTATAATAATTTTTGTTATTTCTCAGACTGTTACACCGCAATTAATTCTCAATTACCTTTCTAAAAAGTGTTTTGTCTCACATGTGCGCCATCATAGTTTAATAGAGATACATTTTTCTCACAATTAAATTGTAGTTTTGAGTCACGTTTTCTGAAAACAGGCCTCAAGGCTGACCTCCTGTGGAGTACTTACTCCTACTCATTAATTTGTTTAAGTAAAGATTTAAATAGCACTATTCATACACTCACAATATAATCTAATTTGTAGCTTTACAGTGACTTACCAAAGAGGCAGCAGTTTTATTCAATTACACAGAGACATATATAATAGTGCTTTTTAGCCTCTCCTTCCCTTTCTCTCTTCCACCATAGGTACTTCTGCAAAAGTTATCTACCTATTTGCAAAAATGATGTCATGATTAATTCAACTTGGGACTGGCCCAATTAGAATTAATTATATAAATATTAAAGGGCAATTTGGTATGAATAAAACATGCACAGTTTAATACCTCAGAGAAGAAGGTAGTTTCTATTCTAGTATTTTTATCTACAATAAAAAGTTGTATAAATTAACCATATCCGCAATATCCCCTTTATTGTATTTTAGTGATACACGGGTAATAGAACAAAGATGATCTATTGTAATTAAATTAAGTTTAAAAGCACTCAACTACCATAATTAGGGGAAATGGTACCTACTATGTGCTTTCAGCAATATGAACGAAGTGGATTTACGTATTCCATAATTACAAGTATACAAATGTTTTTTTCATATTAAATAACATGTTACATCTAGGTATATTATGTGAAAGCTAGATCTTAAAGTTATCTTGCTTCTTCTGTCTCATCACCCGAAGCTATAAGCCAAGGAAAAACAAGGAACAGGAAGGGTTTTTACTCTAAAATATATACAAGATTTTACTTAGTCTGAAGTAGATAAAAAGAGAAACTTGAAAATTGGGTTCCCCGACAAACAAATGGATCTTCAACATGTTTTTTGAAGTAATATCCATGAAAAAAGAGATTAAAAAGCTGTGGTTGCGTTCCTACATCACATATTTGCTGTAATAAATCAAGGTGCTCTGCCATATTTAAGTAAATACAAAATTTATACAAGTTTTATAACAAAAGCAAGACTAAGGAATTGAATTGAAATATTCCAAGTTTATGGATTTTTCCTTGGTTAATTTCAAGAAAGCTAGCTCAATTGTGGCAAAGCAAATCTTGTGAACATTACAAACTCCCTATTTGTGCATTTCATCAAGCATCTGATAAATAGTCTACAGACCTCTAAATCTTAAGCCCATGTCACACTGCACCAACGGATGCAAAGAGGATGTAAAACGGACAAAAAAGCTTGCCATCCGTTGGTTAACGTGATGTACTCACTGCCTCCATTTTGCTTCCTCTCTATCCGTCCAGCATCCGTTTATTGACGTTTCATCCACTCAGAAAGTTTTGAGCTGCCCAAAACTTTTGAGCGGAAAATGTATCCAATGCATCCGTTCTCCATCCTCTAGGCATACGGGGGACATCCGTTCTGCATCCATTACGCATCTGCTATATCTGCTAGGCATCCACTGTGCATCCGCACAACTCAAATCCGTTCCAGCGGTAAACGGATGCAGGGAGGAAGCAGAACGGATGCACAGCGTTAGTAGCACGGATGCAGAAAGGATGAAAGCAGATGAAGCTCATCCGCTCTGCATCCGCTCTGCATCCTCTACGCATCCACTCTGCATCCTCTACGCATTCTCTACGCATCCGCTCTGCATCCGCTCTGCATCCTCTACGCATCCTCTATACATCCGCTCTGCATCCTCTATACATCCGCTCTGCGTCCTCCCCACGTCCGTTCCTTTCCGTATTATCCGCTCTGCTTATGCAAATTTTTGCCCCTTTTGAGAGCGGATAACAATGGATGGAACATTTTGCTCATCCGTTGTGTCCTTTTTGCATCCGTTAGGCAGTGTGACATGGCCTTTATACCACAATAAAAGTTTTGAAAGTTCCATAAGACTCTTATTCCAGCAGCTTTAGCTCATAAAAAGAGCTACCAGTTGTAGAACTGAACAGAAGAATGTAGTATTGAAGACAAAAGAAACACAGGACAAAATAGGGTAGATTGCACCCTGATAATTGGATTTGTTATGCCAAAGAAGAGCAACAGCAATTAAAAATGGGTAGTCTGCTATGAATATATGAAGTACAAGAAAAAGAGTTGCAGGAATTAGGTATGGATAGTCTAGAGGAAAGAAGGACTGGGGTGACATGATGGTAGTAATCAAGTATTTGGGGTGCTGCCATACAGAGGAGGGATCAATTTATTTTCCAAAGCATCAGAAGGCAAGACAAGAAACAATGGATAGGAACTAATCAAGGAGAAAAGCAACCTTGTATTAAGGAGAAATTTTCTAATGGTGAGGATGATTAACTAGTGCAACAGTTTATCTTACGAAGTAGGAGGTTCATCATAACTGGAGGTTTTTAAGAAGGGACAGCCACTTGTCTGAAATGGTGGTGCAGGGCAGGGGTGGGTTTCTACCAGTTCACACCTATTCACTAGAACCGGTTGTTAATACGCTAAGCAGTTCGGAGAACCGGTTGTTAGAAGAAATTACTGGCCTAATCCTGTAAGGAAGGAAGAAAGGTGGTGTTACTTACAGAAACTGCCTTTCTGTTAACCCTTATTACATTCTTGGCAGGACTAGGCTTCCTGTCTCTTTTCCCCTTCTTTGCTGGTACTTTGTGCGTGGAGTGACCATTCAAAGTTACAGTGGCACTAAAAAAAGGGAGTTATGATCATTTTTCACTTACGACTGTTGCAGCATCCCCATAGTCATGAGAGGTCAGGCGAGGAGATGCGTGCCTCGATGTGAGTGATATTGAATTGGCCATGCCCAACCAATAACGTGACCACGAAGCCATGTCCACCCAGTCACGTGACCACCAAGCCATGCCCACCAACTAAGCCATGCCCACAGAACTGGTTGTTAAAAAATTTGAATCCCACCCTTGGTGCAGGATCTCCCATTTGAGCAGGGAGTTGGACTAGAAGACTTCCAGCTTTATTCTGACTTCAGCTCAGTCACCAATTCTAAAGATCTTGCCTATATAACTGGCACAGAGCAAAACAAAAAGATCACTAGGCTATGAAAGTTAGAAGTAGGGTCTCTCAAAAATGTGATGGTGTATGAGAAAGACTTGGGAAATTTGCAAGACTTATTACGTTCGTGTCAGAGGTAAATCAACAGGAATCTGCCTATGCAAGAAGCCCTGGGTTGAACTTCCCAGGCAGACCATTGAGGATCCGGATGTTGAAGAGACCCCTGAGTTAATGAGATTCTGTCTGACGGAATTCTCCGGGGGGGACTACTGAGAGACTGCGGAGGTCCGCGAACCATGGCCGTCTGGGCCAATAAGGCGCAACTAGAAGTAATTCTGCTCTCTCGTCTAGTAACTTCTGGATGACTTTGGGAACCAGCAGAAGTGGAGGGAAGGCATACAGGAGCCCCGGGGGCCAACGGCAGTGGAGCGAGTTGTAATTCTCCACCCCTTGGGATGGGTACCTGGAAAAGAATCTCGGGAGCTGATTGTTGAGAGGGGAAGCAAACAGGTCTACCACCAGTTGACTAAATGACCATGTCGCTTCTTGGAACAGGGATGGGTGAAGGTGCCACTCCAACTGATCTATGGTGGCCCTGCTTAGCCAGTCTGCCTGTGTATTCGACAGACCTGAAATGTGTTCTGCTTTGATGGAAAGTATGTTGTGCTCCGCCCAGCAACAGAGGCCCTCCACTTCCCACATTAGCTGCTTTGATTGTGTGCCCCCCTGCTTGTTTATGTGAGCTTTGGCTGTTACATTGTCTGTCAGTATCAGTATGTGCTGACTGCGTACCTGGGGGAAGAAATTCCGAAGGGCCAGGTGTACTGTGCGAAGTTCCAGCCAGTTTATACTGCATGACTGTTCTATGTCGGACCATCGGCCTTGGGTTGTGAGTGACTGTACGTGAGCTCCCCATCCGAACAGACTGGCATCTGTGGTGATGGTGAGCCTTTGTGGTTCCTTGAAGAGACAGCCTCTGTTGATAACTGGTTTGGACCCCAGAGGAGAGACTTGAGAACCTTGGGCGGGACCCTGACTTTGTGTTTGGAGTTGCTTCAGCCGGATCGCTGGTCCGGTAGCAGGAACCACTGGAGGGATCTAGTGTGAAGGCGAGCCCAAGGAATAATAGAATACATGAGATCATTTTGCCCAACATTTTGGATAAGTCCATCAGGGACACCCTCTTAAGCGCCCTGATCTCCTTAACCAATTTTTGAATGCTATTTAGTCTATCTGGTGACAGATAAACTTTGCCTTCTACTGTATCTATGACCGCCCCTAAATGGATTATCCAAGTCGATGGTGTTAATTGACTCTTCTTCCAATTTATTAAGAAGCCATGCTCTTGTAGGGATAGTAATGTGTTCTGAGTGTCTATGACTGCCTGATGGGCGGAAGGAGATAAAATCAAAATATCATCAAGATAACACTGGAGGCGTACCGGAATGTTCATGAGGTGGGCAGCTAGCGCTGCGAGGACCTTGGTGAAGGTCCTGGGGGCAGAGGCCAATCCAAATGGAAGGGTCACATATTCAAAGTGGTGGTTATTGTAGCAAAATCTCAGAAACATATAATGGGGGGGGCGAATAGCAATGTGCAGGTACGCCTTCGTCAAGTCTATGGACGTTAGCATGTCCCCTTTCCTGATGCCCTGCAATATTGAATGGAGGGTATGCATTTTAAATTTGCAATATACTAAGAAACGGTTGAGATGTTTCAAATCTAGTATCGCTCTCCACCCCCCTGAATTTTTTGGCACAACGAAAAGATGTGAATAAAAACTCTGCCCTTGTTGGCTGCTACTGGTTGGATGGCTCGTATATCCAGTAGGTGTTGGATAGCGGAATCCATGAGATTACTGACCGGGTCCCTGGAAGGAGGGTATGACATGAAGAAATTTGGGGGAGTGGATCTAAACTCCAGCGCGAGTCCAAATCTAACCATATCTCTGACCCAGGAGTCAGAGATAGATGAGTCCCATTGGTCAGCGAATAACTTAAGATGACCGCCAATGGGAATTGGGTCCCGGGAGTTATCTTGGTCGCTGAAAGGACCTGTTCCCTGTTCCCCGAAAGGATCTTTTAGACTGACCACCCCTTCTACTTCTATCCACTGAGTCGGACCTATTTGGTTGTTGTCCTGGTCTAACTGCTGGGGGTCTCTGGTATCTGGAAGAGAAGGAACCCTGATAGAAAGATCGAGAGGATCCCCTCCGAAAGGACTGGGTGCTTCTGAAATCTGACTTCCAAAAAAGGGAAGGGAGAATTTTCTTCTTGTTGCGTGTTTCAATTAGTAGTGGATCCAGGGAAGGACCAAACAATCTATCTCCCGCAATGGGGGATGATGCCAGCTTGGATTTGTGTTTGAAGTCGGCTTGCCAGTGTCTTAACCATAGCAAGCAACGTGCTGTGATATGCGAGTTAATGGCCCTTGCTGAAAATTTAACTGCATGATAGGTAGCATCGGCAGAGAATTCAGCAGCTGCCGTAAGTTTAGCGATGTCTTGGTGCGCCCTGATGTTAGAAGAAGGAACATGTTGCTTCAAAAGACAAAGCCATCTAAGAGATGACCGCGTGAAGGCGGCCGTGGCTGATCTGATCGCCCACGCATCAGACTGATGAGCTCTGCGTAGGGCTAGCTCGGCCCGTTTTTCCTCTGGCTTTAAGGCCTCCAGTGCCTCACTGGGAATAGAGGGGGACGCTAGAGCCGCTATGGGCTCATCTACCTCGGGAGTCCCCAGTAACTTTGCAAAATCAGGGTCCAAGTTGAGGAATTTCCTATCCTGTCCAGTTGGGGAGGTGTATACTGCTGCAGCAGCCCACTGCTTCTGCACCAGGTCTGAAAATATGGGTGGGACTGGAATTACCTCTGTTTCAACTACCGGTTGGTTGAAGATCATGTCCTCTGGTCCCTCCCCTGAAGGGTCAAGTGTGTCAGAAGGTTTTGGCTTGTTTAGGCCTGCAATGTTCTTTGCCTTAAACAAGAGAGATTTGAAAAGCTGTGGCCAAAATAAGCCTGTAAAAGCAGGCTGGTCAGGAATAAGACCTGCATCCTCAGACATTTCCCCTTCTAAGGGATCTGCCTCTGACAGGGGCTCGCTATCGTGAATTGATCCCACTTCAGACTCGGCCATTTGAAAGATTTGATCTACTTCCTCCTCCTCCTCCTCCGGCTCTTGGACAGGGGTCTCCCCCTGTAAGTGTATCTGGGACTGGTGTTGTTCCGACCTGGTCAGTGACCTCAGTGGTTGGGGTTCTTGGTCA
Source organism: Laticauda colubrina (assembly GCA_015471245.1). Classification (NCBI taxonomy): domain Eukaryota; kingdom Metazoa; phylum Chordata; class Lepidosauria; order Squamata; family Elapidae; genus Laticauda; species Laticauda colubrina. The sequence continues at coordinate 12,624,480 of BLBF01000043.1, forward strand.
GTAGCTATAGTGTAAGGTCTGGACATTACCGCGTGTTGAAGTCCCGCTGCAATCCCTTGGCGAATAGCCATCTCCATCCAGGCTTTCATCCTCTCTGGAACCTCCTCAATGAAGCTGTCACCCTGGCGAAAACCAGCGGCTGTCGGAGTGAATGTGGCTCCAGGGGCCCGTCTGATTGGTGTTCCAGACACTTGAGCCTGTTGTCCTTGTGGAGTTAAGCTGCGCTAGATGAAAGGGAGAGATCTAGAGGAGGCGGAGAGTGTGAAGAAACTGACGGACTGGAAGAGGGGGCACCCTGAGATACAGCATGGACCTCTCGAGAATGCCTGTCTATTTGCTTTTGTAAGGCCTTATGGCGCCTTAAGGCGTCCCTTTCTGAGGCTTTAGAATTTCCACTGTGTTTAGATTTGGCTTTTGCCTTCAAACAAGGTGCCTGAGAGGTGCTACCATCTGCCATTTTGATTAAAATTAGAATAACAGTAATTGAATATAATCTGTGTACAAGGCGGTTGGCACGCCCAGGGTCCGATCTGAGTCAAAAACAGTTGCTCTGATAAAGTTCTTATTGCCCCCTTTTATTTTATTTATTCTTTTTGTTTTACTGGTGTCTATATACATATAGTAAGTCGTATCTCAGTAATAATACTTTATTGAAATTAAAATATTATACTGTTAAGTAGTTTGTTACCATGAGTGATTATTATGATTGTAATAATTATTATAACATTATTGCTATAATTGCTTTGTAATTGCTCCTATGAATAGTGATATATGTATATTCCAATATTAATAATAGAACAACCAATATTAATGAGTAGTCCAATTAGCCAAATAGCGAACGCCTAAGGCCCGGATTGATGCTTGTAAGGCCCTTCAGCAGCTTTCCTGCACAGGCGGACACTGGCCTAGGTGCTTGCTGCTGTGCCACTGAGAATAAGGCTGAGAGGGTTTAGCCAACAATTTCTAAAAGGCAAATTAATTATCCTCGAGTGCAGGGTAAGACAGCTCTCAGAATCTTGAAGGGATTCTGTTGCTTTGAGCAGAAAATACCTCACACAGCTCACAGAGGATAAATAGGATGCGCAGCCATGAGGTGGCACTCAAGATGGCACTCCAACAGTTAAAGTCTTTTCGCGCGCTTCACAGCAGCAGCTTCCTGCTTTGCAAACAAAGCCAGAGCTCAAATGAAGTCTGAGCTCTCAAATAACAGAACAGCGTAAAAGAAAGGGGAATTAATCCTAACTGACTTCTCCACTGAAGAAATGAGGTTCGGGGGGGGGGGTAAGGGTGATACGACTTTTAAAATGAATATCAAGCCTCTAGCAAGCAAACGGAATAAAGACACAGTGGTAATCGAACTGGCAGAGGTAAGAAAATTTTGGCTTAGGGGAGGTAGAGCAGAGCAGCTCCAAAAGCCTCCCACCACCTTTTTTTGGGGGGGGGGGTTGCGAACAGCACTTCCCTTAACCCAGGCTCTCAGACTGATAAGGATTGAAGGCTAAAGACAAAGGAAAAAAAGCAAAGGAAAACCGAATTGTAATCAAACCTGCTAATATTCCTGTTTCAGTCAAGGAAGTATCCAAAGCATTGCCTGTCTTCCACGAGGCTGAGCAAAAACTGGGGAACGCTGAGGAGTCACGTGGTAGAGGAGGAGCGTTCCACAAATCAAGCTCAGCCTGTGAATGCGGAGACTAAGCACCTCCCACTACTGGATGCTCTGAGCAGCTCATAGGAGAATGCATGTATGCACTGTGAAAATGAGGACACAAAAAAGAACCAATAGGATTCCCATGCACTTGGGAAGAAGCAGGAAGGGAGAAGATATTAGCATTTTAATTTTTAAAAATGGGTTAATGGCCAGTTATAAAGACTATTAACAGATTTAACAGATAATCAGAGTTGGAAGGGACCTTGTAGGTCATCTAGTCCAACCCCCTGCCCAAGCGGGAGACCCTACACCATTTCTGACAAATGGCAGTCCAATCTCTTCTTGAAAGTCTCAAGTGATGGCATTTCCACAACTTCCAAGGACAAATTGTTCCATTGGTTGATTGTTCTCACTGTCAGAAAGTTTCTCCTTATTTCCAGGTTAAATCTCTCTTTGTTCAGTTTCCATCCATTATTCCTTGTCTGGCCTACAGGAGCTTTAGAAAATAGCTTGACCCCTTCCTCCCTGTGGCAGCCCCTCAAATATTAGAAGACCACTATCATGTCTCGCCTGGTCCTTCTCTTTACTACACTAGCCAAGCCCAGTTCCTGCAACCGTTCATTGTGTTTTAGCTTCCAGTCCCCTAATCATCCTGGTTGCTCTTCTCTTTACTTTTTCTAGAGTCTCAACATCTTTTTTGTAATGTGGTGACCAAAACTGGATGCAGTACTCTAGGTGTGGTCTTACTAAGTCTTTATAGAGTGGTGTTAGTACTTCCCTTGATTTTGATTGTATCCCTCTGTTAATGCAGTTTAGGATTGCATTAGCTTTTTTGGTGGTGGCTGGCTCATATTTAGCTGGTTGTCCACTAAGACTCCAAGATCCCTCTCACAGTTCCTGCTATTGAGCCTGGTTTCACCCAGTCTATATGTGTACTTTTGGTTTTTCTTGCCTACATGTAGCACTTTACTATTTTCTACATTGAATTTCATTTTGTTAGATACAGCCCAGTGTTCTAGTCTGTCAAGATCCATCTGGATCTTGAGCCTATCTTCTTGGGTGTTAGCTATTCCTGCCAGCTTAGTATCACCTGCAAATTTGGTAAGTTCCCCTTCTATTCCATCAGCTAAGTCATTAATGAAGATATTGAAGAGAACTGGGCCTAAGACGGATCCTTGTGGCACCCTATTAGCAATAGCACTTTGCTCCATAGTGCTTTACAGCAGTGGTTCCCAATCTTTTTGGCATCAAGGGCCAGTTTCATGGAAAACAAATTTTCCACATATCAGGGGAGGGGAGAAGTGCACAACCTAGATCTTGTTCATGCATTTTTGCTCACTTGTCACTCACCTCCAGCTATATGGCCGAGTTTGTTTGTTTGTTTATTGGAATTTGTCAAATAAAAATGAGAAGAATAAAAGAATAAAAATACAATGACAGGGACAATAGGCATGTTAGTGCATTTATGCACGCTCCCTTTACTGACCACTTAAGTATGATGTAAGGTCCACAGGAGTCAATTTGTGACTGAAACCGTGAAAATTTGTAGCTGAGACAACTGAATCAGGTAGAGCATTCCAGACTTTGACAACTGTATTACAGAAATTGTATTTTTTACAGTCAAGTTTAGAACAATTTACACTGAGTTTAAAGCATGTATTATTGAGATTAAAACAAAAAAGGTGAAACACATTACTATGTATAATTTCGTATACAATACCTAGGTCTGACTTCAAGCAACATAGTTCTAAGTTATTCAAACTGAGAATTTTGAGCCCAGTAGCATAGGGAACTCTATTGTGTACAGAAGAGTGCAATACTTTTCTTGTGAAATACTTCTGAACCCACTCAATTATACTGATGTCAGATATATGGTGGAGATTCCAAAGAGTTGAACTCTAAGATTGGTCTAGAATAAATTTTATAAGCTCTAATTAGCAGTACAATATTTCCAGGGGGGACAAAAACTGTCCAAAATTATATTTACAACTCTTAATGCTTCTTTATCAATGCTATTACATTGAACTTTAACTTTAATTTGTTAGGAACTTTACAGTTCCTAACAAATCACAGTCCAAGGTTTTACAGCATTATTTGAGTGGTTTACAAATATCAGCCAATCATGATTGAATTCCTGGCTGTTGGCAGAGTTAGTTTGTAATACTGTATTCTAACTACTGCACTCTCTTATCATATTTAATATATTTTTAAAAATAAATATTAATATATTAATAGGTCTATATAACTGATAAGTTTTTCAAGTGTAATCAAGCATGTGTACTAATCAATATCTACAGCTATAGGGAAAAATAGGGAAAAATAAAATGATGTTATCATTTATTAGCATTTCTCAAGACTATTTGATAACGTGTTAATCAATATTATTACAGTATTACATTAATTAATTTCCAGACAATTATAGTCAATTTCATTTCATAAACCAAAGCAATATTTTTAAACCTGTTTATAAAATGAAAATTATGCTCAATCTTATTTAACAACTCTAAGTGGATACTTTAATATCAAATTATATAACATTATATGCTCAACTTTTAAATACCTATATTTTTAAAGAAAAAACTATTTTCCAATTTCCCACTCTCTGAAGCTATAATTTCCTTTACCAATACCTATTTAATTCCTGACAGAAAAATTAACAATTTACTGTAAATTAGATTAAGTTTAAATATGCCATGTTCTTACATTTGTAGCTTAAAAATCTAATAGTCAATTATGATAAATACATCAAAATGAATATACTTTAATAAATTTAATATAATAACTCATAATGTAGAAAATGGATTATCTTTTGTCATCAAAGGCAAGCAGTAGAGCATACAAGAACTCAGAAACCTCAGTTCTGAATATGAACATGAATCACCTGCTCATTAATAGCAGTTATGAATAGCTTAAGTGGATGTGTGAGTGGATTTATTCTGAGATGCTTATCTCACTAAGATATCTAGAATGAAGTCTTTTCCTTTGGTGGTATGAAAAAGTGACAAAGCCAACCTATTGTGCATCATGTTTATGGTTTTTATTTAATTAGTTACTTAGTCATTTTCATGCAATTCTGAACAGCTGACATGGAAAAACAGTTTTTAAAAAAGACATTCATATTATCAAAGAGAATGAAAAGAATTCAGTAGCCGCATCTAAGTTTTGCTCAAAGTGCAAACGTCTACTCACGTTTTATTGTGTTACACAATTTGAGAATGACTCCCAAAGAGCTTTTTCATATATAGGAGTAAATAAAATAACTTTAAAAATCAGTGTTGATCCAAAACTTAAATCAGAAATATGTGCAGAATGCTGAGGCTAGTATTTATTCTTAACTTGCTTACTAAGATCACACAGTGCAATCAATTATACTTTCTTTAAACATGTTTGATGATTAAACTACAATTGGGTAAGTACACTCATTTCACTAAGCTGTAAACACTGCTTTATATTCTATAATGGCTTATTTCATGGAGCAAACAAATCATGTTATTGAGAACTATTGGAGCAGCCTGTAAATGCAGACAATAAAAAATACATTTTCATTTTGCACAAACCTGACCATATTCACTTGTTCATGATTACCAAACAACTGACAATGTATAAGTATTATTTGCATATTGCTCCAAAATCTAGGTCCTCAATTTTATCTCAGAAAGATCGAAGGCTGGGTCAACTTTTGAGCCCTGCCAAGAGAAAACTTCAGGCTGTGGGCAGAGTTTGCTTGAAATACTGCATTTTAACCACTGATCCATCAGGCTTGATGATCATGATTACATGATCATCATAATTACATAATTAAAAGGAAACAATGGAAAGATACTCAAATTATTATAATGGAAGAATAGCTGGAAAAATTGATGGAATGAGCAGAGATAGATAAATTAACTGCTTTAATCAAAGAAGTGAATACATTCAGCTTTATTTCTACTTGTTTTTCTTTCTTTTTCCCCTTTTACCCTACATTTCCTTCTTTCCCATTTTCTACTATTTTCATTTGTGCTTTACATTCCGATAAATTTAATAAAAAAGAATTAAAAGGAACAGGGAGCGAAGGGAAGAATTAAAAGTTAAGTGAGAAATGATGTCTTCTGATTACCGTAAATTGTGTTTAAGTCCCACAAAAAAAGGTACTTTGCCATTCTTACATGAAAGTATCAATTATTTTCCAATACAAAATAATGTGTTCTCAGGGTAGAGATATGTTGTCTACAGGAAAAAAACACTAAGGTAAGAGTGGTACAGAAGAAGCCCTACTAGGTTGGGTCAAAAGCTCATTTAGTCCAGAATTTGGGTTCCACGGTGATAACTTATAACCATCCAGGAAGCCAAGAATTGAGTGTGAAGGCAATTCCTAATAGCTGTTCTCCAAGAAACATTGTTCAAAAGCATGATGAGAAGATATCAAATAGCCTTGTGTTCCTTAAAAATTCCTCTCCATATCTAGAGATCTATTTTGATTATTTTAAAAGAAAATAGTAAGAGGGGAGAGGGAAGGGGTGGAATGGAATGGAATTCTTTATTAGCCAAGTGTGATTTGACACACAAGGAATTTGTCTCCAGTGCACAAGTTTTCAGTTGCTTGTATGTATCAGGAGTTCCTGTTTTAGAATGTGCCATCTGGGATGGTTGACTCCTACCTGTTCTTATTGGAAATCTACAAGCCTTTTGGTTTACAGTAAGAAATTAATTTTCCATTCCTAATAAATAGGTTTTAATGTTTTCAAAGGATGTGTGAATTGATCCACAAGTGAATCAGTAACTCAGTTTGGAGCATGATCAGGGAGAGCAACTCGATTAGATCCAAAGCTTTGCCAAACTGATAGTTTCTATTGAAAAATGACAATCCTATCATAGTGGCAAAAAGCAGCAAGTTTTGCTAAACTAGCTCCAGATATCTACAATTAAAGTATTTATCTGCAGCAAATTTAATCTTCAAAGATACCCAAGAATCCAAGTGAAACTGCTACTACTTTCTTAAACCTTAATATTTGTTTAATACAAAAGGAACATACAATAACTGTTCTTAGGAACATGTAGCCAAAATAAAATGTTAAAATAATATGAGTTTTTATATTTATATAGTTTCCCTAGCCAGCAGCATTCTGTATCACTAAGACCATCCTCTTCTGATGTTATGAGCTGTTCTGATTTGAAGATTAGAATTACTCATGTATTACCAGCATATGCTTTACTTTGATAAATAACATTGGCGTCTAAGATATTTTTAAAGCACAGCAAAATTAAATAAAGTTATCATTATGTAATATATTATGTTAGCAGTAACCATTATCAAAGACAGTAATTGAGTTTGATAAAACCCTGCAAAAAAAAACAACCCTTGTGATTTAGCAATTAAATTCTGCACATTAACCATAAGCTGATAAACAATTACAGCATATATTGCTCTTTTCAACAAGTAGAGCCTGCCTTTAGTTATTTAAATTCAGGACTTTAGAAATATGGAAGCATACAGAAATTATGCCATTAATTTTATGCCAAATAATTTAGATCAGATAGCTTTAAAATAACACAAGGAAAAAGTTAATTAAGGAATCTGAAAAATCAGAATATGAGAAGAAAAAACACATTTATCTTCAGTTTTAAAAAAATATAAAAATAACTGTTGAGAAATAGAGATCATTTAATGTGGGAAGTTGGTTTTTTTTGTTAAAAAAATTGCAATGAAATGACCAATTCGATCAAGATACTTCAGCAATTGAAAGATAAACATAGACTGAAAAATAAGTACACAAGCAAAACTGCAATAAAGTTGAACTAAAATATTATGAAAGTGCATTTTCATAATATTTTAGGTTCAGGTTGCAAATAATAATCAGAAGTCAAACTGAGTCACACTGGATAAAACATTTAAAAGTTTCATCTTTTCTTCCTAATCTTCCAGATAAGGAGAGCCAGCTGCCATATTAACTCTGAAGTTGCCTTGTCAATTAAAAGGTAGCAAGTCAGATTATGCAACCTCAAATAAATTTCAAAAGTAATGGGCTTGCCTCTCTCAATTCTTCTGTTCTTAGATTTGCAGATGTAATCAGCTGTCTCTGCAAACTTGACACATTATAAAGCCAAATGTGTGCTGTTAATCAAAACATGTATAAAACCAAGATGTTATTATAATCTGCATTGCCAAAAGACCATCAAAACTAGATTTGTAACCCTAAAATGCTCTTTGCAGTGGCATGAAGCCACTATTTCTGTATGTTTGGTTCCTATATCTAATTAATGAGAGTAAAGGAAAATCTTAGTTGAGACATAATACTGTCACTAAAACAACTTGCAATCAATTAACACTATCAGCAGTTAAACTCAATTTACTCTCTTCCATGAGGAGGTGAATACACTGAACAGATTGATAATTCCCACTGAGAGTGTGGCTAAGTGTTTCTAAGCAACCTTGTTCTATCATTTTCTGTGACAAAAACAAGAAAAAAGAGTTTGAACTGCAGTCCGATAGAGCTATGAATACTAATGAAAACCCAAAAGAAAAGTACTTTGTAACTGAGTTCTGAATAAAAACAGAATACTGGGTCCTTTAAAAAAAAATCTGAATTGAGGATGTTGCATAATACTATACATTTATAAAAAAAAAAAATAACTAAATTGTTGGCTAATTCTGTTTTCACCCATTTCTCATTTTCTTTTTCATGACAAACAGGTATGTTCATGAATTTCTTCAAATTCACCTTCTCAAACATGCGTTTCATACAAATACTCCTTTGAATTTCACAGTATATAAAGCATTGTTATCATAGAATGGGCAATTATAAATTAAGATGGTCTCAATTTAAATCACAGATGTGATATAATGTCCAAGATTGTTGATTTTTAAAGTTCTTTGTAAGCTTACAACTAGATACGATGAACTACACTGCACTCAATAAAACCTGATATATATTATTATAATAGAAATATCCAGGTATCATGTACACCTACACCTAACCATTGGAATAGATGCAGTTACTAGTTTAATGGTAACTAAATCCAAGTCTTTAAATTTAAATTCTATTCCTTCTTCTTAATTTTTAAAGCTGCAAACTATAAAGTAGAATAAAAATTGATTCAAAATTTGTTTTGTTTTACCGTAAATATAGAAATAAATACTTTCATAGGAGCAGTTTTTGCTGTTAGTGTCAGTCCTGTTCTGGTCTTTCCACTTTGATGTTTAGAAAGAATACAGATACTTGGTCCTTTAAATTTAATTAATTCATTAGTGCAGGAGAACAACTGGATTAAACATACTGCCGTAAACCAGGGGTGTCTAACTTGTGGTGTCACGTGATGTATCATTATTTTTTTCCCTTCACTAAACTGAACATGTGCAGCACATGATGCATCTGATCTATGACCCTGTTCTCATCAATGAAAATAGATTTTGGCCTATACAAATGGATCCTGAAAAGAAGTAAATCATTTGGTTGATATACGAGATATAATATTATTGCGGTGGCGCAGTGGTTAGAGTGCGGTACTGCAGGGTTCGTCTGCTGACTGCTGGTTGCCTGCAATTTGGCAGTTCAAATCTCAGCAGGTTCAAGGTTCACTCAGTTTCCATCCTTTTGAGGAGGGTAAAATGACAACCCAGATTGTTGGGGAAATACGCTGACTCTCTAAACTGTTTAGAGAGGGCTGTAAAGCACTGTAAAGTGGAATATATGTCTAAGTGCTATTGCTATAAGAAGATTGAGAAGAGACATGAGTGGCATTCAAAACACAGCCATGCACTCTTCTCTAATATTCTCTATTCTAGGACAGGCTAAAGGCAAACTTCAACTGAACATATTTTAAAAAGTTTATAAAAGCAAGTTGAATAGAAAAGAAATCCAAACACTAATTGATGTTCTAATATTGCCATCAGGAATGTTTTATTTTCTGTAACCAAACCGCAAAGAAGTTCTAAGTAAGCAAAATGCTCAAAGACTTTTTATTCCCTCAAGTCAAGCTCATCAAACACCTAATGAATTTCTCTCTAGGGACAGTGTTTGATAATAGAGCTATAAATCATCTATCCAATTCAAGACATGTTGCTTGCTTCATTGAATGCACATAAATACAACAGATACCAAAAGTCCCTTTAATAAAAAAAAACCATCATCAACTGAAAGTAACAATATTTGAAAAATCATCAAATTTAAGAAAGACTGAAGAGAAGTTAATCCATCTATACAGAAATCAGTCTACTGTCAGATGCCTGGTAGCGGTGAAACACTTGTGACAATTTCTGGATGGCACTGATGTGGTAGCATGGAATATTCACAAATGTTCAACCTTTGATAACATTGCTGTTAGCAAAATAGCATTCTGTTCATGTCGGAATATACAAAGTGGAAATAAAATGAAGAATTAGGAAAATAAAACTATAGGAAGTATGGGAGGGATAAGAACTCCTGTGTGACAAACATGGGTCAAGAAGTGGTCACATTTTTGTGTGAATCAACCAACCCTTTAATTGGAGGCTCTTAGTTTATTTTGCTCCAGCAAAGATAGGAAGTAGCTTTCAACTTAAAGTCATTTCCTTTCTTCTCCAATTCCGTACATCTCTCAAAAGCTTCTCACACAATTACACTCCTATGAAAACTGATCTTGAAGGACCCGTGTTTATTAAAGTCCTAGCTCAAATTTTTCTTTAGCAGTCACTATAGATTGAAATCTGGATAAAATGAGGTAGAAAGGCACATGCCTATGTTCCAATTAGGACCTAATCAGCAACCACCGCTTCATACAAATCTGATTTAAAGCTGCTGCACAAAAAGACAGAAAGAATGGGTCTTACCACTAGCGAAATGATCCTGAGACTTAACAAATGAAAAGTGATTTTCCTCTAGGAAAATCAAATTTTGTGCTCCAAGCAAGTCCTCAGCCATTAACTGAATATATTTTGCAAATGAAAAATCAGTTTTTTTGTTTTTACTACAAATTTCCCTTCAAATTTAGTTCCCGAAACAAAAGAGGTACCATAGTAGGCTTTGCTGAAGCATGTATGATACAAATATTCACCATGCAGCTATTATTGCTAAGGCATAACAACATTTTATTGATGTATTCACAAATATTTTAAATTAATTAAATGCAAGTTAAATACAGTATGGGGTTTATCTATCACCTATGAACTTGATTTCATAATAAAATGTATTCTAAAATGCAACCTTTGTGTGTAATTGCTTACTGGAAATGTCAAGAGGAAAGAATCTTTTGAAACTTTTTCTATAGGTAAGAAAAAGGTACTTGCACCAGTAGTCCTTGACTTATGACCACAATTGAGAATTGAAATCTGGCCATAAGTCATTGGGGTTGCAAGTCAAGGCAACATTTTTCTTCCCTTCCCTTGTCATTTTTCACATTGTTAAGTGAATCACCAGGGTGTTTAATCAAGTCACATAGTCATTAGGTGAATGATGTGAAATGAACCCATTCTTCCAAAATAGGCATTTTTGTCAGAATGATTGTGGGGCATGGCAACTGATTGTAAAGGCAAGCCATTTGCCAACCCACCTGAAATTTGGTCATGAGACTGAAGGGGTTGCCACTTTACAATAACAGGATTCTATGGGTTGCAAAGCACCTATTCTGAGCCCGTCATAACTCCAAATGGTCATAAGTTGAGGACTATCCATATCTCATTCACTGTAATAAAACATTTTTCCAATTAGATTCTACCCATATATTTGAACTTGGGGGATCCTCATGTTTCTAAAAATCTTCCTGGGTGACAGCATGCCACCTTAAGGGGAAAGCAAAGTTATGAAAGGCACATAACAGAATAAGAAATAGTAAGTCAAAGAAATTAAAAACATGAGAAAAAGAAACATAACTATATCTGGTTGACACCAATACAAATTACATAGAAGCCCAGACCAGCACAATACCACTGAGAAAGAAAAAAAGAAATCCAAGAAGAAACCAGCATGGTTGCACAAAGATCTCTGGCAAATTGAAAGAAAAAAAGGACAAGTACAAAAAATTCAAAGAAGGACATACAACAAAGGCAGAATATCAGCAGATAGGCAGAATCTGCAGAGAAAAGGTCAGGAAAGCAAAGGCTCAGAACGAACAAAGACTTGCAACAAAAGACAAAGATAATCATAATTAAAAAAAGTTTCTTCCAAAGTATCAATAACAAGAAAAAAATCAAGGAAAGAGAGAAGACAGCAAGGAAGTAACAGGCAACAGAGAGGAAGCAGAACTGCTTAACTCATTCCTTGAATCGGTCTTCACATAAAAAGAAACTATAGCTCAACCTACCAAAAACATAACTGTAAAAGACAGGCCAGAAATAAAAGTTAAAATAAGCAAAAAAAAAAGTAGGAGAACACCTGTCTGATCTTGATGAACGCAAATCACCGGGGCCAGATGGATTACATCCCAGAGTTTTAAAGGAGCTGGCAGAGGTCATCTCAGAACCACTGCACAATATCTTTCAAAAATCCTGGAGCATTGGGGAACTACCAGAGGATTGGAAAAGAACTAACTAGCAGTCAGCACAGGTTTGTTAAAAACAGATCATGCCAAATCAATCTTATTTCATACTTCAGCATAGTGACTAAATTAGTAGACCAGCAAAATTATGTGGACATAATATATTTAGATTTCAGCAAGGCATTTGACAAAGTAGACCACACCTACTTCTTGGTAAGCTAGAAAAAAGTGGAATAGATAGCACCACCACGAGATGGACTTGCAACTGGCTGACAAACCATACTCAATGAGTATCCTTAATGGGTCTAAGTCTACATGGAGGGAAATAAGCAGCGGGATGCCACAAGGTTTCGTCTTAGGCCCAATTCTCTTCAATATCTTCATTAACAAATTTGATGAAGAAATAGAAGGGGAACTTAGCAAATTTGACAGACTAGAACACTGGACCATATCTAACAAAATGAAATTAATGTAGAGAAAAATAAAGCCCTACACTTAGGCAAGAAAAACCAAAAGTACATGTATGGACTGGGTGAAATCAGACTCAATAGCAGTAACTGTGAGAGGGATCTTGGAGTCTTAGTGGATAACCAATGAAATATGAGCCAGCAGTGTGCAGCAGCAGCCAAAAAAGCTAATGCAATCCTAAATTGTATTAACAGAGGAATACAGTCAAGATCAAGGGAAGTACTTACTAACTCTATAAAGCCTTAGTAAGACCACACCTAGAGTACTGCATCCAGTTTTGGTCACCACATTATAAAAAAGATGTTGAGACTCTAGAAAAAGTACAGAGAAGAGCAACCAGGCTGATGAGGGGACTGGATACTAAAACAGATTAAGAACAGTTACAGAACTGGGCATGGCAAATCTACTAAAGAGAAAGACCAGGGGAGACATGATAGCAGTCTTCCAATATTTGAGAAGCTGTCCCAGAGAGGAGGGGGTCAAATTATTTTCTAAAGTGCCTGTAGACCAGACAAGGAATAATGGATGGAACAAGGAGAGATTTAACCTGGAAATAAGGAGGAACTTTCTGATAGTGAGAACAATCCACCAATGGAACAGCTTGCCCTCAGAAGTTGTGTGAGCTTCATCACTTGAGACTTTCAAGAAGAGATTGGGCTGCCATTTGTCAGAAATGGTGTAGGGTCTCCCACTTGGGTGGGGTGGGGGTTGGACTAGATGACTTACAAGGTCCCTTCCAACTCTGATTATCTGTTACTCTGTCTACTTCTCTCTATCCTTGAAAATTGTGCTTGGTTATGCTATGCCCATACAGATTCAACCACTGTCTTTTGTTTTTTAAATTTCTCACTCTTTTCAAGAAGGACATTATAAACAACTAGACTTGCTTTATTTTATTTTATTATTTCATTTTGGTGCAACACAACAACAATGAATGGGGATCTTTGGACTCTGCTAATGATCCAAGGGCACTGATCTAGTAGTAAGAGGTGGAGGCAAGTCTTTGTTTTTCCAGGTTTGTTAGATATAATGAGATTTATAAGGTCAGAGCTCATAATACCTATAGAGAGAGAGCAAAAAGAAATATGTGCTCTACAAACTCTTCTTCTTTATGCTCACCTGGGCAAATTTGTTCCAAGAATAAATTATTATACTTCTCTATTACTGCCCAGAGTTAAATATTGAAACAAACTAGGAAGCATTATAATTGCTTATGTATGCAAAATCATATGAGCACTTTATTAGCTGGTTTTCTATTAGCTCTAATCTATAATTAGGCTATGTTTTTCTGATATTTGAAGAGATCTGTACCTAGAATAGCTTTAAAAAAATTCAGCACTGATCCTGTTAAATCCCAGTGCTAAAAGCCATGCTGACTAATATCCTTCTGGAGCAATCTTCCAGGTTGAGTTGAAATTATCAAAAGGAATCAGAGCAATTAAACAATCCCTATCAAATGTTTGGGCCAATTACTGAGTCAACAAATGCAGCAATACTAACCCACAAGGGAAGCTAAGCCTTGGAGCTTATCCTCACTTCAGTTTCATCTCACATCATTTAATCTGCTTTATTTTTAATTACATTCTTTACTCAAGGCTCCTTGTTTGACCTTTTTCTCCCAATTCCAAAACAATGTTATTTTCAGCATTCATGCTGCTGCATTCTGCTTCCTTTAAACTTTACTATTTCTTGCACTCTTTGCAACTATATTTTCTCTCTGAATAGATTACAGAAAAAATTTTCAACATTTTTTTTTGCATTAATTATTCTCTTATAAGTATTTTTCTTCTCATCCAGATCTCTTTTGCTTTAGCATTCTTTCTTTGAATGTTCCCCATCTGCGTGTCCAGGTAAAGTAATTATTTTTACCTTGTTCTAACCAGTCTCCACAGCCACTTTCTTTGTTTCCATTTGTCATTCATCACTTGCCATTCATTCAGTTGGGAAATGTATGTACATCTTAACCATTTTTCAGACAGGAACCACACTTTTCTTCCTGCATTAAATGCTACGTTACATTCCTTTTTTTCCATTTCAAGATCTATCCTTGGCATTGCCAGATAATTATCTCCATTTTGTATATCTCATCATCATTGTACTTTCTGCTAACTCTTTCTTCATCAATCAATAACCAAATAAATCATACTTTTCAAAATTATTATTTCCACATATGCGTAACAACTGATTGAAATTATGTATCTGAAACAAAAGACATTTTGTAGACTGGCACTCATTCATTCTTCTGAAGGCCTAATCATTTTTCTCTTCAGCAATTTCTTTCCCAGATCACATTCATTCTGGGTGTTGCACAATTCACATGCTCAAATTCATGCTATTATGGATTATCAATGTAATCACATGAAAATATATGGAAAGTATATGGTGGTGTTTTATGGTTTCTGTAATAATAACAGGGCTGATAACCAGAACTTAATGAATCTAATCTACATTTCTAAGATAGGAGGAGCAGTAACATCACTTCCTGGTATCTAACAACATAAGTGAAGAAGATAGCTCACATTCTGCCCATATTTTTCTCTTAAGGCCAAGTTTCTTCAAAATCAAAGCATAATTAATCATTGCATAAACATTAAATGGTGGTGAGAATAGGTATCTAGACATAGGTACAAATCAGATACTGAAATTTACCAGCAGGTTTTGAACTAAATCCTGTATTTCAGCCCAGCGTTCACCACAAATTTTGTGTGGGGATAAAAAGAAGGAAAGTCTCTAGATGAAGTCTCTTGAGCACATAGGATACACACACACACACACACACACATCCATACATCTAATAAATAACTATTAAAATAAATAAAAATACATCTTATTTTAATAATGATTAATACTAAGAATTATATAATTATAAATAATCTTTAATATCTAATTCTAATGAGTAGCAGAAGTATTTTCAACTTATGACTGGTTGTTTAGCAATTGTTCCAGTCTCCAAGTTTCAATGACTCTATTTTTTCCTGGGGTGTGCAGCCCTGCCAACTCTCACGGTTCTGCTGTGAGTCTCACGATTTTTTGTCATTTCTCACGGTCTCACAACAAGGCTCCTCAATCTCACACCGAATTTAAAACACTTTTTTTTTTTTTTCAAATTTGGGGGTCGGCTTATATGCAAGATCAGCTTATATGCGAGTATATACGGTAATCGTTTTTCTTCATGTCTGTCCGTCATTTTGAAAGGGGAGTAGGCTCTGGGAATGAGGCTAGTTTCCCAGTAGTCTTTGTAAGTTCAGCGCGGGAAAGCAATCGCAATCGTATAAACATGGCGAAAAGAGGTGGTGACTTTTCAATAGAAGAAAGAAAGCTGCATCTTCTTACAACAGGGAACACAAATAAAACATTTAAATAAACTGTTAATCACTTTCCTCAATGGAAAAGGGGTTTGCTTAATCTTGATCAGGAAAAAAATAGAATCTCACTGTTTTTTATAGAATCTCCAGTTTTTTTTCATGGGTCTCCAGATTTTCCTTTATCAGGGGTTGGCAGGTCTGGGTTTGGGGTGTGATTTGAATTTCTGACATTGCCCCCTCCCACAGTCACATGACTGCAGTTTCAACACTTGGCAATTGGGCTGAATTTGTAACTGTTTGCAGTTTCCCTGCAATGACATGACTGCATTTTATGATAACTTTGCCAAAAACTAGAGTTTACTTCCACTTTTCAGCAAAATTACTTCTGTATCATTAGTTTGCTTAACAACTATGATGATTCCCTTAATAACCACCACAAAAAGGTCACACAGTCCTTTCCTTTATGATTGTCACATGTTACAACCATAAGGCACAGGCTCCATTACAATATAATTTGTAAATATATGCAGAAGATGTTCCCAAACGTTGGCTAGGTATAGCTTCCTTTGTGATAGAATAACATTTCATGTATTAAGTGTAGTTAGTGCACTTTTAAATTAAATTTGTACTTATTCCTCCCCTGCTTAATTTAGGAGGGAAGGCATTTTTGAAATACATTTTTGAAATCCTCCCTCTCCCAAGAGTTGTCAATCTCTGCTCCCAAATAAATAAATTAGGAGTGAGAAACATTAGACAGTATCCCAAAATAAAGAAGTGGAAAGAATAATAAATAATGGTCAGATTTCTTAATCTAGGCCACCTACATTAAATGAAAACACTCAATTTAATTTCCATTTCCTCTTTAAAATATATACTGCTGTGTATCCTTTGTCATCTCCAATTCAAATTATAAAAAACCCTCTCCAGCATGGAAACTGATAAACCACTGAATTGCTTAGAGCTATTAAAAAACATTAATTCTACTCCCAATGTTGAATAACATTTACAATTTCTGTCAATGGGGATTGGATGGCACATTGCAATGATTAATGCTTTATCAGAGAATGCAGACTGATTTGGGAGGGGGGGGAACAAGGTTGCCAATTAGGATGTAGTGGTTGTGTTACATTTCATGAGCCAAGGAAAAAAACTGATACAGTTGTCAGAGGCTCCAATGCCATTACTGAGCTGAACTTTGACAAAAGTTAAGCATTTATTTGAAACTAATTCCACTAATCAGTTCAGAATGTGGTAGTTAAGATAACACACTGAAAACGTGACTTTTTCTGTTTGATTCCTCCAATTCAGGAAAAGACCCTGTTTGAGTGATAGGGGACTAAAAGGACTGAAAGCAAAATAATGCCTTAAGACTTTCTGGGGTTTTTATACTTCATAGTGGATGGATAGATAGATGGGTAAGTGGATCAGTGGTGGAATTCAAAAATTTTTACTACCGGTTCTGTGGGAATGGCTTATTTGGTGGGTGTGGCTTGGTGGTCATGTGACTGGATGGGTGTGGCTTGGTGGTCATGTGACTGGGTGGACATGCGATTGGGTGGGCGTGGCCAACTCAATGTCACTCACATCAAGGGGTGCCTCACCCGGCCCCTCCCCTCCCAGCCATTTCTTGTCACTCAGCCTCAACTATCTATAGTTCTGTAAAAATGTTGTTCACCTTTTTTGACTTTATTATCTGCATACTATAGATGTACTTTTATGAACTGTTGAAAAGAGGAAATGGCTCACATGCTTTATCCAAGAGTGATAGGCAACAGGCTTTTAAGGGGCTGCCACAAAGAAAGGGGGATAATGTATTTTCCAAAGAAGCAGAATGCAAACAAGAAGCAATGGATGGAAACTGATCAGAGAGAAGCAACCTAAAACTAAGGAGAAACAGAGTTTTATCTCTCTCTCTCTTCCTATTTTTTTCTTTCTTTTTTTCTTTCTTTCTCTCTCTCTTTCTCTCTCTCTCTCTCTCTCGCATACACATACACACACACACACACAGCACTTCATTGACAACCATTTTGGAAGCAGCTCCTTTAAATTTCTCCAAGGCTTGAGTGGATT
>BLBF01000043.1:12642411-12672138 GCA_015471245.1 Laticauda colubrina
ACCAGTTGAATACCACCTCTAAAGTGGATGGATAGATGGCTGGGTTGGTACATGTACAGATTTTGATTTAGTATGCTAAGCAACCCAGTTTTCATTTATTTAAATCTAAGGCCCACCTCTGAAACAAACAATAATATAGTGAATAATGACAATATTTTTCTTTCTTCTAGGATGTGTTTTTAAGTCTTAGCAACTTCAAAATCCGTGAACTTCTTACTTTAAACTTTATTTTATTAAAGTTATCTTTAGAATTCTGGGAATAGACACATATCTTAAAGTTGCTAAGTTTAAGGAACATTCACAAGAAGAAAGGAAAGTTGCATTATAATAGTAATAGCACTTTGACTTATATACCACCCCCATAGTGTTTTACAACATTCTGATTTATAATGTCCCCAAAAATCTGGGTTCTCATTTTATCAACCTTAGAAGGATAGAAAGCTGCGTCAACTGTGAGGATCAAACTCTTGGCTGTGGGTAGATTCAGGCTGCAATACTGCATTCTAACCACAACACCAACACGGCTCAATTATAAGATGTTCCTGTGACTCTCAACTGTGTTTTAATTTTAAGGTACATTTCTGGTTTATCAGCCCTGTAGGCTACATATCTCAAACTATTTCTATTCTGCCATGGTGCCTATACAATCACCAAGAACCCACTTTGACTATTATTAAGTGTTGTACCATATGATTCTTGATGAATGTATCTTTTTTTTTAATGTACACTGAGAGCATTTACACCAAGACAAATTCCTTGTGTATCCAATCACACTTGGCCAATAAAGAATTATATTCTATTCTATTGATCTATTCTATTAAGTCTATTTGCTTTTCAGAAAATGAAAGCGATCCTACAGGACAATAGGAATTAAGACAGTTGGCTTTTGCAAAGCAAGCAGGCAAAATGAGAAATAAGAAGCTGCAAAACAGACACAATTTACCAAACTGAGACAGCACGACAAAAGCAGCAAATGAGAATGCTTCCCAGAAAGATGGAGCAAATGAGGGAGCTTCCCAGAAAAGGCTATGAGTCTGGAAAAATAAGAGCAGTGCAACAAACCACATGACATTTCAGATGCAGATACCAGTATCAGACTAAAGGCAATGTTCAATTACAAGATTTTCTACACTGTCACAGTTACAGAATTTGTTTCCTGTCCAAATTTAGTTTAGCACCACCACTAGTTAAGTTTTCAGCGTCTCTAAAGTCTTATCTGCAATGTGCAAAGTTATTGTTATCGCTTTAATTATTTTATTCAGGTCAGTCTTAATACAGCTTTTAACATTCATTATTGCAAACTTGAGGAAACCATTCCACAAAATCTCCCCTAACACTTGAGAAGTACTTTTCTAGTACTGGAACCTCTCACTTTTCAAAAGTAGGGGACCACAAGAAATTTCTTTCTAGATGCTCTCACAGGTTAGTCTAATACAGGTTGGAGGAGACAGGCCAATAAGTATCCAAGTGGTACACCATAAACATTTCTCTCTTGTCTACTCCATGTCATATTGGCATTGAGCAATCAATTGCTCTAGAACAGGGGTATCAAACAGGCAGCCCAGGATGCATCACATTCAGGCCATGGCCACCCCAGCTCCGGGAAGGTGAAAACATTGCAATACGTCACATGACAGCATGACACTATGAGTTTGATACCCATGCTCTGAAATTTCTACCTAGTATAGGTTGCTAGCAGATAAGTCATTTATTTATGGCTCTGTTGTACCATATTATAAGTTTGAGATCCTTTAACTCATTATGAGCTTGCTATCTAATCAAGTCAAGCCATGGTTATTTGAGTCCAGGCTTCTGTCAAAGACTTCAAAGAGAGTTTGATAACTGGCAAAATGCTGGGGAAGAAGCATGAATCGCTTTGTGTTCAGGTGGCTGGTAGACAGTAATGGTCAAATCTTCACAATTCTAAAACTTTCCCCATCCTGTAATTATCTCCAATACTATATGATAATTAGCTTCTAATTAGCTAAGTCTCCTAAATTTTTGTTTGCAAAAGGTTTTTATTTTAAACTATTACTGAGTATTTATAACTTCTGTTAGATACTTTTGTAAATACTAGGCTTGTGAACTAGATACAGTTTCTTGGAGTAGCTTAAGGAATCAATTTACTAAAGTGTCAAACTGCTGATTCCATGTGCTTGCTTCTCCAGAGGTGCAACTCTTAGGCATGCATTTTCATTGGACTGGATAATCATTCACAAATATCTACTTTGGAAATAAAAGAACAAAGAATCTCACAATCTTTGCAAAGGAGCAGAAAGTCATGACATTTATCATACAGAAAAATATAAATTCCCAAATCATCTACCAAAGACAAATAAAAGGGATTACATTAGACAGGTGTGTGACATGCTCAAATATAATTCAAAAGGCAGTTTATCATTTTGTTAGATCATATCAAGTTTCACCATTTATCTCCGTGGACTACTTGAAAATCAGACTCTTACTTCATTTAAGTACAAATATTTTCTAGACATTCATCACTAGTATATTAGAAGTACCGAAAACCCTTTTTGAGAAAATACTGTAATACAAAAATATTAATCTTCAATTTGAAAAGATCACTGCTTGCCTTATATTTTATTTGCGAACAATCTGAAGTTTTTCTATACCTAACAACATAAATAGATGCTTTATGACATAACATAAAGTAGTAGTCTTACAAAAGAAGACACATAAATGTAATCCCTGCAGCACATAGCAGTGCTTAAATTTAAATTGGCAAAAAAAATTCTCCTGAAAGAATTATGGAATGCTCATGAGAATTGTGAATTTTCACCTGAAATCCTGTGAGATCTCATTTGAAGGCATTGAAAATTTGTGAGATGTAATAGTTTTGGAATATTTCACCTATTTTTGTTTTAATCTAACGCTAAAGCATGTACATGTCTATCAAGCAGGCAAGACAGGAAACATTTCCACTACTGCTTAAGTAACTATGACAAATTGTACAATCAGACTTGCAAGGTTTTGTTAATGTAGTCTTAAATAAAGTAGAATTAGCTTATCTTCCTGTCTGATCTACCCGGTAAGGCTGTCATCAATCTTGCACGTCTCGTCTGATCTGTTTCTAGGCCGCATGTCTACACCTTTTTCACATGGGATTCTTCACATAACATTACAATATTTTTACAATATATTATCTGTAGATAATGTTAGTATCTGATCACAGTTAAGGCCCTGTCACACTGGCCGACAGATGCAAAATGTTTGTAAAAAGGACACAGCGGATGAGAAAAATGTTCCATCCGTTGTTATCCGCTCTCAAAAGGGGCAAAAATTTGCATAACCAGAGCGAACAACATGGAAAGGAACAGACAGGGGGGAGGACGCAGGGCGGATGGAAAGCGGATGCTCCACGGAAGCCTAGCGGATGGTAGTGGATGAAAGTGAATGGCACATCCACAAGACTTCCGGGGGACCGCAGCAAAGCGGACGCAGAACGGAAAGAGCGGATGCAGAGCGGACGCCGAGCGGATGAAGCGGATGCACAGTGGAAGCCTAGCAGATGAAGCGGATGCAGAGCGGATGCCTAGCGGATGCCTAGCATTCACTGCACATGCGGGGAGGATGCATTGCGTCAGCCCCGCAGATATAAAGGGAAGCAGCTCACAAGCAGGTCAACATTCAGAGGAAAGACCGGCTTCCACATACATCGACTGCCTGCCAGCCTGCCTGCCAGCCTTGCTTCCAGCCTGCCTGGCTGCCTGCCAGCCTTGCTGCCTGCCTGCCTGCCTGCCAGCCTGCCAGCAACCCCACAACCATGGGGAAGAAGAGAAAGCCTCAGCCATCTGTTGCCAGCCCTGGCAAGAGGGACAGGGCCACCCTCCCACCCCCTGGCCCTCACTCTGCTTCTGCTGCGGCTTCTGCAGCACAGGCTCGCTCTTCTGGGGCTGGGGCTTCTGTTGCTTCTACTTCTGGGGGAGCTGATGCTGCTGCTTATGGCGGTAGTGCTTCTGCTCGTGCTTACTCTGCTGATGCTGCTTATGGCGGTGGTGCTTCTGCTGGTGCTTACTCTGCTGATGCTGCTTCTGGTGGTGGTGCTTCTGCTGGTGCTTATTCTGCTGAAGCTGCTTCTGGCGGTGCTGCTTCTGCTGGTGCTTACTCTGCTGAAGCTACTCCTCGTCCTGCTGGTCCTGCTGGTGTTCCTGGTCCTGCTGGTGTTCCTGGTCCTGCTGGTGCTCCTGGTCCTGCTGGTGCTGCTGGTGCTCCTGGTCCTGCTGGTGCTGCTGGTGCTGCTGGTGCTTACTCTGCTGCTGATGATCTTAGTCCTGCTGGTGCTGCTGGTGCTTACTCTGCTGATGATGATCCTGGTCCTGCTGGTACTGCTGGTGCTGCTGGTGCTGCTGGTGCTTTCTCTGCTGCTGCTGATCTTGGTCCTGCTGGTCCTGCTGCTGCTGGTCCTGCTGGTGGTGCTGCTGGTGGTGGTGGTGTGGAGGAGCAGTCCCTACAACCTGGAAGCCCCTCTGATGAGGGCCCATGTGGTCCTGCCAAAGGGACGAAGAGGCAGACGCGAGAACGGGACAGGAGGCAATACAACATCAAGGAGGAACATGAGGATGAGGTGCTGGAGTGGCTGAGAGAGAATGAGTATCTATGGCGGAAGGGACACAGGCTCTATAGGGACACCAAAAGGAAGCAGGCTGCTTGGAGAGAGAAGGCGGAGAGCCTGGGCTACACTTTGGAGGTGCTCCTTTGCTGGTGGAAGCACATGCACACCTGGTACTGGAAGCTGCACCTCAAGAAATCTGGCCAGGCCGCGGTCAAGCTGATGGACAGAGAGACCTACGTGATGGCCAAGTGCAGCTTCCTGGAGGGTGAGATCCGCCACCGAGGAGCAGCCCCTCTCACAACCTTTCTCTCAGGCAGCCTGCTGAGAGCCAGTCCTCTTCCGGCAGAGAGTCAGCTCCTGTCTCCAGGCAGGTGTCTATGGGGCATGCCACGACGGAGAACCCACCAACAGTTGTTCTAACCGTGGCGGAGTGCGTGGAGGACTCCCTGGCGCAGTGGGAGAAAGGAGACAGCATTTCCACCACAGTCCAACCTGCATCCACCCCCAGCTCCACCTCCACAGAAAGGCAGAGGGCCAGACAGGAGGGACAGAGCCACACTGTCCTAATGGAGATAAGAGACACCATCAGGAGCAGCATAGATATCCTCTCTCAGCTGGTACACAACGACTCCTCATCCTCCAACTGCAAGCCCTTCCTCACCTATGTGAACCAGACCCTCATGGACATGGCGGAACCCCAGTACCAGGTGGTGAAGGACAGGATCACCGATCTGCTTCACAACCCTCCAGATCCAGATGAACCTTCTCCCACCCAGTCCAGGTCTGCTCATCCACCCCAGGTGATGTCCCTCCCATTCCAAGGCTTTCCACAGGCCCTCACATACCAGGGCTACGGCTACCAGGAGGTCCAGCAGCACAGGCAGCAGCCCTTCCCAGTCCAGGCACAGGTTCATCGCACACCACCTTTGCCACCGGTTCCACTGATGCCACCGATGCCACCCACACCACTGCCACCAACGCCACCGATGCCACCCACACCACCCACACCAGTCCTCACCCAGCTGCAGACCAGACAGCCACACTACACTGCTCCTTCCTCCACCCCACAGCCAAGCCCGGCCTCAGTACATCTGTCATCGGTACTGGGGCTGACACCCCATGGCATGGAGGAAGGAGCTCTCAAAATCACGGGGCTGAGCCAGCTGTCTGAGAGCTTCCTCAACACACCGTCACCTGTTGTCCTCTCGAGGCCAGGCACCCCAGTGGAGCTTCAGACCAGCACTCCAGCAGCAGCCACCTCCACAGCACCTGGACCCTTCACCCCTGAGACTGGGCACACCTCTGAGTGACAGAGAAGAGTGCCAGAGACTGGGTGGCTACCTATTTACCAAATAAATAGACTTTATTTGGACACTTGACTTGGGTCATTTTTCTTTTACAGCTTGTTATTAATAAAGATTATCTTTGCTTCACACACTTGCTTCATTTATTTTTGTAAATAAAGTCTTGGTGGAAACTTTTAGAAATGGTTTAAGCCTTTACATGCTTGTGGGATGGGTAAGGATACCAGTGGCATGGGCAGGGATAACTTTGGGGTGGGTAAGGATAGCAGTGGGATGGGTAGGGATACCTGTGGGATGGGTAATAGCTGTGGGATGGGCAGGGATACCTTTGGGATGGGTTAAGATAGCTGTGGGATTGATAAACCTCCAGTACAAGCATAGTGGGACTGTATGGTCCACCCTCCCAGCTGCCACACCTATGGCCCTTTATTATCAATAACAATTTATTCATTGATCCACACATTTCAACATAAACACAACTCTTTATTAAATGCCCTGTTCATTGTAGGCCCACCCAACATACATGGCCCAATCTCATCAGTGTGATGAGACAGACTGAAGGAAGCATCCATTAATCATCTATCATCCTGTCCTGCCACTCCAATACTCCAGCTGGGGAGTTGCACCAGTGTCTCAGGAGGTTGCGCTGCTTCTTCCCTTCACGTGAGGCTCTGTTGGGGCCTTGCACATCCTCAGTGTCGATCAGGTTTCGTCCTTGCCTCCATTCCCCAGTCTCCATGTCCCCATTGCCTTGTTGAAGGTCCACGAGCCTGTTCTGCAAGACTGGGTAGCGGGTGAGCATGAGATTGTGCAGGATGCAGCAAGCTTCCACGATTCTCCTCACGGTCTCTGGGCGATGCTGCATGGTGGTGAGAAGTACCTGGAACCTGTTGGCCAGGATGCCAAAGGCGTTCTCTACCACCCGCCTTGCCCTGGACAGCCTGTAGTTGAAGATCCTCTCTTCACGGGTCAGGAGTCTCGAAGTGTAGGGCTTCATGAGGTAGGTTCTGAGGGAGAAGGCATCATCCCCCATGATGAAGTAGGGCACATCTTGCGTGTCGTTGGGCAGGGGGTCTGGATCTGGAAAACCCATGATGAGGTTGCCTTCCAGCCCCTCCTTGAGGTGACTGGCATTGTATACCTGGGCATCTGAAACTGACCCGTTGCCTGAAGCATCGATGTACATGAACTTGTAGTCAGCATCGACCATGGCGAAGAGGACGATGCTGAAGAAGCCCTTGTAGTTGAAATAAGTGGACCCCGACTTGGCTGGAACTTTGCAGGCCACGTGCTTCCCATCTATGGCTCCAACGGTGTAGGGGAAGTTCCCCTTCTGATACCACTGCTCTGCAACTTTCTTCCAGCCTTCTTCAGTTGAGGGGCACTGGAGGAGCTCCTCCAGGTATTCTTCGATGATGGCCTGCACCACTTCTCTGACCACAATGCTGATGGTGTTGTGTGGCACCCTCCAGCCATACTGCATGCTCCTGTAGGTGGTCCCTGAGGCCAGGTGGCGCAGAGTCAGTGCCACCTTTGAGTCCAGGGTCCAGGCTGGTCTGGAAGTTGGTGCTCTGCTCGGTCAACCTGGGTGTCAGCCGCTGCACAACTTCGTCAAACATGGCTGGAGGCATCCTCATGAAGTTCTGGAATGCACGAGGGTCTTCGTTCCTCAGCTCCACTATCAGCCTGTTGTACAGTCCGTACTCTGCTCTTCTCCCAATCCATCTTCGGACCCAGACGCTTCTTGGCCACCTCCTTTTCTTCCCATAGAACAGTTGAAAGAGCCTGTAGATGGCTTCGCACTGTTGCAGAACGATGGTGGCTACCAAAAGGACTGTTTTACGATCCATGGTGGACATGACTGGATGCTGTGGAAGAGCAACAGTCAGATGAAGGCTGCAGAAGTCTGCACAGCAGGGCTGCTGATCTGAAAGTGAGATCCAGGTGAGTTGCTCCCCCTTTTTATAGGCAATATAGGTTTTCCCCTAGGTGTCCTTTTGCATCCTCTAGGCATCCTCTAGACATCCTTAATATCCGAGATAGGTCCCCTCTGCGAACGTTTTTTCCGTTTTAAATGCTTTCTTTGCGAGCTGCATCCGCTTTCATCCTTTCTCTGTCCGTGCTACTAATGCTGCGCGTCCGTTCCGCGTCCGTTTCGCTTCCTCACTGTGTCCGCTTTCCGCTGGAGAGGATTTGAGTTGCGCGGATGTGCAGTGGATGCCTAGCGGATGTAACGGATGCGTAATGGATGATGACAGATGCAGAACGGATGTTCCCCGTATGCGTAGCGGATGCAGAACGGACGCGTTGGATACATTTTCCGCTCAAAAAGTTTTGAGCAGCTCAAAACCTTTTGAGTGGATGGAACCTCAGTCGACGGATGCTGGACGGATAGAGAGGAAGAAAAACGGATGCAGTGAGTACAGAACGGATGCATCGCGTTAACCAATGGATGGCAAGTGTTTCTCTCTGTTTTACATTCTCTTTCCATCTGTTGGTGCAGTGTGACAAGGGCTTTACAAATTTGCACAAATAATTTTGAAGACTATCTAAGAGACTTTAAGGTCTCTTAGTTTGAAGACTATCTTCAAACTTTAAGACTTGTGAACTTCAACTCCCAGAATTCCTCCTCCAGTCATGTCAGGAATTCCCAGAAGCTTCCTGGACTACTTAAATGCAATTGATTAATAATTGTGAGATGTAAAGAACTATGATTATTGAACTTGCTAACTTCGAAGAGCCTTGCTCAAAGACAAGGTTTCCCATTCTGCAATATATACTTTTCTTGGGGAAATACAGACGAGTCCAGGAGGGATATGAAGAACTTTTATCTGTATCTTATAACAAATCCATCTTTCTCAAAGTTTCATTATATTGTTTTCAGTGTTCATTTTGTTGTTTGAGTTTTTAGGGAAGGTATGAACATTAATGTTACATTAAAGGGAATGTATGATGGTAAAAAGTTTAGGAGTTCTAGTCTAAGGGTATCTACTGTTGCTTAATTATCTATGGTCATCGTTTTGTAGATTCCTGGGCTATGGAACTCTGAATAAAAGGAGCCCGAATTTAGCAATCACATTTGAGTCCATCAACTCAGTTATTAAGGAGAACTTCTGGCTGATGTCGTGGTGATCTTGGACATGAGGAGCGGGTCTCTGTGCTCCCATGGTGAGCTCTCCCTGTTTAGCTCCAAAAGGAGCTAAAGCAACCCTCTGGGGTGGTGAAGAAAATAGGGGTGCCATGCAGTTTGGGGAGAGCAGCAACTCTCCTGCTGACTCAGGGCTTCTTTCCTCTCCCTTGATGAGAAGAAGCAGCCATCCTGGCTGCCACAAAGATGGACAGCCGAAGCAACAAAAAAGTGTACAGGAGTGGTGCAGATGAACAGTGATTGGAGCTGGGTGAGAAGATTTCTTTTCATTTATACCCTAACTTTAAAGAAAAAAAGAAAGAGGAATCCAGGAAAAGAGACTCTTAGAACTATTTTTTAAAGTGGTAAACGACCATAAAGAGAAAAAGCCTAGCCCTGAAAAAAAGGAACTAAAGGGAAAAAAAGCTAAAGACCTTTTAAAACATAGAAAATTGGACTTTTAAATTGGGCAGGAATTTTTTCAGAAAGGCATTATAAAATGCTGGACTATCTACTTGAATAGTTGACTTTGCGTCCATAAACTAAACTAAATTTGGATTAATTAAATCAATAAGACTTGAAACAATGCCACTTCGATCGGCTGGTAGAAGCGGCCTCAGGGCGAGCACACACACACACACACACACACACACACACACTTCCCTTGCCACAAGGCTGCTTCTATCGTCAGACAAAAGCTCCCTTGAAGGCAGAGTCCCCAGCCGCTTCAAGGCGAGGTGTGGCTGCCCGTATCCCCTTGCCTTTAGACAGTCTCTTTCAGGCAATGGAAGCTCCCCAAATGCAATCACCAGCCACTTCGATCGGCTGGTAGAAGCGGCCTCGGGGCGAGCACACACACACACTTCCCTTGCCACGAGGCCGCTTCTATCCGCAGACGAAAGCTCCCTTGAAGGCAGAGTCCCCAGGCACTTCAGGGCGAGGTGTGGCTGCCTGTGTCCCCTCGCCTTTAGGCAATCTCTTTCGGGCGATGGAAGCTCCCCAAATACAGTCACCAGCCACTTCAATCGGCCGATAGAAGCAACCTCACAGAAAGGTGTGTGTGTGTGTGTGTGCACTCGCCCCGAGGCCACTTCTACTGGCCGTTCGAAGTGGCTGGTGACTGCATTTGGGGAGCTTTCATCACCTGAAAGAGACTGCCTAAAGGTGAGGGGACATGGGCAGCCACCCCTCACCCTGAAGCGGCTGGTGACTCTGCCTTCAAGGGAGCTTTTGTCTGCCGAAAGAAGCAGCCTCGCGGCAAAGGGAGTGTGTGTGTGTGTGTGTGTGTGTGTGTGTGTGTGTGTGTGTGTGTGTGCTCACCCCGAGGCCACTTCTACTGGCTGATCAAAGTGGCTGGTGACTGCATTTGGGGAGCTTCCTCGCCCAAAAGAGACTGCCTAAAGACCAGGGGACATGGGCAGCCACACCTTGCCCCAAAGCGGCTGGGGACTCTGCCTTCAAGGCAGCTTTCATCTGCTGAAAGAAGCGGCCTCACAGCGAGGGGAGTGTGTATGTGTGCACTTGTCCCGAGACCGCTTCTACCGGCCAATCGAAGTGGCTGGTGACTGCACTTGGGGAGCTTCCATCGCCTGAAAGAGACTGCCCTAAAGGCAAGGGGACACTGGTAGCCATGCCACGCCCTGAAGCAGCTGGGGACTCTGCCTTCAGGAAGCTTCTATCAGCTATCGGGTTATTCTAACCTAGGCTACCTTACAGGGCACTCCTAAAGGCAATTTTTCTCCCCATCCCCCCTGCCCTTCCCTCACCCATTTCTCTTCACCTCGTGTGGTTCTAACGAACGATGTGAGAAATGGCAGGGAAATGCATGATTTAAATAGGCCTAAATTTGGGGGCGGGGCTTAATTTCACCTCATGCCTACAAATCATGCTGGGTCTTTCTATTGGTGGAGGCCGTATTGTTGGAGAAACACGGAAGAGAGATAGATTCTTTTTTCTAATATAATGATGACCTGATTAGAAATTTGAAAAGAGATAGAAATAAGAATATACACCTTTATATGAAGCAATAGTTAGATGGAAAGATTGAAGGTTGAAAAAGGGCATTATAAGGTATGTTTAAATAATAGAAGACTAGTGTTTAAATGGTGTATTGTGACTATGAACAATTAAATAATGAAGGGCTATGCTTTATATAAACACATGTATTAATATTAGGATTAGCAATGGTGACCCGATTGGAAGTTAGAATGCAGATAGAAATAAGAAATATGGGAAATATTAGCAGATATAATTTTATAATAGAATATAAGTAACAATTTGATGGAAAAGATTAGAAGATAAAAGATGGAATTACCATACATGCTTATAACATCATTGGAATTAAAATGGAATACTGAAATATTGAATAACCATATATATTAATACTAGGATTATATAAGTTTAATATTAACAGCTATGATTATCATTATCGGTGTTTGTATCAAAACAAATTATACCCAGGGGACACACAGTTCATGTATTGATATTTATGTATATATAAAAATATAAATATAAAAAAAACATTTAAAAACTTCAATCATTAAATGAAGCAGTTGCTAAGCAAAACTGCAATTGTGCTTATGATCTTACTTCAGCTTTTCTACCTTCACAGACTTGCAAATAGAATATATTTGAAGATTAGTGATAAACTTACTTTTACATGACTTTTGAGGCTTCAAATGGTTGCTAAACAAATCAGTTGTTAAATAAGTACTCACTTGGTCACTAGATATCAATAATGAAACAACAATGATCTTGACATTCCTTAGAAAGATCTAAAAACAACAGTCTGGGCAGTATAGTTTTGCCAGATCTTATTCTACAGGCAGGGAGGGAAAGTCTGAATTATATGTAAGGAGAAAGTACACACTTAAATCACAGAATTAAAACAACCAACATACTTTCAATATTGAATGCATGTTGAAACATAGAAAGATTATTTAAAGCTAATCTACTAATACTGAAATCTAATTAAATTTGAATATTAGCTTACATTTGTGTTATAATGATTGCAATAAAACTTACACAGAAAGCAACCTTACTGGAACTGGCAGAGGAATAGTTCCCTGAAAAGCATTTTGCAATCAAATAAAAAGAATTTGCAATCAAATAAAAAAAATTAAATTCAGCAGTTCATAACACAGATTTCTGTGTAAAGGAGACCAAATAGTTTTTATCACCTCCAGGCTGGAAGCAATGCTGGTCCTACTAAATAGCTTTACTACTAACTGACTTACATAAGTAGCTTCCATCAAATTTAGTTTGTGAAGGACTAAAATTTGAGAATAAGGATTCATACAAAATAGCCATATTTTAAAATACTATGTTTAAGTGTACAATAAATTCTAGGCATCTCTGCAGCTTCCAGCACTTCAGCAACAGGGATAACAAGAAAAAAATCACAGCTGAAAATAACGGCTTCTCTTTTTTCCCTTAAATTAATCTTTTCAGTATATATAAACACACTGCACACTCTCACTCTTGGTTTCACACTCTCACACAGACACACATCAAAATAGATATCTTCCCAACTACTTCAGCAATAATTTAAACATGGCAGAACCTAGTGCATTGAAGTGGGGAGGACCAAAGGTTGTCTATTCTGTTCCATAAAAGTAGCCAAAAGAAGCCAAATTTAATCAAAAATACAAGCAATAACAATAGACTTATATAAAATTTCGCAAATATTTACAAATGTCAGCATATTGCCTCCAACAATCTGGGTCCCTCATTTTATCCACCTCAGAAGGATGGAAAGCTGAGTCAACCCTGAGCTGACCAGGATCAAATTCCTGGCAGTGGACCGAATTAGCCTGAAATACTGCATTCTAACTACTGCGCCACCATGGCTCATAGACATTGTCTGCCTTAATAAGTGAGCACCATCAGTGCATTTGTGAATGAATGAGGAGAATTCTTCTATGCACTCAATCCTTTATTTAATAGTATCAAATGGACTAAAGTCCCCTCTTTATACAGTATAACCATCCAACTGCAAACCCTGAAAGTAACTTTGGGATAATAAAGCCACACCCAAAACAGCTTACCCATAAGCAAATCCACAGTATTCCCTCTTGTTATTAGCCAGCCCATCCTTGAAGCCCTTCTTGCTCTCAATCTTCAACATTTTTTTAATATATCATTTATTTAAAATTTATTTATTTGGTCACCAATCTTTATGTGCCGTAATTCTAGGTAGATCATAATGACAACAATAAAAACACAGCATCCAAAAACAAATATTTCTGGTGCCCTAAAAAAATAATAATTTAGCACTTGAATTAAACAAGGTTTTTCTGATCCTCAAACACACTATTCATGAATAATATAAAATGTGAAAGAGTTAAATTTCCCATGAACGCATATAACTTTTTATTGAATGCCCACAGCTATCTGCATTGCCTTATTTACAAAAATATGTATATGGTTTCTTCAAGATCTTTTCTTATTAATTTTAATTTACTCAAAGAACATTAAAATACAAAATACCAAAATATTTTTAAAAACAAAGGAAAAAAACACAACAAAAAAGACATTAACAAAAAAGATTGTCCTTTCCACAATCTTCATGAACCTCATCTTTTCCTTAATTTTCCTTGTGCTCCTAGTCCAGTTTGAACTGACTGAAGTCACAAATCTGAAAATATATATATCTTCTTTTATTTATTCTTAATTACTAGCACCACTAACATTTCTAAGCCAAAATCTCTCTTTTATGTACAAGTAACGGAGCACAGATTTTGGACAGGGATGCAACATGGTCAAAAGTTCAAGATTCTAATTTTATTAAAAAAATAAAAAATTCAAAAAGAAAATAAAAATGTTGTAATTATTCTTTGCAAGAAATCAAGTATAAATAGTTATTTAATTGCTGTGGACCTTATTGTTCTAACTTGGAATTAAACTGTTGTATTGAGACTTGTTTATAATACTACATCTGAACAATGTTTTCTAGTAGCCTTCATTCACCCAGCATTTGGGGAGGCGAATTTCACCCAGAGAAGACTCTGGCTGTCAAACTCCTCTTAGCAAGATTAAATATAAAGAAAAGGTGAGCTTTGAAGGAAGACAGAAGAATAGGCACTCTCCAGGTAAAAGAAGAAACACAATCCCTTTATTGACTGAGAAAAGCCTAGATTCCTGTCAAAGAACAAGTGACAGTTTTCTCTTCAGAGGGAAAGCAAAACTGTAGAAACATTTGCCAACAAGGTGACTTCTTGAGAAAATAAGCCACAGAACTTTGTAGGCTACAAGTGATAGGCTTGAGTTGCATGCAAGTAAATCTCTGTAGAAATAATAAATATTCCAAATGATATAATTCAGAGAGAAATTGACACATCTAGATCAGAAAAAAGCTTGGTTAAGGAACCAAGTTAGAAACTCAGAGACCATGAGTTCCAGTCTGGTCTTAGACACAAAAGCCAGCTAACATGATCCAGTCACTCATTCTCAGATCTAAGGAAGCAATACCAAACCACTTCTGAAATCTTGTCAAGAAAACTGCAGAAACTAATCTAGATTGTCACCAGGAGTCAACACTGACTTGAAGAAACTCACAGTCAGTTGGGGCAAAAAATTGGCCAATCTTGCTATCTGTTGAATTGTTTAGAACCACAAAAGTGTCAAATTTCAGACACGTTTAGTCTTTGGTGATTGCTCACCAAGAGATATAGACAGTGACTTCTCTAGTTAGATCAGGAGTCTTCAAACTTGACAGTTTTAAGACTTGTAGCCTTCAACTCCCAGAATTCCTCTTCCATTCATGTTAGCTCAGGAATTCTGGGAGTTGAAGTCCACAAGTTTTAAACTTGCCAAGTTTGAAGACCCTTGCCTTAGATCAGTGGTTCCAACCTTTTTTTCGCCCCGCACCCCTAAAGAAATTTCACTCGAACTTCACACCCCCTGAAATATATGGTAAATATATGGTAGGATTGAAATTATTTAATTATTAAATATATGGCAGGATTGAATCTTTTCAGCTATGTATGTGACGGCCACTAAGTAATGATACTTAACTCTAAAATGAAAACAAAGTTAGTCCATTGCAAAAGAAAATAAAAATGCCAACATATAGCTAATATCATATTATTTACTTGGACTTTTCTCACGCCCCTTGGAATATTGTCTCACACCCCTAGGGGGTGCGAGCACCCCAGGTTGGGGACCCCTGCTTTAGATAAATCCTGGATTGGTTAGGAAGAGAGCTTTTGGGTGAAAATAACCTATGAAGCTGAGATTTTAAGTGGATTGTTTGAACTGTTACATAAAATCTAAACAAAATGTCCTAATTTTTTATGTCTCTTGCCTTGAAAACTGAGAGAATGATGCTGCAATGGTTGCCTAGAATGAGGAAGAATTATTAAGTCAGCCTCTTTCGGCCATCTTGATGTCTTGAATGTGGTCTTCAGAACCACACTGTTTTCTGCAGGACCTATGAAAGCTTGCAAAATACATGGATAAAATACATTAAAGATCTTTCTGTGTATACGTAAAAGTAGAAATCTGCCAAATCTGGCTGCTTTGAGGATGTTTGTCATATCATTCCTTTAATTAATGCTTCTTCAATCCTTCTACACCTATTCATTAAAGTTCTCTATCAAAGAGTGTTACTGTATGACTTTTTTGTCAGAGTATATTTATGAACTGGGATAGAACAAGGTAACAAGGTCAACCAAAGAATAGGCATAGCAACTAAGTTGGCCAATGAGGTCTGTTTTGAAAACTGAAACTAAAAGTAGCCTAGGCTGGAAAATGAAACTTGAAATAGTCTAGACGCGGCTCTATATTAAGGTCTGTATTAGGAATGATAGTTACCTAACATTTGGGTTGGCAATATATAAACCAGGATAGTTATTTAATATTGTTGTATCTTTAAGAAAGTCCTGTAGATTATGTGATTAGCTGAGGTTCCTCCGACGGCCATAAGATGGAGCCAGAAATCTGGTTTGTTCTCTTCATTTCCCTCAGGCCTTTTGCCTGATTGTCGTTCTGCTGGAATTGCTGTGAGTCCTGCAAACTGTTTGCAAACTCCATTTACTGAACTTTTTTTATGATGCTGGACTTCGTTTTTGGATTATCCCTGGACTGATTGTATTGAATACTACCCGCTTTAACCGTGTATGATTTGGACTGTTTGTTGGACTTTGTTTACCAGTTTACAGGAAGTAAAACCTACATTTTACTATTCAGTGTATCTGCATGCTGGTTATGTGTTATTCCTCACCACTCTCACTATGTTTCCCTGAGTGCACTCATTCTCCTAATACCTCAACACTCTGAAGCTCTGAGTCTGTCTATTGAAATGAAAGTGCTTCTCTCCTCTGCTTGGCTGCTGAACTAAAGTGAAACTGATGTGTGTTTTTGAGCTGCTGAAGTTACTGCTGAAGCTCTGCACTTGTAACATGTCTATTCCTGTTTGAGTTTGCTCCATGTTGGAGAAATCTACAACTGGTTTGTAAAATCTACTTATGTTTATAAAGATGTTAAATGAAACATCAGTCATCTCTATTTATTTTTCTGGCGCTGAATTATTGCTGCAAAACTCTGAATATTTTTCTAAATTTTGACACTCTTTTCCCTGTGCCTGATGGACTTATTCTGCAGTTGGGCTTTTGAAAGGGTGGCTGTTATTAATGCTTAATTTGTATGTTTTAATTTCATATGCATGGTATTTGGCTGCTTAAGTGGTTATGTGTGTGCCTGCCTACCAATGTTATTAAATGAATACTGTCTGTTCTTCTTTTCTTTTCACATATAGTAGAAACCCATTTTGATTCTGTTGGGAATCTACAATAGAATTATTGGCTAATTTACTGAAAATACTTTATCCCATCCTTGCCCTGAAAGGCTCACTGATCAGATTACACATACAGAGAGTAAGGCAGTCTCTATCACCAAGATTTACTAGCAAGACACAGGAAAGAAAAGGAGAAAATGTGTTCAGATACCTGCTCTAAAGTTACCATTCTTTTAATAATCAGCTAAGATTTAAAAGTCCTAGTAGCCCAGTAGAATAGCCATAAAAACTTGGGCAGAACTATTCATTCCTTTTTGTCTCTCTTTTCTCTAAAGTACATTCTGAACTACTATATGCATACCTAACAGGAATATTCATCTGAAAGAATACACGTCTGATCACATGTACAAATCTATAATTCTTTGGCATGCAAAAAATAATAAGCCAGAAGAAAGCTATTTCATTTCCTGGATAATTAAAATGCATATACATGAATGCAACTTCCTTTGAAATACAACTGAGACCAAAAGGGCTGACAATAATACGTAAGGATAGAGTTATAAATATGTTAATCAATAATATCTATTAGTACTCTAAGTTATTCTTTCCTTTTTTTTCCTCTTTGAATTTAAAAGGAGCATTACTGCTTGAAAAAGCAGATGACCAAACCTTATTTAAACCACAGTGCCACACAACAATGAAAGAAGCTTTTTATTATCTGAAATCTGAGCCTTTAATAACCCTTGCTTGCATGTGTGTGTGTATGTCTGTGTGTGTAGATGAACACACTTTTAAATCACAAAGAGAAGGACTGTCTTTTAAAAGGGACTATCTGCCATTAAGTACATATTAGTGGCATTATGTTAAAATGATTGTGTTTATTTGATTACTGTCCACTCTACATGGCCATTCATGGAGCTTATCTCAGAGCTAATCATGATTAACAGTATCTACCACACAAGACAGAACAGGATAATCAAAACAATTACACAAGAGAGGAGCTTTATGGTCCTGGTTTATCTCCACTTGAAATATCAGATCACTATCAATTTGGAAACCAGAAAGGGAAACAATGGGATAGTGTGCAAGTCTCCCCCCCAACTCACACAACTCTATATATTCCCACATATTCCACTTGAAGAAAAAGGAGGGGAAAATACATCAAAAATCGTATGCTACAGATTCATCATCCTAGTGCAATCATATAAGAAGATTCTAGACCAGGGGTGTCAAACTCAATTTCATTGAGGGCCACATCAAGGCTGTGGTTGATTTGGGGGGGTCAGGTGGTTGTGGCCAAACTGGGTGGGTGTGGCCATCTGGATGGGCAGGGCCAGCTTGATGACACTCATTGGGAGTGGTGGATTGGGTGGGCATGGCTGACTGGGTGAGTATGGCTGACTGGGCCTCAACAGGGCTGTGGTTGATCTTGGAGAGTCAGATGGTCATGGCTGACTGGTGGGTGTGGTGGATTGGATGGGCATGGCTGACTAGCTGACATGTTTCTTTTTTGCATTGGGTAGATGCAAACTGCTCTTTGCATTGGGTTGATGGGCCAAAACCATGCTGGCCTGATATCTCCTCTTCGTATTGGGTAGACCGGACTGAAGTGACATGGGCCAGCCCCTTACATTTCTAGGATGGCCCTGTAGACCTTGAATCTGAACACATCACAGGCCATATCCAACCCGTGAGTCTTGTGTTGACACCGCTGTTCTAGATTCTTCCGATTATAATGATTGATCCTCAAAGTCAAACGACCTATGTGTCCAAACATGGAGCTAGTAATTCAGTCTCCCATCTCCTAGTTTCAAAAAATCAAATACGGATAAAAATTATTCAAATTCAAGTTTCCTGAGATTGTCAGGAAATAATTGACTTGCAAGAATTGACAGAATGAAACTTTGTTTCCAAAGTCTTCAAGCAAAAAATACTTGGATCCTGAGGAACCAACTTCATATGTGTGCTCTCTCTGAGGATGCCAATGTATCTTGCATTATCCCTTCCTAAAACGTGCACAGTACAAATCTGTCTGTCACTATTCCATCTCAAGGGTACCTTCAAGGACAATTAGTTATGAGTATTTTACTTCTTTCTGGTAATGATGAAGACCATAAGTGCATCATATAGATCAATAGTAAAAATAATTTAAATGAAAAATATCAGAGTTATAAAACTCTCTTGGGTTGGGATAGAGTCCTCAAGTTTATCCTGTCAAATTTGCTGGTGAATCACTGCATAATATGGCACAATTTCTTTGAATGAAAGAATGAAAACCCAGCCTATTTACAAAATCTCAGATAAAGTTGTCACAAGCTGACAATTCCACTGATGATATATTACTGCTCTGCTCCAATTTTATTGTTGCAATTTTTTAATAACTATGATAATGAATGCCAAAAGTTGTCCATCTAGCTTTGAGACAAATATAGTAGTCCAGGAGGACTTTGCACTTATCTTGGGGATTTTAGAAAAATTTGTGCACAAACCCATCAAGTGTTATTTTAGCTAAAGAAATAATATTCAGTAAAATGATTCATTGGGTTGCTTTCAAATTCCCATTTACATTCACAGCCATGGCCAATAAGTACAACCCCAAAAAGGACATACAAACAGCCTGAGACCAAAAAGATCACTGATAATCAAGCAACATTAAAACAACCCTAACTCTACTAGAGAGCAAAAGAGAAGAGAGATGTAAGGCTTGAACTCAAAACTGTTCTACACATAGCTTCTATTTGGGAATTGCAATATGTTCTATTATGGCTTTTCTGGTTTCTGCAATAATAGACAAGTTTGTCAAAGATCTATGTGGCTTATTTTCTACTTTCTATCTGTCAACCTTGAGAAACATCTTGGTGAGAGCTAATGTTCTTCTCAAAAAAGTAAACCTGTATAAATTCCATTTTGGGAAAGCAGACCGAAGTCCAGGTCAGGAATTCTACATGTTGTTATCGCAGGTCCTAGGAGACACCAGGTTGGGGAAGACTAATCTGAACAATAGCTAATTAATATATCTAGCCCTTAATCTGGAGCAGGCCTTCTTTTGCATATGAAACAAGAAATTAATAAAATAATTTCTTCGATTTGAGACTTACTAGTAGTGTCATTTCCTAGGCCTAATATTGAAAGAAAATTCTGCATTCTGATTAATCAATGGCTACCATAATACAAGAATCTTGCATTGAATGATAAATCCATAAACCTTTACATACATACATACATACATACATACATACATACATACATACATATGAACAGCACATATATATATGTGTGTGTGTGTGTGTGTGTGTGTGTGTGTGCGTGTGCTGTTTAGCTTCCTTCGGGTATTATCCCACGTCATTGTAGTGCTGTTAAAGTTGTAGCAACGTTTCAGCAGAATCTCATCTGCCATCATCAGGCTTCTGTATGGATGTGGGTCTCACAACTCCTGGTTTCAAATTCTAGGCTGGTCCATTCTGATTGGCTAGGAGCCTGGGTCTGTGTTCACTGGACTTGGAGTTTGATTGATTGGTGTTTCTGGTTTCTTCTGTCTGTTTTGTGGCTTTGATTGGCTGGCAACACTCTGTTCCTGTGTTGGAGGCTTTCAGTGCAGCTTGGCTTCGTGTGAAAGGACGGCT
The DNA here is from genome assembly GCA_015471245.1 of Laticauda colubrina. Taxonomy (NCBI): domain Eukaryota; kingdom Metazoa; phylum Chordata; class Lepidosauria; order Squamata; family Elapidae; genus Laticauda; species Laticauda colubrina. The sequence goes on from BLBF01000043.1 coordinate 12,662,771, forward strand.
GCTATCCGTTAGGAAGCCAGGTTTCACCTGGGTGCCTGGTGGGGGAGTGTTCGAGTTGGAGGCATCAGAGGGAGTCTGTGCTCAGGTGCTTGCCTGGTTTGTGGTGTGGAAATCTTTCTATTTGACAGTGCAGGCTTCCAAATGATTGACAGTCTGGTGGAATCATCTCTTCTATTCATTCTTTCAGGTCTTTTTTCAATTTCTATGGCTTCTCTGATGATTCTGTGGCTGGGGTTTTCTATAGTGGCCAGGGTTTTAGTGCCATTGAAGTTGATGTTGTGACCTGTGGTTTTCATGTGTTGGACTAGTGAGGAGGTGTGTTCCAGCTTTTTTACTGCATTTTTATGTTCATCTAGGTGGGTACTTATTCTTCTATTGGTCTGTCCAATGTATGTGGCCGGGCATGATGTACAGGGAATTTCGTATATGCCTTGGTTTTCCAGGTCAATTTTGTCTTTGGGGTTTTTAAGGATGGCTGCTGCTTTTTGGTCTGTTTTGAAGGCAGTCTTGATGTGATGCCTGTGTAGTATCTTACTGATTTTATCTGTAGTACCTCTTATGTAGGGCAAGACAGCTGTTCCATAGGTCTGTTGATCTTCTAGGTCTCTGTTATTTAAGCTTTCGCGGGTACTTACATGTGTGCTGTTCAGCTTCTTTCGGGTATTATCCCACATCACTGTATTGCTTTTAAAGTTGTAGCAACGTTTCAGCAGAATCAAACGTTGCTACAACTTTAAAAGCACTACAATGACGTGGGATAATACCCAAAGGAAGCTGAACAGCACACATGTAAGTACCTGTGAAAACTTATATATATATATATATATGCACAATATCCAACACAATGCAAATGAATTCTTTGTGACTGAAGAAACAAATATATATATATATATATGCATGTATGATTGTGTGTAGATATATGCACACATGCAATCAGAGATAAACACACACATATGATATATATGGAATGCAGGAAAACAATTACCCCACAGATGTTCAATAAACCTAGAATTAAATTCCCAGCAGTATGATTAGCCTCCACCGTCTAACTGTGCTGGTAACACCAGGCTCCTTAGAAAATTACCAAAATAGTTTCAATCCTCATCATTACAACAGATGTTAAATGCTTCTTTATAATGGCTTTCTAATATTTCATCAGATTCCTTGAATTTATTTTCAGAAACTTTGTTTCCTTAAGAGTTTGATGCAATAAATTAAGGTTTTTTTTTCCCTCCTAGAGACTAATGACCCACCAACTAAAAGGATGAACAATATTGAACATCCACATTGTTCAAGCAAAACCTAAGACTGTCCCCAAGCTATGCAGCTGCTGTAAATAAAGATACACTAGTTTTGCAAAAAAAAATTATTACTATAGGATGCGACTCAGCGGAACATATCTGACCTGCTTTGATTTGGTCTAGTATAAAATCCCAATACAAAGTGGGGAGAAACAGCTAAGTGGCTGAAGGAAGGGAGAGACAAAGTAACATATTGATGACTCAGGAAAGGGAACGATCTTGCTCATTTTTAAAAAAGATGCTGAAGACATCAGATGCAAGTGTTATGATCAGGAAGAATTTCTTAGATAGAAACAATTCCAAAAGAGGTTATCTGATCAGCCATTGTGGAAAATTTAAAGTATACCCTAAAATGATCAAAGGTATTAAAAGTTGTAATTGGCAGATTACACAGATTATGTGATATCTACTGGCAAGAAAACCTTTTAAATAAAAACAAAGTGGCACTAGAAATGCCTCACAGGATACAATTTCTCTGTATTATGTTGCAGGCTTCAGTACCAAGTAAAAACTTCACTCAAATATATATCCATTTTAAATCTAGCTATTTTAAATGAATATTTTATCAAGTGCCATCAAGTCAGTGTTAATGCCTAAAAACCATATAGAAACAAGATGATCTGTGGTCAACCTGACTGTAAATGTCACCTTGTCACTCTAAATGAGTCCATCCAATTGCTGCTGATCATCCTATTATATTTCCTTTCACTTTTCCCAGCTTATTGTCTTCTCAAAGAATTTAGGCTTTCATATAACGAAATAAGATCATTTGAACCAGATGATTTATGCCTCAAGCGACAATTCTTCATTAATTTGTTCTATGATCCATTTGTTGGTTTTCTTGGTCATCCTTTATATTCTTAGCAGTATGTCCCAACACCAACATTCAAAAAGTGCCAATGCTCTTTCTATCCTGCTTCTTTCAAAATCCATCTTTCACTTTTATAGATCATAGTAAAAATCACTATATGCACAAGTCTTTGTAGTATAGGCACATCACAACATATGAATACCTTTTTCACCTTCACTGCCATCAATGCTAAGTGCCATTTTGCACATATTTCTTGACTAAAAGTTACTTTGCAGTTGAGAGTTGATCCTACAAGGCAGATGTTATTCACTACTTCAAAATTGTCAATTTGAAGACTGGTTAACATATCTGTAATCACTAATTTGCTCTTCTTTGCATTTATTTTAAGCCATTTTTAAAAAATGTTTCTTGATTTTTATCACTAGAGCTTGCAAACTATTGCATTTTAGCTATTATAGTGTCAGCTTCCCCAGCCAGACTAGACAGAAAACATAACTAGAGCAGCTAATTCTATGTTAATGTAAGACTCCATCAACAGAGTCTTGCAAGTCTCAAGGTACAAATCTCCTACCATCTCTTTTGCAGCCTAGGATTGAGGGGTGTTCTTTTATGACTCCCTCCCCTCTCTCCCTCCCCTTCCCTATCTCCCTCTTTCTCTCACCCTCCCTCCCTCTCCCCTTCTCTCTTCATTATGCACCTGTGACCTATGATTTCTCTGAGGTGATTGTTCCCTAGGCAAGATCTCTTCCACAATCTCCTTCTCACAAACCATGACACATATTTGTGTCAACAGTGTAATCCATTTATTTGATGTTTCTTCCACCAATTTTTAAATCATGCTTATCTTCTTTATATCCAGCCTTCTTCAGTAAATATTTAGCATATACGTTGAAAGTTATCTCACACTTTGCAAACCTAGATCCAATTCACTGTCACTTAGATTCCAATTCCATTTCACTGTCCAGACTATGATTTCCTGCCCTTTTGGGTTTTCCCCTTTCCTAACATCATTTTGAAGACATATTTACAACAGAATGCTTGTTTATAATCAGGTGAAGGCGTAGAGAAGTTAAGCAGACACAATAAGTAAGGAATTCACCATAAACATTGTTAAATAAATGATCAACTTAGTCCTAGCATAAAAAAGGAAATTGAGATAATTCTGCCTTCACTTTCGGCTTGGGGTTTCACCATTCTGCTATTATATTCAACAACTGTAGAATTGCAACAATACTTGTGGTGTCTGTGTCCTACCCTGACCTATTTCAAAAGGCTGACCAAAGCACATATTTACTCCTTTTTGGTATTATTTCTCATTATTCTCATTTCAGCCTGCATCTGCAATAATGTTTCTTGTTCTTTGGTCTCTTCTAAAACCAGCTGCAACATCTGGCATCTCCTTTTCCATGTATGATCCTAAACATCATTCTGCTAGCCTGTGAATTTTTATCAGCCATGCACAAATTTTCCGAAATGCATTTTAATAGTTCTTTGTGCAGTCTAGAGAATCTGTGCTACATCAGCTAACAAAATTTATTAAATGAAATACATACAGGTAGTCTTCTAGTTACAATAGTAATTGGATCAGAATTTTTGTCACTAAATAATGCTGTACAAAAGCATTTGGAGACAAGACCTAGAACAGCCAGCAACTGTCTCGCATAGAAACAGGCTGCATGTATCTTATCAACAGTGGGAGGAAGATGGCAAATATTAGCTAAGCACAACAGGGTCTGCAGAGCATAAGGCAACTGAGAATTTTTGATCTGCTGCTGCTATAGTTGGATGCATCACTTGAGGTGGCATTCCACCCAGAGCCATTTGCTGAGATGGGCAGCTACAGCAATTAAGTAAATAAATTCATTCATTCCTTGGAGGAAGTGCTGGCCTGAAGTTGAGGCTGGAGGCTATGGTGCCCAGCTGAGAATGCTGAAGGCCCCAGGCCTCTACATCAAAATCAATATGAATAAGGAGTGATGCTGGTAAAAACAGTAGACCAAGAGAGGAGAGACAAGTGGGGGAGAAAGACCCCTGTGCAGGTGGCTGCCAAGTGTCCAATTTTTATCACATGACTGTGGGGCCACTGCAATGGCTATAATTTCAGGGACCAGAAATACTACCTGTAGTTAGACTAAATAGATTGTTGACATAATCAGGGTGGTTTCTTTTATGTTGAAAACTTATGTGATTAAGACCATAGTTAATAAAAGATACTCAAAAACAGCTGCTTTGTCACCATATATCTTTATTAGTACCACAATTAAATTGTGTACTTTGGACCTGTGCCTGGCTTTCACTCATATGAAGTATTCTGTAGGTAAAGATAAAAATAAAAAAATTCCCCTATCCAATCATATCTGATGGGGCGGGGGTTGTATGCACGTTCATTTTTGTTTCTTAACTGAGGGAGTCAGCATGGTCTGAAGATACTTCCATGATCATGTGGCCAGCATGACTATACATCAAGGCACACAGAACGACCTTCCCGCCGAAGTGGTATCTATTTATCTAATTCCATTTGCATAATTTCAAACTGCTAGGTGGGCAGGAGCTGGGGAGAACAATGGGAGCTCACCCCATTATGTGGTGCTTGAGTCTCAAACTTGAGGTGTCAGGTTTCCAGCTGACCAACTCAGCATCTTTAACCTCTAACTCAATACACCCATTTTGCAGCTAATTAAGCCATTAGGTGGCTCAGTGACTAAAACGCTGAGAAAGATCAGCAGTTTGACAGTTTGAATTCCTAGAGCCATGTAACAGAGTGAGCTCCCATTACTTGTCCCAGCTTCTGCCAACCTAGCAGCTCGAAAGCATGTAAAAATGCAAGTAGAAAAAAGGGACCACTTTGGTGGGAAGGTAACAGTGCTCTGTGCGCCTTTGGCATTTTGTCATACCAGCCACATGACCATGGAGATATCTTCAGACAGTGCTGGCTCTTCGCCCCCTAGAGCTAGAAACTACTAACATGCATGTGTGAAGGGAGCCTTTACCTTTAAGCCATTCAGACAAACTAATTCATATAAATCTATGTTTCTAATATATGGTTGCTAGTGTCACTGATTTAGTCCCAAACACATCAAGAAACTCCTCTGAATGTGTTATAGAGTGTGAAAAAGATTGAGAGAAATGGCGAAGAATTGCTGCAAAGGAATAGACAGACAAGCGAGAGTACAGCTGTCAGCTACATAATTGTGGAAAAAGAGGTTCCGAAGAGAACTTCCCTATTTTCTCAATCTGAACATGGGACAGCAGGAAATCTGTACTTTCAGACTTGAAAGAGTCTATTAACTTAGCATTGCAATCAAATAGAATTAATTCATTGGTCTTGTTTCTTCTCTGGTCTACTTTAAAAGACTGGCATGTATGACATTTATGCCTTCTTGTGAAAAAGTAATGTGTACCTTCTGGTTAGAATGAAGCAGAAATTAAAAAAAAAAAAAAGCACTAACCAAAATAAGTTTTGTAACCACACTGAGGCAAATGCTTCAAGATTTTTAACAACTTTTCTTTGTCACAGTTATGTGTGTGTGTGTGTGTGTGTGTGTGTGTGTGTGTGCGCGCGCTGCTCAGCTTCCTTCGGGTATTATCCCACGTCCCATTGTAGTGCTTTTAAAAAAAAAAGTGTTTATAGGTTGTTTATAGGTTGGCGAAGCCAAGCTGCACTGAAAGCCTCCAACACAAGAACACAGCGTTGCCAGCCAATCAAAGCCACAAAACAGACAGAAGAAACTACGAAACAAAATTGACAGACCTACTCCAAGACTCCACATACAAACCTATAAACACAGACCCAACCACATATCTGGAAAAATTAACCAAGAAGAAAATTATAACCAGCCACATAAGCAAAGAAATCCAACAGACAATCATCCCAAGAGAAAAATCTTCTAGATGCCCCAAATTATACGGCCTCCCAAAAATACACAAAGAAGGCATACCTCTCAGACCCATAGTCAGCTCCAAATGAGCACCATTACAAAACCTAGCTAAATACTTAGCAAAACAACTACAGCCCCATGCTGAAACCGCAGCTTCATATGTACAAAACTCATACCACTTCTTAGAAATGATCAAAGATCTACACGTGGAACAAGAAGATCTGCTTGTAAGTTTCAATGTGGTTTCACTATTCACTCAAGTCCCGATAAAAGAAACTCTTGAAATCATCAAAAATAAATACCAACCAGCAAAACACCTCATGGAACTAACAGAACACTGCTTAACCAACACATATTTCACATACAAAGGACAAAGATACAAGCAAACTGAAGGAGACCCTATGGGATCACCACTGTCACCCGTCATTGCAAACCTGTTCATGGAAGAATTCGAATCCAGAGCCCTGGCCAATGCCACCCACAAACCCAAACTGTGCCTAAGATACATCGATGACACATTTGTGATTTGGCCTCATGGAAAAGAAAACCTAAACAATTTCCTAACACACCTAAACAGCACACACCCCAAAATCAAGTTCACCATGGAAACGGAAATAAACAAACAACTACCATTCCTAGATGTACTAATCTACAAAAGAACAGATGGCACACTAGGACACACCATATACCAGATGAAAACACACACCAACCGCTACCTCAACGCCCAATCCCACCACCACCCAGCACAAATAAATTCCGTGGCCAAAACACTAATTGCCAGAACCAAACACCTGGCAGACAAGACATATATAAAGACTGAACTATGCACCCTGACTAAAGTATTGACAGCCAACGGCTTCCACAAAAACAAAATCACCAGCCTGATCCACAAAAACACACCAAGACATAACAGAGACCTAGAAGATCAACAGACCTATGGAACAGCTGTCTTGCCCTATATAAGAGGTATTACAGATAAAATCAGTAAGATACTACACAGGCATCACATCAAGACTGCCTTCAAAAGACAACTTTCAATTCAGACAATGTTGAAGCAAGATAAGGAACAAGAAAAAGTAAATTTACAGATGATTATGCAAGGAATTCAAGATATTAAGATAAAAATAGATACCATGGACAAAAAAATAGAGAAATCTGATGAAAATTTTAAACAAATGATGGGAAAGTATGAGGAGAGATTCCAAAAAATTGATGAAGAAGGAAAACAAAGAGAGGAGAAGATTGGAAATATTGACACTAGATTAACAGTGATAGAACAAGAAAAAAATGGGATGTTGAGGTGGGAGATGGAAAGATCAGAATTTTATCTTAGATTTCAAAATATAGAAGAGGAAAAAGGAGAAAACTTGGCTGTGATAATGATAGAAATATTGGCAGATCTTCTGGAAATTACTGAGGAAAAAATGATGGACGGAGTAGATGAGATATACCGAGTTTATACAAGATATGCGATGAGAAATAAACTACCAAAGGAAGTACATATTAGATTTACTAAAAAATCCATCAGAACACAAATATTACAAGTGACAAGAGAAAAAGCATTAAAATATAAAAACAAAGAGATTGTAGTTTTAAAACAAATACCTAGAAGAGTGAGAGAGATGAGAAGAGAATATCGATTTTTGACCAAAATGCTACTGGAAAATGAAGTGAACTACAGATGGCTGATATACGGGAGTCTTTGTGGTTAAATTGGGAGAAGATAAAAAAACAATGTTATTTGAAAATTCCAATTTGGTTATCGACTATTGAAGCATTTTCCTATCCTATGATCTATAAAAAGGAACAAACAGTTAGATATGGGGAACTGTTGGATGAAAAGGGTGGACTTAAAACGATCCAAAATTTAGAGGAACAAGGTATAAGGATGAATTGGTTTTCATATGCGCAAATACACTCAAGATATCTTGAAGATTTTAAAACGGAAGGATTCTATGATAAACAGACTGATTTAGATAAGATATTGATGGGTACTGATGAGAAAGTGATTAAAAAGTTATATGGTTATTTATTGGGAATTAAGCTGGAGGAAGAACAAGTTAAAGAAACTATGATTGCATGGGGGAAGAATTTTGGATATGGAATTGATTTAGAGCAATGGCAAAAATTGTGGTCTCAAAATTATAAAATGACAATGTCAATAGCATATAAAGAAAACTTGTATAAGATGTTTTACAGGTGGCACCTTCCCCCGATAAGAATAGCAAGAATGTTCAAGAATAAATCTGAAAAATGTTGGAAATGTCATCAGATACCTGGCTCATACTATCATATGTGGTGGACTTGTGAGAATGCTAGAAAATATTGGACTAAAATTCACATGTGGTTGGAAAAAATGACAAAGAAACACATAGACTTGAAGCCAGAGATCTTTTTATTGGGAATTTTACCTGATATATATAATAAAGACTTGAAATATTTGATTGTAAATGTATTAACAGCGGCTAGGATTGTATTTGCTAAAAATTGGAAGAATGAGAAAATACCATTGCAGGAAGAAATTATTAAGAAAATATTGGAATGTGCTGAGATGAGTAGATTGACATTTGAAATTAGAGAACAAGAAGATAAACAATTTTATGCAATTTGGGGTTTTTTTATCAATGGTTAGATGATAAAATACAATAATAGAGCATTAATATTATATATATGAAGAGTTTTTTAGGATTGATTTGTTATGATTATACGATAAATTATAGAATAAACTGTTTGAAGTATTGTTATCTCGCAAAGCATGAATGATTAAAAGTATAGTCAGAAAAAGATTTTTTTATTTTTATTTTTTTTTAGTAATATTAGAATATGGATTGACAATATGAGTGGTTATGCAATATAATTGTAATTGACACTATAAAATGAATGCACAAAACTGATGAACCAACCGATACACCGGAAGTATATATGAGAGTAGATGTTTTTAATGTTTTGTATGTTTGTCTGTTTGTAGAAAATTAATAAAAACTTTATAAAAAAAAAAAAAAAGACTGCCTTCAAAACAGACAAAAAAATAGCAGTCATCCTTAAAAACCCCAAAGACAAAATTGACCTGGAAAACCAAGGCATAAATGAAGTTCCCTTTGCATCATGCCCGGCCACATACATTGGACAGACCAATAGAAGAATAAGTACCCGCCTGGATGAACACAAAAATGCAGTAAAAAAGCAGGAACACACCTCCTCACTAGTCCAACACATGAAAACCACAGGTCACAACATCAACTTCAATGGCACTAAAACCCTGGCCACTATAGAAAACCCCAGCCACAGAATCATCAGAGAAGCCATAGAAATTGAAAAAAGACCTGAAAGAATGAATAGAAGAGATGATTCCACCAGACTGTCAATCATTTGGAAGCC
>BLBF01000043.1:12677138-12728187 GCA_015471245.1 Laticauda colubrina
TGGAGATCTTTCTATTTGAGAGTGCAGGCTTCCAAATGATTGACAGTCTGGTGGAATCATCTCTTCTATTGCAGTCATTTTTCCCCATTGATGTTCAGAAACATGCTTCACATACTGTAGGACTACACACATAATGGATAGATCAATGGATGGAGAGAAAGATAAGATAGGTAAATAGTTAGGTAGGTAGGTTGAGAAAGGCAGATAATAGAGATATAGAGACAGACATACACACACATTACACATAACTATATACTTTTAAAATATATCTAAAATATATAACCTTTTCTTACCTATTATCCAAGCTCCCTTTTCGTAACTCTTGCTACCTTTCTCACTAATCTCCCAGCAGCAAGTGCAAACCAATCAATAGACTAGAAGTCAGTGTAAAAATTACTGCTCTGGTTTGTGACATTGCCAGAGACAGCATGACAGCCGTTCTCTTCACTGATTAAATAGTGTAAAAGCAGAGTAGGGGAAGGAGAAAAATAACTGCAAAGAAAAAATTGAATTGTTAACTCAACCTGGAAAAAAATTAAAAGGAGAAACACAGAGATTCTTTTTTAGCACTGAGGATATTAGGTAAGGAATTTAATCCATCACTTTTTCCCCATCATCATAACATATTAAAACAAAGTAAATTTTTGCAATCATATCCTGTATGAGTTCCATGATACAGGACTTAAAGAAATTGTGGTCCAGCAAGGAAAAAGCAACACATATTCTTTAAGTAAAAGGATTTTTCTAAAGCAAAAGAACTGATTAAAAACTTGATTATCCAAGATTTAAGTAACCATCAAATTTAAATAACAAAAGAAAGTAAAACTAAAAGATTCTGCTAATTTTAAGTTAATTTATCACGCTTCCAAGCTAGTAATTTTAGAAATGTAGTAGTTCCTAATAGCCCAAGTTATCATAGCCTATTGTTACATTATACCTTATAAAGCTTTAGTTATTCCATACCTGGAATACTGCATCCAATTTTGGTCACCATATTACAAAAAAGATGTTGAAACTTTGGGAAAAATGCAAAAAAGAGCAACTAAGATGAGTAAGAGCCTAAGCCACTAAGATCATCAAAGACAAAAACATATGAAGAATGGTTCAAGGAATTGAGTAAGGTCTAGAGAAAAGAAGGAGTAGAAGTGACATGATAGCAGTACTCAAACATTTGAGGTGCTACCACAAAGAAGGGGAGGGGTCAACTTATTTTCTGAAGTTCCAGAAGGCAAGACAAGAAACAATTGATCAGTGGTGGGATTCAAAAAAAATTACTTCCAGTTCTGTGAGTGTGGCTTGGTGGTTTGGTTTGGTGGGCATGGCTTGGTGGGCATGACAGGAGAAGGATACTGCAAAATCCCCATTCCTTCCCCATTCCACTAACTTGCTTTCCAGCTCTATTCTCCTGTGCAGGGCAACAAACGAAGACCCAGACAATCAGTTGGTACTCGAGAGGCAGAGAAGAGGTAAGGGGAGGGTCAGTCAGAGGTGGCATTTGCCAGTTCTCTGAACTACTCAAAATTTCCACTACTGGTTCTCCAGTGGACCAGCTTGCCTTCAGAAGTTATAGTGGCTTCAGCACTGGAGGTTTTTAAGAAAAGACTGGATGGCCACCTGTCTGAAATGGTATAGGGTCTTTTGCTTGAGCAAGGGGTTGGACCAGAACAAGAATGTCAAACTCAAGGCCTGGGGGCCAGATCTGGCCCATGTGATGCTTAGATCTAGCCCATGAGGCCACCTTGGAAACAGTGAAGGAGCAGCCAGGGTGTCTCTGCCAGTGAAATGGAACTCGGGAGGACCATGGGCAGCCCTCCTGAGCTCCACTTTCACTGCCACAGGGTTGAAGTAGGCCGTTGCATCTGAAAATGGAGCTTGGGAGCCTGTTTTAGCTGGCAGAGTGATCAGGCCACCACAGGGACCCCTGACACTTGTGACATCAAGCTGGCCACACCCAACCTGCCCATGCTGACCCTGATTCCCCCAAGGTCAAACACGATCCTGATGTGACTCTCAATGAAATAGAGTTGACAACCCTGGACTAGAAGATCTCCACGGTTCCTTCCAGATTCAATCTGATTTACAGCTAGAAGGCTGTCATAAATATCATACATTTATGAAGGAATCTCTCATGAACGAGAAATCTAACCATTTACCTACTCCATTCACTCACAAGCTAAGAGGCTGCACTTACACATCATTGTGACTGACATATCTGTGCTGAAAAAAATCAAAATAGTAGGAAGCAGAAAAAATAGGCAACTTTCAGTCAATAAAGTATTTTCTTGAGTATGCTGGTAAAAAAGCCTAACCATCTCTTGTAGCTGTGTGTTTGCAAATATTAATGAATGAGTCTGCTACGTCACATCAATATTGCCATCCTCCAGGCAAAACTGTTTTCCTCATAAATTCTTAAGAGAAATTCTCAAAACTTCTACCACATATAGAATTTTCATCGCCTTAAAAAAATTGTGCAGCAGAAGTATAAATCAGCAATTAAATGTAAAGCGATTAAATGTTATGCACACAAACATTCCTCATTACTTTGGATAAACCATATTCATGGGTTGCCACAGTAACTTTCTCCCATTTCTACAAATGGAATGAATACCAAAAGAGTGATTAGAATGTTGCTACTAAAAAGTTACAAATGTAATAAGGGTCCATATGGATCTGAAATAAGATTTTAAAATTAATCATAAGAATCCTTCTCATGAGATAATGCTTTTGCTTGATATTTCCCTAAAAATGATATAAAGTTGGACACTAAGAGTGGGAACCAGGAAGAACTAAACATTACAATTCAAGAAGAACACATAGGCATGTCTGAGCATGAAGCAAAATTTTAACAGATTTTTAAAGGATATTTTAACAGATATTTAAAGGATATTTAAACATTTGAAGGATATTTAAACAATGAATAAGAGGAGTTAATTTTAAGAGTATCTCCCTATTGGCAGATTGGTTGAGTTGGCTTCATGGAAGGATGAGGTCAAGGTTTCTTTCTACAAGTAGTCCTCAATTTATTATCACAATTGAGCCCAAAATTTCTGTTGCTAAGTGAGACATCAGTGTCACTGATGACACAAAAAAAATTGCCCCATTTTATGGTCTTTCCTGTTAGAATCGTTAAGTGAATCACTGCGCTGGTTAAGCTAGTAATACGATTGTTAAATCTGGCTTGCCTGTTGACTTTGCTTGCCAGAATTTTGCAATAGGGGAATCATGTGAACAGGGGACATTGCTTCTGACATATGAGTCAATTGCCAAGCATATAAGTCTTGATCCACATGAGCAGAGGGATACTACAGCAGTCATAAGTGTGAAAAACAGTCATGTCACTTTTACAATGTTTTCATATTTTACACTTTTTTTCAGTGCCATTGTAACTTCAATTGGTCACTAAATGAACAGTTGTAAGTTAGGGACTACCTGCACAGAGTTCAGAAATTGCAAAATGACCCTCAGTATTGATGTAGCAAAGATGTCACATAAAAATAACTGCAAAGAAACAACAAAGAAAGATGCAAAATAGAAAGTTATAAGCTGTTTTAAGTCTTGAAATGTTAAAAGTGACATATTTGCCTGGCACTGAGAAAACAGGATAGCTGCCAGGAGTTCCCAGCTGGACAACATACATTCCATAATCCAAAGATGCCATCTGTCTCACTTTAACTTATGCCACACAACATGGCTGCTTTATGAGGCTCACCAACAGGCTAAAATGTGGAATGTCTACAATGTTTTCTAACTTGAGAAGATAACATGAATGTTTATGTGCTGGGAGGGGAGAGGGGAATTGTGTTGTGAAATAAAGCTCAACACCAATGTTACACAGTAATTTCTAAATTCAAACAATGGTGACCTGGCCTAATGCATCTTAAATTAACATTCAAGGAGAGAAATTGGAGCTTCTCTTGATTTACTTATTATGTATACCAGAGAAATACAAACTTGTGGATAACCGATAAGCCTTCCTTCCAGAATTATCGTTCCTAATAAGATGCCCTCTAAATATGTTGGACCTCAGCTCCAGAATTCCCAGTCATTTGCTGGGAATTCTGAGTATGTTGGCTGGAAATTGTGTAAGTTCTATGCATTTGGAAGACATCAATTTGGGGAATATTTCTATGAAGTCTGCAAGAAAACTTGACCAATCTGCAAGAATTGCTTGCTTATCTGGTTTTTCATTAGTTCTAGATTAAATATAACAGAATAAAAGAATAATAGAATTGGAAGCAATGTTGGAATTCTAGTCCAACCCCCTTGCTCAGGCTGGAAACTCTTTTCCAGTGGTTGCCAACTGGCAGGCCAGGGACCATTGGTGGTCTGTGAGAAAATTTTGGTGGTCCACAGAGAAATGTTCCCCCCAAAGCAATTAATCCAGGCTGCATGGGAACACAATGACCCACATGACCCGCCCACTTGCTGGCCCTCACCATTTGGCCGAGCACAAACTTTACTTTGAGTAAAGACATGCAAACTAGAACTGGAAGGTAAGACCAATGGTGGGGGAGGAAAATCAGCCCCAGGGTGGCTTGCTGACGTTGGTGGGAAAGTAGATCCCATATTCCACAACTGCAGTCGTCACAAGACTGGCCCTTTGGTCACCCCGTAGCAGCAGTCCATGGCAGGCCAGTGCACCCAGGTGGAGGACCAGCTGCTCTGGTATGACCAAAGGGACAGTCCTGTGACTACTGCAGCTCTGGAATATAGGACTGACTTTCCCACCAATGTCAGCAAGCCACCGTCAGTCAAAATTCATATTAGTGGTCCACAGGATTAAAAATTATGAGTTTGGTGGTGCCTAAGGTCTAAAAGTTTGGCGACCCCACTCTATATCATTTCAGACAAACGATTGTCCAATATTTCTTAACTTGGTAGTGTCATTGAAAAGTTGTTCAAAGGCTGCAAGAGAGACAACATATTAGGACTTCATAATCTGCCTGTAACTGTAGGACCACATGTTCCCCATCTACGATGAAGCCATGTAGAAAAAGAAACATCAAAAGCTCAAAATATGATAGAGATATTTAACTCAGGAGTTAAATTTGGATTTCATGTGAACATAGAACCTCTCGACTATTCATTGAAGAAGAAAAAACTGCTTTTTCTTCAGCATTCTGCCCAAGCATGAGGATAAAAGTATTACTGCTGTATTCACATTAATTTCAATGAGCAATCCTTACACCAGTGAATCTACTAAAGACTCATCTGGAAGTCTAAAAAAAAAATGGGCTACTTGAACAAATAGCAGAAAGGGTCTGTACCTGTGTGAAGTCTGAAGCTCTCCCCAAATCATTCTCAAAGTATGCACAGCCCCCACAGTATGACATCTGTCATAATTAGAACATGGTGTACTACTTTTTAAAAAGGTGTTAACTATCATAAGAATTATGTTAAAGTGTAGGGATTCATCCAACTTCTTCCATCTCAATCATCACTATCATCTTTTAATGACCTCATAATTCTTTGCTGGGTGGAGTCTGAGCAACTGAATGGAGTTGAGTGATTGCTCCAAGATGCCTTTCCTGTTATCAATGCAGAGTAAATATTCAGCAGATATATTCTCACTGTGCCCAGAGAGAAAAATATCTGCCTCTACCTGGGATCGAATTCACAACCTCCTGAATGTGAGGTGAGAGCTCCACCTCGAGACCACCTCACTACTCTTCTTCCATCTCAATGATGTCCTGATATTTTGAACCATGGACTCCAACAAGTTTCTGGTTGGAGCTAATAGAAGCCCAGCTCTGAACATCTTTATCTATGTATGCACAGATAATAATTGACTTGTGTCCATTTCTTTAGGAACTGCTCCAAATTACAATGATGCTGAAGAAAAGTGACTTATAACCATCCTTCAACTTACAACCATGGATGTACACTTATGGTCACATGATCTCAATCTAGGCACTTGTCAAAAATAATTTTGACAGTTGGAGCAACTCAAGGTCATTTGATCATCATAAGCCATGTGCGGTGGTTAGAATGCAGTACTGCAGGGTACTTCTGCTACCTGCCAGCTGCCTGTAATTTGGCAGTTGGAATCTCACCATCTCAAGGTTGACTCAGCCTTCCATCCTTCCAAGGTGAGTAAAATGAGGATCCACATTGTTGGGGAAAATTTTCTGATTCTTTATAGTGCTCAGAAAGGGCTGTAAACCACTGTGAAGTGGTATATAAGGGCTATTGCTATTTACAACCTTCCCATCTGGCTTTAATAAGCAAAGTCAAGTACATAAGGTTGCAAATAGTGATGTCTCATTGAACAGCTGTGATTATTTGCTTACTAGGTTATAAAATTAAAGTTTGTAAAATGGAGAGGGGGTCACATAATGCTTCATTTAACATCCATGCCATTTACCAATCAGTTCTCCAGTTCCAATTGTGGTTGTAAGTGATACACTATCTGTATTTGCTTATTTATTTATTCTTTATTTGTTTATTAAAATTGTTATAGGAAATTTGTTGTTTAACAATAAAAGAACTGGTTGTGAATGTTGCTGAGTTAAGAAGCTCACAAGTTAATCTGGGTTAGATGCTATGTTTTATCTAAGGCTAAAGTAAAGCTAACATAGGCCTCTGCTCATTTCCAAGCTTCTTACAGCATCTTTCTCCAACCTATCTATATAACATCTATGTTCTTAACAATGGTCACTCTGAGAACATTGAAAACTAACATTCATTTATCAGACTATCTACTAACCTGGAAGATAGATGAAGAAAGCTTTCATCAATGAAACAGTATATTAGCAATAGCAGTACCACTTAGACTTATACACCATTTCACAGTGCTTTTACAGCCCTATCTAAGCAGTTTACAGAGTCAGTATATTGCTCCCAACAATCTGGGTCCTCATTTTACCCACCTCAGAAGGATGGAAGATTGCATCAACCTTGATCCCGGTGAGATTCAAACTGCAAAATTTCAGCCAGTCAGCAGGGAGCAGAAGTAGCAGCATTCTAATCACTGCACAACTGCAGCTCTTATTAGCAAAGTAAAATGAATGATCATATATAAATATCCATATTCAAATTATGCAGAAAGACTATGGAAAGAAGAAATATTTCCTACTTTTATTTTAGTTTTGTTCTTTGCCTAAGGGAATGCTCAAGAAGTTCTCATGATGATGCTATCTGAAAGACCTTCCTTGTATCGTATCTGCAATATCTGTTTTTGTTTTCTTTTAACAAGCAGCAAAGAAATCCACCATTCCTATTTTCTTGTTGAGTAAGCATTTCCTTAAGTTTTTTTAAAGGGGTTGTTATAATTATCTACCTACCACAACTCTCTCTTGACACCAAAGCATGCAAAGGTTAAGTTAATATCATCTTTCACCTATTCAAGCTGAGATTGGAAAGAAGGAAAGGCCCACTTCAATAAGTACAATTCAGTTGGGATTTAGTATACCAACTATAAGATTAAAAACAAAACCCAGCATATTAGAATAAGAAGGAAGGGTGTTTGTCTTCTCCTCATTCTAATTTAATGAGAGATGAGGGGGAATTGCTTTATTAATAGCATGCATTATTACAAAATTGCAAGCAGATAGGCGAACACTTTTTTAAAAAACAAAAAGTCTTATTTGGATTCCTCAGTTATATGCTAGTTAATAGGAATATGTTTCCATGACAGCTTGCCCACTACTTTGGATTTTATTCTAAAGTTGAAAACAGATAGAAAGCCAAGAATTTGACCAGCATTCCTTAAATATGTAGGTTAGAACTCTGATCTTCAACCAGTGGTGCGTTTCAAAAATTTTTACCCCTAGTTCAGTGGGCGTGGCTTGGTGGACGTGCTTTGTGCATGCATGTGTACCAAATGCGCACTTTGCACAGACACATAGGCTTTCTGATTCACCTCCTGCAATCCTGCATTCTCCCTGTCGCTTCACAGCAGCTGACACGCCGCAATCTGCTGTGCTGTGCAAAGGAGTTGCACTTCAAAAGCAGGGAATAAAGGTTAGTATGGGAACCCAGGTAGGCAGGTGGGCCCAACAGCAGAGTGTCAGAGACAACTGGTTCAGTCTCCGCTGCTCATCGGTGCTACCAGCTCGGCCGAATCGGGTAGAATACCACCACTTTCTTCAACTAATGGTTGAAAAGCTAGAAATGGTCACATGAGTAATATGTTTGTCTTGGGAGAGATGGAGAGGACATCCATATAAATATTTTTATAATTATTTTTACTATTTGGGGGGGAGGGGCTTGGGGGATGTTTTTTTTACTGTTGGTTATTGTGAGTAGCAAATTCATATTAGTAGTATGAATAAACAAAGGAGTGGATGGATGAACCTGAACTGGAGAGAACAATAAAAAGTATCTTTCCTTTCCCTGGATGTGCAACTGCATACAAGTAAAAATAGTCCTTGACTTATGACAGTTCATTTAGTGACCATTCAAAGTGAAAACAAGACTAGAAAGTGTGACTTATGCCCCTTTTTTCACAATGCCGACCACTGAGGCTATGTGAGGCCATGGTTATGTGTTCAAAATTTGGATGCTAGGTAATTGGTTCATATTTATGATGAGTGTCTGTCTCATTATGCGATTCCCCTTTTGCGACCTTCTAACAAGCAAAGTCAGTGGGGAAGCTAGATTCACGTAACGACAGAGTTACTAACTTATCAGCTGCAATGATTCATTTAATGACTGTGGCAAGAAAAATTGGGCAAAACTCACTTAACAAATTTCTCAACCAATAAGAACTAAAAAAATTTAAACAGTTAAATTTTGGGCTCAACTGTGGCCATAAGCCGAGGACTATCTGTAGTCCCCATTTAACAACCACAATTGGGATGGGCAACTCAAATGTTAATAAAAGCAGAAACCATACATATGCTTAGGACCTTACTTCAATTTTCCTTTGGTTTGCAGACTTGCCAATGTGGCAAATACAAGGATTAGTAATAAAGTTATTTTTCATCACGATTATAACTGTGAATGGTCACTAAATGAAGCAGTCACTGAAAAGGGACTTCCTATACAATTCTAATTTTTCTCCCAATTTTTTTCAGTGTTTTCTCAGCTTCTCCTCTGACATCACATTTGGTTGTAATCAGGTGTTAATTTAAATGGCTTTTGGAGGGGAAGGAAAATACTATAAGAGCAACTGTCTCCTCACCACTTTCTCTTCAAAACAGCAAAAAATGGCCATGCTGCTTCTGACAAGTGAATTTTTCATCTAATTCCAAAACTGGAACAGATAGAAAAACTGATGATTAAAATCCTGGTCTCACTTGGCAGCCAAATCTATATAGAAACCTTTCTTATCTGGCTGTAGAAACTTTTCAAGCTAGCATTATAGCCAATAGTACAGATGGAGCACGGAATGAAAAGAAATGTCTTATTCCAAATCAGAAACATCAATTGGTTCTCATTAGACACAAAAGCAATTTCTAATTATGGATCAATTTGTTTCATTTTCAGGTTGGTAGCATGAAATTACTGCAACATTTTAACAGCAATATTTCAAAACAGGACAATTCCTTTAATTGTTTTTCTCCAGAACAATAAACATGGGGAAGGGAAGGAAAATGCTAGACATATAAAGATTCAACTGTCTTCGGAGACTAATTAAAACTTATATAGCATATGAATCGGTTCAACTATATTCCAAAATTTTATGCAAACCACCTTGTGGAAAAGGGAGGTAAAGCACACATCTACTGCAGGCTTCAGGTTGACATAAGTTTTTGTTAACAGCAAATTGATGCTAATAAGCAAAGCTGAATCAGGCTTAAATCATTTTCCCTCAATAACTATCCTGAAATATGTTTTTTTGTAACAGACAACATCACTCAAGAAATACTGTCCATGCTTGCATTCTACATTTCTGTTCCAAGGCTTTGAATCTTCCTCAGAATTCTTGTATGTACAACCAAACTAAAAACAAACAAAGAAAGGAACTAAGGTGGGGTTGGTAACAACTAAAACACAGGCTGCATTTTCACTGAAGCTCCTACAACAGTACTTTGTAGGTGTAATGCTTATGAAAAGAATGGCAGCATGATGAGGACAAGTAAACAATTCCAACCACAAACTTACAGTGACCTCTGCTGAGCAGTTGGAGTATACGATATTATGGAATATTTCAACAACAGACTCACACTGACAAACATTTTCAGTTTGATAGTGCCCCACTGGACATTCTTACATGCTTTAAAATATCTAATTTTTTTAAAAAGTAGAGTTTAAAGAAATATTTCAGTCCATGTGTGACATTCTTGGATCTGATGATGCAACTTTTCCTAAAAGAAGGATGCAAAATTTAATCTGTTGAAGAAAGTGACTTTCTACATTTTTTAAAGGTACAGGCTCATCCTGTGAAGAATTGAGGAATTCCTATAGCAGCTACCTGACCATGCCAGAACATTTTTTTAAAATCTATATAGAGTTAATCTGATCCAATCTTCTTACTCTTTTTGAAGGGACGGTAAAATAGGAACGCACTGTTTATGTAATTTGGATGTCACGCGTGGTCATTTTACATGTTTTGTTAAAGTGATATTTTAATTTTGATTTTATGAATTTTTTATATGAGTTCTATTTTACCTGGATTTTGGTATCAAGTCAAAAATAATGACTTATAAAACTTGATACTTAATTCACAAGACTACATGAATATCTGCTTTTGATCTTTTCTGGGAGGGAATCATCCTTTCACATTATTTAATATATATAATATTAAGAGAAGGTGTGGGAAGCCCCCCGCCCCATTTCTAGAGAATGAAATTAGGGAATATTAAAAGAAGAATATACTTCCCCAAAGAAAAAACAGAACATTTGGAGAAACATGTTCTTAAAGACAGAAAACAGCCCAAGTTTCCTGCATAGTAACAGCCCCCAGAAAATGCTGAAGTCTTTAGAGATGGATATTTTTGTGCCTATGAAGACAGATTGGGACAATCTATTCACAAACAAAACACCTTCAGCTCCAAATAATGGGATTAAAATTTGCACTCCCCATCCAAATTCTAAGGACAGGAATGACCTTTTAGGATATCATAGGATTAACCTCTCACCATTAGGATAAGCAAAGATACCAAGTTCACTACATTGCACAACTCCCTGAGACATTTCAAACACAAAGCTCCAGAAATCTATAAAGATCCATCCATTCATTTAGCCATTTTGTCAGCTGTCCCAGAACTACACACTATGATTCTGCTCATCAATAAATGGAATCCTTCTATCTAATCAGCCTCCAATTTATTTCCAGAGCCTTTTTCCCGGCTTGGAACTGAATCGGATTTTTTTTCCTGCATAGGTTAAACTTCTTTTTTGCTGTTTATATGAAGAAAAGCTATTCGCAGAAAATGAACTGCAATACATACTGTTTCCTTCAAAAAGAAGTCACATAGAAACTGCAATTATGTCCTGGTAATTTAAAAGTACCTCCATCATCAGCAAAATATAATTCATCTCAAGTTTTACTTCTTTTTTTTCTTACATACAAATATATTTCCCCATTGCATTTTAAAATTAAACTATTTCATTTTCATCTTTGCACCCAAAGGCTTTAGTGGTGCATTAGGAAATGTTTTAATATATTGAAATGATACACATACCATAGAATGTTATTTCTTATTAAAAAATGACTGTTAATATAACTTTGTACATCAGAGAATTCTCTAGCAATTTGAGATAGAACGCATTATTATCATCATCATCACTCTATTAAAGTGGAAGTGGTTTAATCTTAAACTTTTAATTGGAGCAATGTAGCATCACTGATGACAAGCATATTCTAGTCATTATTTAGATAAGGATATTTACACATCTTTCATATCTCATTTGGTAATTTCTGACTCTGGACATAATTATTTTTTTCTCATTTAATTCATAATGCTTTTAGATTCAACAGGGGCAGAATAAAGGGAAAGAACTTGTTAGGCTATGCTATTCTCAGCTCTTTTTGAAATTATTATTTTAATGAAGATAATTCAGTATAAATGGCAAAATAAATATACACCT
The DNA here is from genome assembly GCA_015471245.1 of Laticauda colubrina. Lineage (NCBI taxonomy): Eukaryota > Metazoa > Chordata > Lepidosauria > Squamata > Elapidae > Laticauda > Laticauda colubrina. The sequence continues at coordinate 12,689,115 of BLBF01000043.1, forward strand.
GATCTCTTATTAAAGCATGTTACATGGTTAACATTATGAATTGCTGTCCTGGATTCAACAAAGCACGTCAGATTCTAAGGGCTGTTTTGTTTGTTAGATGGTTAAGCAAATTTATTTCTAAATCTAAACACCCTGTGGGTGGGCCAGATTTGGTCCAAGGGCCTTGAGTTTGACATTCCTGTCTTATGGGATCAGGAAAGTATCAGAGAGGAAAAGCTACAGTATAGTAGCATAAAATACTCTGGGAATACAGAAAAGACTTGGGGTTGTGGCTGCTTTCATAGATATTGTACTCTCAAATTGCAAATGGAGACATGGGTACTTTATTTTTCTTATCTTCATTTTTAAGTGCTTTGGTTTTATTGTATTGCAAACAGTTGCTGGGATGCATCCACAGTTTCGTTGTATTCGTACAATGACAATAAAATTCTTATTCTTTGTTCCTCCTCCTCCTCCTCCTCCTCCTCCTCCTCCTCCTCCTCCTCCTCCTTCTGAATCCATAAAGGGCCATTTTGGTAAGCTTCCATCTCAGAACAGAGTTCCATGTTGTATATTCAAAACTATAAATAGTCCCACCAGAGCCTAATCTGTGATCAACATTGACCTGATTTCACAAGAATGGCCTTAACATAAAAATGCAAAATTCACATCCATTAATCAGAAGAGTCTCTCTAATTATTTTAGTCACTAGGAAGCTTTACAATTGATCTTGGTTGTTACTGTTAGCTGAATAAGTCATTATCTTTCCCTATTTATTATGCAGGACTTAAAAGAGAAGCATTTTTCTAATACAATAGACAAACAAGCCATATATTAGGAAAACACAAAGGAAACTTCTAAAAAAAATTCTTCAAACGTCATGAAAAGTAATCTAAAAATGACCTACTGTTTGATTTCATTGTTTAAATAGAGAAACAGCAGCAAAATGTAATATATGCTTCAGCTCTTTTGCTTACAGTCAGGAGATTATTTTCCCCCAGGAAGATTTCTCCTATTCATGTATCCATGACTGAAGTCCTTGCAATCTAACAACCCCCTTTGGCCTTTTACTCCTTTGTTATCATAATGTTCATGTGGCAACCTGGTTTTCAAAAATTTTACTGTGATATGAACCTACAAGTTAGCACAGCCTGCAAGTTAAGATCATTAAAAAACAAAAAACAAATAAGACAGTGCCCATATATTTCCACATCCTTGCAATCCTAAGCAATGTTTCTTACTGTTAAGGCATGCTTTTTGATAGACTCTGTTTTTAAATTTAAACCACAAATTCCAAGTTTATTCTCTTTTGCCAATGTAAATCAACAAGTCTTTATACCTTTATAATTATAACAAGAACATTTGCTTTCTATGTCTGAAGGATATAACGCAAGTTTTCAGCCAAGCAGGCATAAACTGTGATCAGTGGGCATATATGCCTTAAACCTGACTTAAGAAAATCTTGGTATTCTTTCTGAGAACCAAGGAAAGAAAGAATTACATATTCTGTACTTCCGTTATAAGATACGATGAAACAAGAAAGCCTGTCATATGCAAAGGCATTTCTTAATTTCAAGTTATCTTTGTTGGAGTGTTGATTCCCACGAGATAATCAGTAATAAGAAATTTCACATATTCTTTATGAGCGTGAACTTTGAATGTATATTCTTATTTGCACTTGGTATTTCCAAAGCACTTTTAATGGAGCATCAAAAAGAAAAACAGATGAACCATCATCCATAAAAGTTTGTGCACTATTCTCAAGGGGAAATTGATTCACAACTCATCAAATGGTATAAAGTGGAGAGTGTGAATCACAAATCAGTAAACACAGCAACCACAAACACCTGAGCATTTGTTGCCCTTTTAATGCAAAACTACATGGAAGTGCATACCAAAAATTCATAATGTTAGAAATAAAACCTCTCTCAAGACAGGAAAAGCACCTGGGCTTTGTAGTCACTGAACAATTTAAATATGAGTCAAGTAATTAAAATGTGTATCCATAAAGCTAGATGAGGAAGGAAACACTTGGGCTTTGGAAATTTATTTTCTTGACCCAACTGCAAGAGCTGATGAGGTGAAGCTCTCAGTGGAAAAGAAAATATTTGTTTCATCCTGACTTCACTTTAAATACCAGTTCTAAGAAAGATCCATAACTCAAATTCTTCCATCCACTCCAGAATGATAGAAAACAAGTATTTCATTAAAAAAAAAAAGGAACAGTTATATATAAAACTGAATAAAAATTTAATAAAGAAATACTGAATTGAATAAAGTAGCTTTATTTTACTGTTGGCTTCATTACATTTCTCGATGAATCCAACATTTCCAAGTTATTGCAGTATATAAAGAATAAGCAAATCGAGAAGGATCCAGATTTTAATCCTATAAAACTATAGGAATCAAGGGCATTTCAGTTCATTATTAGGCTATCAGGGTATTTGAATTATACTCTCCAATATCTAACGATAATGTCCCAATATTTAAATCTGCAATACTGCTACTAAGTTGCCAGTGAAAAATCTTGACACTAAAAGAGTGAATACTATGAATATCATGAATCATTTTAACATAATTTAAGACAGAAGATCTAACATGCTGATTATTCAGAATGCTATTCTATTAAAGCGTCTCTCTTGCTGAGGAGATACAATTTGAAGATTTGAGTTCAGGTTTGTTGATTTTGAAGAATTGAACAAGGTAGAAAAGAATCTGTGAGAACTAGCAACATTTTCTCCAGGTTCACAGGGCAGGTGAGAGAAAGGGAAAAGAAAAGAAAATAATGGCAAACATAAACCAACTTTGAAACCCAACACTGGCTCTACCTATTGTGGTTATGGCTTCTCCTGTTTTTTCTCACCATGGAATGCAGTTTCTGTGCCATCCTAGTAAATTTCAATCAAGTAAAGTATAGATTGGCCACACAATAACAGTCCATGCAAGATGGCATTAATGTATTGCTGATATTGTCAATCTTTCATTTTCACAGATTTAGAATTCATAAGTTTAGGTATTGCTGCTGATTTAATCAATGACCAACATTATTACTGACTAATAGATTGGGGTTATATGCACTCTTTGGAAATACTTTAAATAGCTCCAAGCAAGGATTTGTCACTGCTAATGAACAAGGTTTGATTCTGTATTGCCCATCTTCTTGGCATTCTGGAAGAACCTTAAAACCTGGTTCTGCTTGGATTGCAGTCCTGATGGGGCATTCGAGTTAATGGGCTATGAAGATTCCACCTCCATCCCTCACAAGTACTGGTTCTACTTTTATCCAAATTTTGTTAATTTTAATTTTTTTTACATTCTTGTTTTTGTGATGTTTTAAGCTGTTCACAGTCACTCGATAGTGAGATGGGAACAGTGAGATGAGATAATGAGATAAATTGCAATAGTAGGTGGGAAGTAGGCATGCAAGCATTCCACTTGGATTTAATGCACTTTATAACTACAAATGATTCAGTAGGCAAATAGCTTACCCTCCCTTGGCCAACTGTCTTAATGCCTTTCTTCTTCATTCACACATTGCTTGATAGTTTGTACAAGTGTATCAATTAAGAAGGATTTCATTGTTTTTTTCCAAATGCTCTGTTCCAAATCTCTTGTTTTCAAACACCAAATTGGCTGCAAAACTACTTTAAAGTTAAAAAATGCACATATAGGAATACTACACAACTCAGGAAAAGAAATAAAAACTAAAATCCAGTTCATTACTTGAAGGGAGGTGGGGAATCAATATTGGAAGTGCTAATTTTGACTTACTATGCAAGCACTTGATTTTCCACAAGGCATTTGAGATTGCACTTTACCGTAATGAACGCTAGAGGTGGCTATTGGTATCATACTCCAGCACAGTACACAAAACAAAACACAAGGAAGAAATAGGAACTTTAGAATAAAAGCGGACAGAGTACAAATTGAGGGGGAGAAAGGATACAGCTCAATACATGTGAGGCAGAAATATATTTATCACAAAGGAAAAAAATTGCATGACAAACTATCAGGAATACATTGATTTTGCTAGTTCAAGAGACACTGCAAAAGAGCCAGTTCTTCATTGCTGGTCAGGATATTCCAGTGATACAGGAACTTGCCTAAAACATCCTATAAGATATATCCCTGTATGATCCTGAAGTGTCTAATCCAGAACATAAAGGACTTGTGAATACCTCTTTTTTGCTTGTGGACACTGAAAAGGCAATCTAAGGAAATTTTGAGACAGACAGCAATTGTCTGATTCCCATACATCATGAGGCTGTTTAAAGGAGTTACAACCATGGTTTGTTTGGTTTTTTTGCCAGAAACCAGCATTTACATTAAATTTCAGCAAAAAACACCCATTGTGAACCATGGGTTTGCTTAACAACCATGAGGTTTGCTTAATGACCCCCATAAAAAGATCATAACTCACGGTTATGGGATTATCTGTTTAACACAAGATACAGTTGTAATTTCAGGCTCAATTATAGTCATATGTTGAGGCCTACCTGTACATTAAAAGCTACGTTGGATTTCTACTTTTGGGGTATTGGTTTGGAATCCTTAATTTACTTAAAGCATAATCTACCCTTTCATGCCAACCCTGTCCCATTGTTTTTAAAATATGTGCAGCTATAGTTTATCAGAATGCATCACAGGTAACTTCCTTTGCCGAAAAGCCACACAGAATACTTTTGCAAAAAAATAATAATGGCAGGCAACAAACCTTCTTCCCATAACCCATTGTCATAATTCCCAGGCTTTGCTGTTATGATTTACGAGAAGCACTGTATAGCTAGTTCTCGCTTTATGACCACAATTGAGTCCCAATTTTTTGTTGTTAAACAGGGCCATTGTTAAGTGAGTTTTTACCTATTTTACAACTCTTTCTGCACAGTTTTTAAGTGAGTAACCACAATTATTAAGTGAATCATGCAGAGATTAAGAAAATCTGACTTCCCTGTTGACTTTGCTGGGCCAAAGCTGACTGGAATTTACAAATTGTGACCACATGACCCCAGACAGTCAACTATCATAAATACCAGACAATTGCCATGTCCCAAATTTTGATTATGTGACAGATCAAATGGGTGAAATCCACTCATAAATCACTTTTTTTCAGTGCTATAGTATTGTAACTTCAAATGGTCGCTTAATGAATGACTATAAGTCGAGGACTACTTGTACAAATTATCTATATAACATTGTTTAACAATTATCCAATTACAGCAAATTTAAATTATTAAATTACAGCAAAATTTAATAAACTATCTCAAGTGCTAACATTAGATTTTATCTATTTATTTGTATTTCAAATGCATATTTCATACAAAACTAATTTTAATACAGCTCTTGTAAAACAAATCACCACCTCTAATATTAGGAAAATTCTTTCACTGATTTCCACAAGAAACACAGTTACTGAAGTTATAATTACAGGCAGAGACATTTCCCAATTTCTGAAATATTTTAATTAAATTTTGGACCTGCTGCAAAATCAACTAACACCTGATGGCATGTGGATATAAAGAACCTAGCTAGCATAGCATAATTATTACCTGTCTAATAAAGACCTCATGATGATTAATCAATGTTTTGCCTCTGTGTGAGTAATCATTTTAATAATCATTTAACACAATAGAAGCTATCTATCAAAATCAAGCCAATTTGAGTTTTGTTACACTTTTCAAAAGGACACACAGATATTTCCAAGTGCTTTTCTTAGCTGTAATAATTAACCATCTGGTGAAAATGACCTATTCTTGTCTACATTTCATTCCTGGGAGTTTCTTCCATTAATTATGTACATATAATGAACAATAACCTATCTGTAAGAGCAAGCATGAAGTACCCTCCTATCTAAAAAGAAAAAAAATAGCAACTGTTGGCTTAGTTGCTATTTTTAATGTCTGCAGATTTGAAAAGAGATGCCACATAAAAGTCATTCAATGAAAAATGTTTGTGTTGTCAGTGCCTGGTTGGAAATCTGGCTACAAAATCACCTTTTGCTACTTTCTGCCTTCACAAAATTCTCTACGTAAAGCCTGTCCCTGGAGCCAACTGACAGTATTTAGTATTTTAGTATTTACTTGATTTGTCAATTGCTTACAAGACATAGGTATAAGAATATATATAGTTTTGAATACATGAGATGGATACTGATAAGAAAAAAAAAACAAACAGGACAGGGACAGTAGGCATGATTGGTGCGTTTATGCACGCCCCCTACAGGCCTCTTAGGAAGGGGGTGAGGTCAATAGTAGACAGCCTAAGGTTAAAGTTTTTGGGGTTTGAGGAAGAAACCACAGAGTCAGGTAGAGTATTCCAAACATTGACTATTTTGTTGCTGAAGTCATATTTTCTGCAGTCAAGTTTGGTGTGGTTAACCTTGAGTTTATATCTATTGTGTGCTCTTGTATTGTTATGACTGAAGCTGAAGTATTCATTTGCAGGTAGGACATTGCAATATATGATTTGATACACTATATTTAGATCGAACCGGAGGCGGCGTAGTAGTATTATCTGTGCTGTTGAATAGCTTTACATCATCAGCGAAGAGAATGCAGTTGCTCTTAGTATGATCACAGAGGTCATTTATGTAGAGTATGAAGAGAGTTCGTCCTAAAACACTGCCTTGAGGGACACCACTGTTGACAAGTACAGAATTTGATAGGGCACTCCCAATTTTGACCATTTGTTGTCTGTTTGACAGGAATGCTTCTATCCAGTTATGCAGATGTCCAGATATTCCATAAGGTTTTAGGAGTAGTTTGTCGTGTACCACTGAATCAAAGGTTTTACGGAAGTCTATGTAGATTGCGTCTATTGCTTCGCAATAGTGAATTGTAGCTTTTTTGATGACAACATAGAAGTGGTTTGGCCTTTCCAGGAAGTTTTTCAGCTTCCTAATCTACCTTTCAACCATGATTCATATTCCCTGATAATGTTCTATCCAAATACTTAGGAAGCTTGACTCTTCTTAAATTTCTGGAGCTCAGCCATGAACAAGCTACATGTTTCTACTCACGGTACCATGGGAGTTATAGTCACAAAGACTCAAGAGGTTTTAGCAGAGAAGACAAAACTATTTCCAACTTTTAATAACCTGCCACTTTGAAGCTGTTTCAACTTCATAGCGACTGTGGAGTTTACTGATAATATATGGCCGTAAAATTTAGGATAGACTGCTACATCAAATTTGAAGTAGCATGTTATAGAGCTAAACTTCTGGGTTGGCAGCCTGGAAGGGGAAAATAGGAGATGATTTTGTGGAAGGGGCAGGTGAATGTGTACATGTGTACACACATGCATGTGAGTGCCTGTGACATTCACGGCTATGCTCACACAAGTGAGGCTGCAAGCGCCAGCAATGAGACTCGCACCAATGGGGCCATGAATGCAGCAATGCTACTTATGCAAGCGGGGCCACGAATGCCTGTGGACTCGTATGGGTGGTGCAACAATGCCCATGATGATGTTCCCGCAAGTAGGACCATGAACACCAATGATGCTCACGGCGACACTCATGCAAGTGGGGTTGCAAACATCCCACTCATGCAATCCAGTGGCGATTAGGCCATGATCTGGTAGAGTGCTGTAGTCCATATGTTGGGGATGCCTGTGTTAGAGGAATAGTAATCATTCCTTTCTAATATAATCCTGTTCATTAAGATGTTAATCATACTAGCTGCTATTTGTTAACTGCCCACAGTCATCTCAATAGAAATATAAATGTGATGAATAAATCAATATTAAAATATTTCCTTTAATCAAAAGGAAGACAAAAACATATTTTAACATTCATTTAATCTGCTTTTAAGATTCTTTTAATCATTTGTACATTTAATTTCTTCTCTCTGCTGATTTTGGTTTGGACTCTATAAGGGAGTATACTCTTGAAAACTAAAAAAATATTGGTTTGTAGATTTCATTGGTTTGATTTTCTCAGTTCCAGTTCATCTTGCTAAAACTTTCTGACTTATCTTTGTCTCTGATTTATATCTTCATATATTATGTTTTCCTTAAGCAGTCTTTGAACAGAAAATATTGCCTTTTCACATCTAAACTGAAGATTGGCTGAAATGAACTCATAAAAGAAACCTAGTTGTTTTTTTCTTCTTTCCACATTAAATATCTATCCTCAAAAATGAAAACTTCAAATATCCACATGAAATATTTCTGAGTATATTCCCTAAATTTACATGGAGAAAATAAAACTATTAGTTCATATGATCTATTTACATGAGTTAGCATTATGAATCATAACAGGGCAAGTCAAAACAAGTTTCAAGTATCACAAACCTGTTCTTCAGCTGTCTGTGCATTTAAAAAAAAATACAGTGGGAACTTCACATAAAATGTGGAACAGAAAATTTTTTTTCTTGTCTGAATGAGAACTATTGACTAAATCTCACCCTACATATCTGTAGAGCACGACCTGTTGCTAAACCACCCCACACACTTCAGACTAGGCTAATCCTACAGATGCATCTCTGGCATGAATTAACTGTCTAAAAATTACAGATTATTTGTGATTCTAAGAAATATATACTGAGTGAGAAAGGCATCAGGTTGGTATATAAATCTAACAGCAGAGGGCAGAATATAGGAAAATGCAGATTTATCCTAAAGAAATTGCTAAATGCACAATCATTTCACTCAGGACTTTTCTGAAATAAAGGTGGCCTTGGCCAGTCACTTTCTCTTGCCAAACCCATCTTACAGAGTTGTTGTTATTGTTGTGGGGAACACAGAAGGAAGAAGGTGGCTTTGGGTATGTTCAACAACATGATTTATTTGAAAAAGCAGTACATTTGGTAAATAATAGGTAGATAGGTGAGTGGGTGGGTAGGTAGGTGGTTGGGTGGTTGGGTGGATGGATGGGCGGACAGGCAGGGAGAGGGAGAGAGGGAGGGAGAAGGGGAGGGGAAGAGAGAGAGAAGAGAGATAGAGGAGGGGGAGAGAGGGAGGGAGGGAGGGAGAGGAGAGAAAGAGGAAGGGAGGGAGGGAGAGGAGAGAGGAAGGGAGGGAGAGAGAGATGATAGGCAGGCAGGCCATACCTACTTTTCAACTGGTACATATATACATACATAAAATGCTTCCTTTTCCTTCTTGAATATATACATTGTTTCACTGTAACATGACTAAATCCTGGCAATCTAGCTTTTTTTACCCCTCATAATGAATGATTTAATGTGTTTTTTGCATAGGAATGTGGTAGACATGGTATGTTAAGGAGATCATATAGGTAACTGTTGGCTTGCAATCATTTGTTTAGTGACTGTTCAAAGTTACAAAGGCACTGAAAATCTTCCCATCTTTTGTAGCCATGAACCATAATAAGCATCTCCTTTAAATAGACTGAGCACAAGAGATGTGAGTCTCCCGTGCAGCCTCAGCCAAAATGGCCTTGGAGGTAAATGCTGGGAGTCAATTGGAGCTCAGGTGATAAAATTACTTTTGAAGGCTCAGCCTCCTCCTCAACCCTAGAAAGAAATACTACGACTGTAAGATCTGATTAACATTTAAGGATTAATCATTCCTTGTACAGTCATCTCTCATAGGTGCAGAAGAACAACAAAACTAGAAAGGTAGTTTTGGAAAGGTACTACATGTAAATACAGGTGGGAAAATTTTTGGATCCTGACAGACCCAGCCACCCACAACTGAGTTGAAACAAATCCATTCTTTCTTCATCATCTAGTGTACCAGAACTACAAAACTCAAAGAGATACATATAATTAAGACCATATTTTTAAAAACTATTTTTGTCTTAAACAGAAATAACTAAAATCAGCATCAAAAGCTGAAGTGGAAGGCTTTTGAAGTTTCAACAAAGTACAAACCAACAGTAATAATATTCCCTCTATAATCTCTAAGCAGTTTTTAACCCATGTAAAAAGTCACAAAGAAAGCAATTTCCATCCTTTCTCTATCTTAGACTCTTACTAGACAAGATCAACCTCTTAAGTTTTTCTTCAAAGTAACCAAACACATTTGCTCCTAATAAAAATCTGTCTAGCACTAAAATATTCTTCTCAACTTGATCAGTGTATTCTTATTCTGTAGAAAGCTTCACTAACCATAAAAGTACTTATACGATTGAAATGTTTCCTTTCCCAGAGGTTCCCTTTTGGTGCATTCATCTCTAGCAAACAGTTACACTTACATAAACACAAATCTTTGTTAAAAAAAGAATTCATACAAAGAACTGTCAGAACTATGAAAAATTCTTAAATGGGTCAACAATCAATCAATGGGATCCAACCGCAACAAATCACAAAAATTTTGAACATATCTTCAAATTATAAGCCATTATCAACTGCTTCCTAGGTAAACAACCATAAAAAACCAGGTAAAATTATTACAAAGAAATGAGTACTTCAACTTCAAAAAACTACAAGCATGTCTATGTAACCGAGACGACTAAAATAAGTAACATCTACAAATGAAATTATATTCCTATAAACATACATACATACATTATATACATACATACATACAAACATACATATACATATTCCTGCACTTCAGCATATGTCACTCTGAATATTACAAAAGCACAGATTTGTACAATATTAAGATTATTAGGAATAAATAAAGCTTTCTGTTAGGTTAGGAACTCAGATGATGGAGTTAGCTATTGAAGTATAGATTGACCGAGCATAGCCTTTAGAGATTCTGTTTCTCACAATGGCTGATGGAAATTCAGCAACATATGAAGAACTAAGGCTCCCCCCTTCCATATTGATACCATGGCTGGATTTTTGTTTAATTTTACACACTTTTTTCAGTTAAGAAGACCACAATGCAATCTTCCTTGAAGTTAACATCCTTCACCAATTAATCCCAAAGCTTGTCAATCAACACCCTAGTACAACTCTTCAGAGTATGTGAGGAGTATAGGAGGAAAGACAGTAGAGTCTGCCAATTTACCATTTTATTTAAGGACTAAAAACTAATGAAATCAGCAGACGGCACTGAATTTTCTAAATTTTGATTGTTAAAGACAATTGATGATTGCTAAAGACAACTGACTCAATTTATGGAAGTCTTCTAGAAGAACAGGGTGGAACAACAGTTATAATCCTACATTCAAGCAATTTTATAGAAAGGTGGTTAAAAATATCATTCATTCTTGTGCTTCATTTTAGTACATAGAAATGTACTAAAAGAATATTTCTAAGACACTGGGTAATACATTTATAATAGAATTAGATTTCAGGACTCATCTCTAAAAGCAATACAGGTAGTTTGAGTTATATGGCATGTTAGGGGAACCTAATATGTCTGTTCTTGTATTGTGTGTGCAATCCCTTGGATATTGCATTGTGCTTATTTTTAAATTCTTTGGGGAGCTGTTATTTTGTTTTTCTCTTCCATAGTGGTTGTTAGTCGCCCAAAAATTATTATTTAAGCTAGCAGTGTTTTAAAAAATCAGTCAATCAATCTTGAAAATTATGGTATACAACTGTGAATTATGAAAAGCAACTAAAAAAACTTTGCTTTTTAATCCCTTTTTTGGCCTATCTTAGCAGTCAAAGGAATATTATCTCATAATTGTAAATACAGTTAGTCCTCACCTGAGGTCCAAAATTCTGTTGCTAAGCAAACATTTGTTAAGTGAATTTTGCGCCATTTTACAATCTTTCTTGCCACCATTGTTAAGTGGATCACTGCAGTTGTTTAGTTAATAACCAGGTTGTTTTGTGAATCTGGCTTCTCCATTGACTTTGCTTGTCAGGTTACAAAAGGAGAATCACACGACCCCCCTCCCCCCGGGACATCACAACAGTCATAAATATGAGTCAGCTGCCAAATATCTGAATTTTGATAACATGATTGAAACAGTCATAAGTGTGAAAAATGGTCATAAGTCGCTTTTTTCAGGGCCACTGTAACTTTGAAAAGTCACTAAGCAAACTGTTGTTAAGTACTGACTGCCTATATTGGTAAAACAAACAAGGCATCCAATCTAAAAGTAACATACTATAAGAATGCACAGCAAAGGCTTAGTAGGAGAAATTGCTCCTGGAAGCAAATTATAACTTTGTTCAAAACCATTAACTCCAATTGTTCAATTATGACTTAAATGCGAGGAAACACATAGTGAGTGAGTTCAGTCAAGTTCTCTACATCAATGTGCCATGCCAAACTGTTGCAAACTCAATGCTTGGCACACTCACAGAAAGGGAGACACAGCATACGTTGTGCTATAGTGCAAATGTCACTCTTAGACTGGAGCAAATAATTACTTCTCGCTTGAAGCAATCTAATGCTGGTTAAATCATGACGTCCAAATTCTTTCCAAGAACCATGCTTGTTGGTTGGCCTCTAGTGGCATGCCAGGGCTAAACTCCAAATTGAAGGTGATTAAGTTATGCTGGCATTTAATTAAAATGTACGCCATTAACATGATCTCTCCCTGTGTATTTAATTATTTTCACATTGGAAATTATACTTTTGAGCCACATATTTGGAAGGATTATGAGGGGCACACCCTTTAATAGTTTTGGGGACTAAAACCAGAATTTAGCATCATTTTTACATAGGCAAGCCTCAGGGTTGTGTATTCTCTCTTCCTTCCACTTGAATTTTGTCTCACTATAATTTGGAAGATAATGAATTTCATATAGCCTGCTGTCTGAAAAGTGGCATGGCACACAATATTGTTCATCAATTTAGTGTCCCATAAAACAAGGCCAAATACTCTTTAATGAACAATGTCCTAAGTATTAACACATCCCAGCTAAGGCATAAGTCTGTATGTTGATTTAAAATGCAGCCAGACTGCCACTGCTATTTCTCTCATTTGATTTTCAATAATAGATGAACTGCCATTAGGATTAATTACAATTTTAATTCTGCCAGATGTGACTATCATTAGTCAGCCACCAGATGTGGCATTACCCAGCCACCAGATGAAGTAGCATCTGGTAGAATGGATGTCACAGGTTGTAGTTGTTTTTCTTTTAAAACCCACAAAGACTATTATTAAAGATAATTCAATAGTTCATAATTCAAAGGAGAATAAAAACATGAAGTGCGGTATAAGTGAAATCAATTGATTCCTGTTGTATTTGCCCTTGTTTGATGATCTTGGTGGTTAATTTATGATTCAAAGAATTTAAATGCGAAAGACAAAATCACTATTAATTTCCTTTACAAAGTAGGAAATGAGGGACATTGATAAGTTCTTTCAGGGTATTTAAATATAGGTGGTTGTCAATTTACATCAGTTCATTAAATGAATGCCTTGAAAAAAGTGATTTGTGGCTGTTTTTCACACTTATGACATTGAAGCTTTTCCTTCCATGATCACATGATCAAAAACAGAATGCTTGGCAACTGGCATGTATTTATGACAGTTGGAGTGTTTTGGGATTATTTGATCCACTTTTGTGACCATCTGACAAAGTCCACAGGGAAGCCAGATTCTCTTAACAATTATGTGACTAGTTTAAAAACTGCAGTGATTCACTTAACAACTGTGACAAGAAAAGTTGTAAAATGAGGCAAAACTCACTTACAACTGTCTCATTTACCAACAAAAGTCTGGAGCTCAACTGTGTCTGTAAATTGAAAACTCCCTGTAGATTAACACAATATAAATCATTGTTTCTTCATTCAGATTTCACAATTGCAAGAAATATAAAAATATGATAACAAATACAACTGACTCTTTCATTTTTTATCATATAGGACATCATAAGGATTATGTCATTCAACAATAATATAATAAAATAAATGCAAAAATTGAATTTCATTTTCCACATCAACAGATCCCTTTCTGCCAATATTTTCAACTGACCACTAGAGGTCATACAGAATCTGTGGCATCTATCCAAATTGTCTGTAATACAGTATTATAAAAAGGCACATAAATATGTAAATGTTGATCCTCATTTAGTTCTCATTAATAGCCAATTCTCTCTTCCCAATTCTGGAGGACAATGCATATTTTTCAATACTCCCTGAAACACTAATCTCATTCTTTCTCTTTTATTATTTTGTCTTGCAGCAGTTTTCTTTATTGTTTGCTGGAATGTATATTTTGGAAAGAACACTGGGCTAAAGTAAACTTTGATCTGCTCTTGGAAGACACATCTAACATTCTAAATCAAGTTATATCACTTAGAAGGTTCATTGGGGAGAGCCTTCTTATCCCGTCTCTCAGTCTGTGTTGACAATACAAATCCCCAGGCAAGCATGAGGGATACAATCTCAAAACTTTCTGATGATACAGGGCTATAGACAGTTGTTCTACTATGCATGCTTTAACTGTTGACGAAAATGCATACTATTACTTTGTAAATTATAATGTGAATCATTACAACAGTCTCATTGTCTCAGTCTTTAATAGAACAAACTGACAAAGATATCAAAGGCAAGAACAGAAGTGGACCAAAATTAACTTCTTTTTGGAAGATTCAAGATTCATGAGCTATTAAGATAAATATTAGCATGAACATTTACAAAATCACATATGGGTTTCCAGTCCAAAACTAAATGTATGCATTGGAAGAGATAAAATAATAAGTTTCAACCCCAAATTAACCAGGTTTGAACTTCCCAGAGATCTTACGATAATTCAGAACATTTTTAGTACTACAAAGGTAGAATTATCTAAAATATGCACACTACTCTATTTAAAACATTCTCTACCAAACATGAAGATTTGAAAATATTTCAAACATAACAGAAATAAATTTCACAGATGATATCAAAGGAATAAGTTCATTCTCTCAATAATTTTAAACATCCTCAGACCCTCCCCCTACTCCCCCAAAAATACTAAAACTTTTAGTCCTGCAATTTTTAGTATAGTTCTGAACAGGGGTGGTATTCAGCAGGTTCTGACCAGTTATAGAGAACCGGTAGCAGAAATTTTGATTAGTTCGGAGAACCAGCAAAAAACATATCTGACTGGAGATTTTACAGTGTCCTTCCCCAGCCATGCCCACCAAGCTACACCCACAGAACCGGTAGTAAAAAAAAAAATTGAATCCCACCCCTGGTTCTGAACCATTGAAATTAGACATCACCAGAATATACAACACTCCAAATATTAATATAACACAACATAATGCATATGGAATTATATTTTAAAAGTACATATAACCTTACATATTTTACTGTTCAAATAAACTGAAGATAATAAAGGTTAACTTTGTTTAGATTTAAAAAATATGCATCTCTCCCCATACAAATTGAAAAAAGTAATAAGTAGGATAACCTATCACTGTAAAATAGCAGGGAGTGAAATCAATGGCATTAAAAAGGTCTTGATAAATTCAAATCAGAATTACTGTCATATTATTAATTACTGTGCCAAATGAATTTGTGCCAACCTGTCTCTCCTTCATTTGTATTTTACAGGTTTCCAAGGTATCAGACTTGAAACTAAGAGATTTGATCTGTCTTTTAACTTTCATTGAATCTCTCCTGCGATCATAAGAAAACGATTTAGACTTCTTTCTCTTTTTCACTGTTGGCTTGTCTGCCATTTTAAAGTACTCCAAATCAGTGCCAGTTCTAAGCTATTGATGGTCCAGGATGCACTCAGAAATACCAATTCCAAAAGCTTCCACCTTTGGGGTAGATGAAGTTTCTTCACTCTTAGAGCCAGGTAAGCAAACCAGTACAACAAGTGCCATTTAAGAATTTGTGTCCAAAATATGACGCCATTTCTTCTGAAAGTTGCTGTCACCGAAGAACCAGCATGGATTCTCCAGAGCTGGCAAGGTGGATGCCAAATAATAGCACTTTTATATAGCACATTAAAGGTGAACGAAAAGCAGGGTTGATCCTAGCCAAAAGGGAGTAGAACTGCTGTCAGAGGGAAATCTTTGGGGTGGAGGCAAAGCAGACCAACTGAGATTCATAACCATCTTTCTAACTCCTCCCTTTGCAGAGACTAATTACTAAGCTATGCTGAATCAATCAACAATCCAGGGTTTTTTTACACACCAGAGAGCCATCTGCACTTTCATTGAAACTGGAGTTCATACAGCTCACATAAACATACCAATTACAGGAAAATGGCAGCTATTTTGGTTCTTTATTTTGATTGTCAATGAATTAAACTGTATCACCTTACGACCTCAAATAAACAATTACCCAAACAGACTACTATCAAAAATAATCAACAACACTGCCAGTGGGTTAATAACAGGCTGCTTTCAGGGAGAAAAAATTGGAATTATTTGATTCAAAATCTGATGGCATCAAATATGACCAGAAAATACTAACTTTCATTAAAAAAGGAGTTCTCAAAACTCATTTGCAATCACCTGGAACCAAATCAATCAAACTATGTTCCACTATATAGGCATAGATAATCAGGTCTGTTTTGAATCCACTGTTTCTAAATGTAAGATTATGTACTTGGGAAAAAGAATCATTTGGCAGAATACAGTATTGGGAGTACGATGTTAGGCAGAGCAACAAAAGGAAAGGATTTAGGTGTGCTCAGTGAATACAAAATGAACACACTGTCAAGCCTGAAATTGACATACGTGTAGCCATTTTAGTTTGTCTTAGTATATATTCTTTTTCTTACTTTCAGTCATGTGGAGAAGGGTTTCAGCCTTGACACATTCCTAAGGGGGGAGAAGTGGAGATAAAGAGAGAGTTTTGGGAAGGTGATCTTCATTCTAGTGGGAAACCGTGCTTGGGCCCCTGAAGATGGAGATTTATGACTTCAAGCAACGTTGAATTACTTCTATTGGAGAATGTGACTTTTGGGGGTTGTTTCTAACGTTTAATGTTGTGGGGTAATTCTGGGTTGGGTCAGATCCGGAATTACCATGGACTTTGCCAATTTGATGCTTTCCTAAATAAAATAAATCTTTTTGAAGATGGATTTTGTTCTTTTCTTTTAAAATAGACTTCATCACTTGGAAACCTGACACAAATGGTATGGCCAGGTAGCCATGAAGGCAAAAAAAATTCCGGGATGCATCAATAGAGAGATCATCCAGCAAGAAAAATGAGATTCTAATACCTCTTTATGGGGTTTTAGTCAGACTCCATTTGGAATACTGTGCCCAAATCTGGAGACCTCAGTTAAAAAAAGATAGATAAGATTGTGTGACAGACATCAGCAGTCAGCAACAAAAATGGTGCCAGGTCAGAGGGACAATACATTATCAGGAGAGATTGGAGGAACTGAATATGTATAACTTGGAGGACAGAAGGGAAAGAGGTCACATGACAGAAACTTTTAAATGTATCAAGGGTGTGAAATAAAGTTCTAGAAGGCAGTACTTTCAGTATAGATTGTCCTCAACTTACTATCACAATTGGGGCCCAACATTTCTGTTGTTAAGCAAGAAATTTGTTAAGTGAGCCTTACCCATTTTACAACAATGTTTGCCATAGTTGTTAAATGAATCACTGAAATTTGTTAAGTTAGTAACCGGTTGTTAAGTGAATCTGGCCTCCCCATTAACTTGTCAGAAGATTTCAAACAATGATCACATGACCTTGGGACATAGCAGCCATCATAAATATGAGCCAGTTGCTAAGCATCTGAATTTTGATCACATGATCATGAGGGTATTGCGAATGTGGTAACTATGAATGGTCAAAAGTCACTTTATTTAGTGCTGTTGTCACTTTGAACGATCATTAAATGAAGCATTTTAAGTCAAGAACTACCTGCATTGAGCAAAATCAAGAATACAGAGGCATAACCTAAACTGACAGGAGGGAGGTTCAAAAGTAATGTTAAAAAGTGTGACTTCATAGAAAATGGAAACTTAGGATCAACTTCCAATGGAGAGTGGGTTGATCCTCGGTACAGATAATCCTTGACCTACAACAGTTCATTCAGTGATCGTTCGAAGTTACAGCAGCACTGAAAAAGTAACTTATAACTCTTTTTCACAGTTACCAGGTTTTACACATCCCCACACTTATATGATCAAGAATAATGCTAAGTTTTAATTCTTGATGCAAAATCAGAGTGGTTAGGTTGTATTATATTCCAAGCCAAAACCAACTAACCCTCTTAATGACTTTGCATCTGTCAATCATACAGCCTAAAGATTGTAAATTAGAACATGCTTAAGACATTTTAAAAGAAACCAGGATTGCTTCAAATAATTAGCCTTGATTTAAAACAACCTACTATACAAGTTCACTCAAGATGGGACAGATATGAACTGTCTTAGGGGAATCTATTTTAATGAAAATTAACTCTTGGCCTTAAGTCCATAGTTTTCAATGTTTTTAGGTAAGTAAAAAATTTTGACACATCAAAAAGGGAAGAAATTACGTGTTACCCTCCAATTTAAAGCATGTGCATCATTTTCTTTCTACAGGAGTGAATCATAGCACTGATAGATGAACAGTACAGAAAGCTTGACTGAAATTAACATAGTCTAGATTTAGTACAAAGTTATTGTTCTATATGTAAATTGGTTGACTCCAAATATGCAAACCTGATTGGTCTAATAAACGAAGCATTGGATTGGTTCACTAGGAACCAATCAATGAGCTGCTGGAAAGCGGCAAATTTAAACAAATGCCATTGGCTACGAGCCGGCAGGCCAGCCTGTATAAAAGGCTGGCCTCGGTTTCAGCCGAGCGTTCCTGTTACTGACTAGTTTGAATAAAGCCTTTTGTTGTTGGAACCCGGTCTACCTCGTGTGTTTTCCGAACAAAACAGTTATTGCATAATTATAAAATGCCTTGAAGGAATATGGAAGGTCACCTATCCAAACACCACAGTGTCTTACAACCAGTCCTCATACCTGTGTCCATGCCAATGTCCCTGGAATGACCAGATCAAGATTTAGGAGTTTGGCAACTGCCAGAGTTATGGGATTCCTGCTATTGTGACCTCATACAAGGAAAGTCACTGTGAATGCCGGATTTACTTAACAACCAGAATACTCACTGAACAACTCCAGTGATTCATTGTGGCAAGAGACATCCTAAAATGAGGCAAAACTCACTTAAAAACAGAGGTTATAAATTGAGGACTATCTGTATAAATAATTTTAATGAGAGATCTGCGAGAAATACCATTTAACTGCCAGCAAGAACAGATGGGGCCACAAAATAAACAAAGTAATAGAATATGAAGAAGCCAAAGTGCTCTGGGACTGTAGAATTCAAACAGACAACATCTATCAAGTGATATGTCAGACTTAACAACTGACAATTAGAAAGACAGGGAGTAAATAGTGGACATTTTATTCGCTGGAGACAGCAGAGTAGAAGAGGAAGAAATGGAAAAAATAATTTTAAAAAACCCCACAGATCTGCAAATTGAAGTGGAACGACTGTGGCAAAAGTAAGCAAAAATAGTACCAATAATAATAGGCACCTGAGTGCAATCCAACAACATCTGGAGTAGTACTATTTTTGGCATTGCTAAAATCTCTATCAGTCTAATACAAAAAAAAAAGCAGATTTGGAAAAGCTGACATCCTGTGATAATGTTTTTAACACTATAAAATATCAATCTGCTGAGCCCACACCCCTAGAATGTACCAAATCCAGTCTAAACATCTGGCTGCTTGTACATAACTAGTAATGCCCTCCACAAAGGAGTTGACCTTGCTGTGTTGGCAGGCCTTGAGTAATCCAGTAATGCAGTGGTAGGACTCAAATATTTTTACCACTGGTTCGGTAGGCGTGACTTGGTGGGCGTGCTTTGTGTGTGTGCAAACACTTTGCATGTGCACTCATACCAAGCACACACTTTGGTGATCCAACTCACCTCCTGCACACCTGCACACTCCCTGTCATTTCATGCTCCTGTACAGGGCTCATTTCCTTCTACTAGACACCCAAGGCATGTAGTTTATAAGTGACAAGTACAACATTTCATCAGTTTTATGAAAGAAAGAGAAAAGCTGATGAAAAATTGGTCATGACAATGTGTCATCTGGAGATGAATACAGCTGTTCCCCTACTGAGGTACAGTTCAGATACCTTTCACAAGCAACTTCATGCTTAAAATGAAAATCTTGTGAAATGAATGCCTACCATATGTGGAATCAAAATGTGGATTCATAGGAAAACTGATAAAGTCAAGTATCCTTCTTCACCTCAATCACTAACCGATTAAGTTCAGCAATTCAGCTGAAAGATAAGGAATCTTTCTTTTTTTAATAAATCAAACCACAGAAGCATAAAATGCTCCAGATCATCTTGGACCAACTCCACAAACTATCTTCAATCAATTGTCCATCCAGCCATCTAAATGTAGGCTACTTAAACCTTGTATTTTCTGCAGCCACGGAGCAGACAGGCAAATGTTAACCAAAGGGTAAGGATCTCTTGACGAGCTTTAAAATGGATTTTGCACATAAAGCAATTTGTAATCTCACTGGAAATTTCAGGTGGCAATTTGATCACTTAACACAGTTTTACTCTATGAATGTTTCATGAGGAACTATTCAGCAGTCACTATAAAAATGAGCCTTTTGTTTTCATTGCCACTTCCTTGAAACACAAATTCAGCCAGCTCCTCTTTTCCAAGGTCAGGCTGGTAAAATGGCATGGCCATAATTTACTCATCCAAGTGAGCCAAGCTGACCTGAAGAAGGTAAATAAGGAGCAATGACACTGATCCACTTGGAAAGATGTCTGATTTAAACAATCTTATCACTCTGCATTATACTGCCTTGAAGGAGAGTATTTTTTTTTTAAAAAGGGATGACATATTATGCAGGAGGCAAAACTGCTGGCTGAATATTAAGAAATGATTAGGCCAGTGAAAAACATAAGCTTCTCAGCTACTGAATATAGGATGTTAAAAGCAGTTATAACCATTCCTGTAGGGTTTTTCAACCTTAGAAACTTTAAGATGCATGGACTTCAGTTCCCCATATATCCCATCTAAGCTGTGACAGATTTTAAAGCAGAGAAGGGTAATATTGATAGACCTGTCATCCTATTAATTCTTGTGAAACAATATAGATAAACTGGTGCCAACAAGACACTACCAAACAATTTATTTTATATATCATTACAAATCAAGTCAGCCAGTCCACTCCAGGTCTACAAGTTATGAGACAGAAAAAAAATATTATTTATTTTCATTCAGTTTAAAAAGTCTTAAGGCTGTGTTCAGATATGCAATATGGAAGGCCATTCAGGATTCCTAAACACTGAAAGATTCCTAAATTCTTCCTAAGAGTAGTCCTCAACTTATGACCACAAATGAGCCTAAAATTTATGTTGCTAAGTAAGAAATTTGTTAAGTGAGTTTTGCCCCATTTTACAACTTTTCTTGTTAATTGGATCAATACAGTTGTTAAATTAGTAATATGATTAAATGAATATGGTATCTCTATTGACTTTGCTTCTCAGAAAGTTGATCTCATGACCACAGGACAATGTAACCATCATAAAGATGAGTCAATTGCCAAGCATTCCAATTCTGATCATGTGACTACGAGAAAACTGCAACAGTTCAAAAGTGTGAAAAATGGTCATAAGCCTCTTTTTTCAGTGTCAAACATTTGTAAAATCAAGGACTACCTATAATTTGATTAGATGTCATTATCATTTGTTAAATAAACTGGTAAAAACTAGGAAAAATATTAAATATGAAGATGCAACTATAATGTAAGAACATAGATTTTAATATAGCATTTTAAACAAATTAGCAGCACAATAACAGAAAAAAAAAAGATTTGCTGAATTGTTTTTCAATAAATGAGAATTCTGGGACAATCTCACACAACATTGCAACCATCAAAATGTGAGTCAGTTGTCAAGCATCCAAATATAAATCATGTGACCCAGAGGTGGTATTCAGCAGGTTATGACCAGTTCCGGAGAACCGGTAGTGTAAATTTTGAGTAGTTCAGAGAACTGGTAAATACCTCTGACTGGCCCCACCTCCATCTATTCTCTGCCTCCTGAGTCCCAGCTGATTGGCTGGATCTTCTTTGGTTGCCCTACATAGGAGAACAGAGCTGGAAAAGAGGTTAGTGGGGTCAGGAGAGAATGGGGATTTTGCAGTAACCTCCTCCTGCAACACCCACCAAGCATACCACAGAACCAATAGTAAAAAAAAATTGAATCCCACCACTGGTGTGACCATGGGGATGGCATGGTCATAAATGTGAAAAATGGCCATAAGTCACTTTTTTCAGTGCCTTTGTAACTTTGAAAAGTTATTAAATGAACTATTGTGAGTCAAGGACTACCTGTATTTAACTTACTTAGAAACCCTTTCAGGCCTTTCAGTTGGATCGCAGAAACAGCAGAAGAGAAATTAAACTGGGGTGGAAAACTTCAAAAACAAGAACACAAACAATCCCTCCTGACTAAAAGAACAAGCTTGAAGCTCCCCAGGAAACTGTCTCACCCTTTATTTGAGTGATATCACTATGGCATTGGCCTGCCTGCTGTGACCCTTGGCTATCAAAATTAAATATCACCTTTAGTCTAGAATAAACATGATCTTCAGTTCTTTAAATGTCTAAATAGAAGGTCTCCATCCTTTGCAATTCATCAACTTATCATGGTCTAAGATCTCAGGACATATGATTCTGCCACTGTTTGGTATAGGGGTTGGCAACAATAAGTGGACTCCAAAAGGCACCAGATCAAAAGAGCACCTTCCAAAAGGCACCAGATCAAAAGAGCACCTTTTAACCACAATTGCTGAGAATCTCTAGCAGCAGTTCCTTTTTAAATATTGGTTGGCTTATTTCAATGCCCCCAACATAATGTAACTTGCAGGGATGTGTACAACAAAGTATCATTTATTAATGGTAAATACCCCCTCACACACTTGCTAGTCATTTCTGGTTCTAGGGGGCAGTGCTCATCTCCAATTACAAAGCTGAAGAGCCAGGACTGTGTGAAGACATTGCCTGGCTCTGCCAGAAAATACATAGCTTGCGAGGGCTACATTCAATTGCAAGGGCCTTGCGAGGGCCTCCTGCAACCCTTTTTTTTTTTTTTTTTTTGCTGGCAGAGGGTTGCAGGAGGCCATCCCAGCTGAAAATGGAGCTCGGGAGCCTCCTTTCCCTGATGGAGCTCTCAGGCCACCATCCCTGACACTAGTGATGTCATGCTGGCCATGCCAACCCTGGCCACGCCCAGCCCCCTGAAGTCAAACAAAACCATGATCAGTGGTTGGATTCAAAAAATGTTACTACTGGTTCTGTGGCATGGCTTGGTGGGCATGGCATGGTTTGATGGGTGTGGCATGGCTTGGTGGGCGTGGCATGGTTTGATGGGTGTGGCATGGCTTGGTAGGTGTGGCTTGGTGGGCATGGCAGGGAAGGATATTGTAAAATTTCCATTCCCTCCCCACTCCTCAGGGAAGGTTACTACAAACTCCCATTTCCTCCCTACCCCACTAACCTGCTTTCCAGCTCCATTCTCCTGTGCAGGGCAACAAAAGAAGACCCAGCCAATTAGCTGGGACTCGAGAGGCAGAGAATAATGGGGGCAGGGCCAGTCAGAGGTAGTATTTGCTGGTTCTCTGAACTACTCAAAATTTCCGCTATCGGTTCTCCAGAACTGGTCAGGACCTGCTGAATATCACCTCTGACCCTGATGCGGCCCTCAATCAAATCAAGTTTGACACCCAACTTGTAAACAAGAAAATAAAAGCATGTTCTGCTTTTTTAATGAAAACTTTAATCAACAATAATTTAAGAACTTATTATTAATATTAATATTAGGAATGCTATAGTCTTTAAGAAGCAGTGGGTCCACACACAATTCCATCCCTTTCCCATCCACCCCTGCCACCGCCAGCCCACAGAGCCAGAAAAATTGGGGATTCACTGCTTTAGCCAATTTGTTCTTTAAAAAATGCATGCTATTAAATACCTTGCTTGAGAGAAAGCCAAGACAGAATATACAAGTCCAAACTAACTGAAGATTGTTAAAAGTTTAATAAAGCACAATTAAAAGCATTCATGACAAGGGAATGATCAAAATATTAGAAGCCAGTGGGCGTAGAAAGGTATGCAGTTGGCAAATGTGACAGTCAGAGGCCTTCTGAGGAAACAAGAAACCAGCCTGAATTTCTAGTTCATTGCTATCTGGTGGCAATCAATACAAATATTAATTCTGCGCCTTGCACATCTGATTTTGTCAGAGTTTTGCCTTCAGAAGAAAGGAAACAAAGCTGAACAGAAGGAGGAAGAAACTGGTAAGCCTCAATTATCTGACCCACTTCTGGGCTACTAATGCAAATGCTGTTATTTTAAGCTGAGGCAGTCAAGAATTACGATCAATAAGTCATTGATATTAAATACTCGTTTCACTAGTCAAACATTCTTCTGAAATCTGGGGTTTCTAAAGTTTCATATTTTCAGAAGCAATTGGGGATGAGGTGTGACAGGAGCAAATTAATGCAGTTAACTTCCTTTCCTGATACTCTTATCAAAAGATTTCCACCTACAAGAACTTTAATCTACCCTTAAAGTGGATACTACTTGAAGTCAACAAAGCTAAATTCATCTCACTACGTTAAAAGGTTGATCCCACGAGTCCTAGCGTCCAAATCTACTCCCAGCATTTCTTTTCCCAACCACTACATTAGGGGAACGTAAGGGATAATGGGAACATGATGATTTTTCATAACCAAACATATTCTCAGTCTTCCTTAAAGGATAGAATTTCCATCATTCCTTAAAAGAAGCAACCCAGGAATATTATTTATTAGGTAGGAACATATTGTGGTGAAAGGTAAAAAGATTCCAGAGAAGCTTTTTATTATTATTCCCTAATCTGATGTTTCCAGATTCCAGAATGTCAACTACCAGAATTCCCAACTGGCACGAAATTCTTATTTTTCTGAAAAGTATTGAGTCAACAAAGTTCTTTAGGCTATTATTATGAAAAGAAATCTTAAGAGAAGGCTCTTATGCTACATACCCTGCACATGGTGACCTATGCAAGGCTGTATCTGCCTTTTCACAATGCCTGGAGGCCAGAGGGATTTAAACAAAGGACAGCAGTTTTTTTACTAAACTCTGGCAAGACTGAGTGGTGTTAGGTGCCTGCAACCTCAGGATCATCCTTAGTTCTGGATACAGTTGCAGGAGCTAGCATAACTAGGACAGCCTTTGCACAACTCTGGTTTGTACACCAGCTGCAACCTTTCCTGGATCATGACCGCCTGCACTCAGTTACTCAAGATCCGGTCATCTCTCTTCTGGACTATTGTAATGTGCTCAATGGGACTACACATTTGCAAAATTCAACTGATGCAAAGCAGAGCAGCAAGAGCAATCTTTGGGGTCCCCTAGGATGGCCCTTATTATACCTTTGCTTCATTGGTTACTGGTCAGTTTCCAAATTCAGTTGAAGATATTGGCTATGACCTTTAAAGCCCTTAATCAGTGGTGGAATTCAATTTTTTTTACTATCAGATCTATGGGCGTGGCTTGGTGGGCGTGGCAGAGGAAGGATATTATAAAATATCCAGTCAGAGGTGGTATTTCCTGGTTCTCTGAACTACCCAAAATTTCTGCTACCGGTTCTCAAGAACAAGTCAGAACCTGATGAATACTACCTCTGCCCTTAATGGCATAGGTCCAGGTTACCTGATGAACCATCTTGTCCCGCTAGAACAAGCCTGTAGTACTCATGCTAGCAGAGAGGGCCTACTATGGATCCCATCAAACAAAGAATTCTGACTATCAGGATCCTGAAGAATCTCCTTCTCTGCTGCAGCACCCACCCTTTGAAACATCCTGCTGCCCCCACCCTTCTATCCTTCCTCAAGAGCCTGAAGATCTGGCTTTACTGGTTGGCCTGGGGATCAGATGGGGGAATTCCACGTTGGAAGTTGTTGCTAGATTGAGGGCAGATTCCACGTACACCTCTTGTTGTCTGGTCTATTCTATTGTTCTATTGTTTTACTTCTGTTCACACTCTTCATTTATTCCTTTTTGTTGTTATAAGCTGTCCAGAGTAGCCCACAGCGAGATAGGAGCAAATAAATTTAACAAATAATAAAATAATAATAGCATTGCCTAATATTATCTTAAAACATCTAATATCATAGGAAATTTCATACATTTGTGCAATTTAATAATCTAATTTATTGAATAATCTTCTACATGACAATGGTTACTTTGTTATAGTCAGAATGCTTCAAGCTAGTCTTCAAATAAAATCCATTATGTCAAAATACATCTGAAATACAGTGAAAATGTTATGTCAAGATTTTCCATTCTATCGAGATAATGTATATTTGAAGTTGAATATTTAATGTAGCTGTAGAAATATTTATCATACAATGCAGTGAAATAAAGTAAGTTTCAGAGGCATCCTTCAAGTTTAACAAAGTATGCATTTCCTAATGACATTTTTATAGTTCTTTCTTGAGAATTTGGCTTTGAGTAAAACTTCTAAATGTTTGATCACATTGTTAATTCATTTTGTTCCTTTAGATTATTTATAACTTTAATCAGAACAAGAATCATTATAAAAAAATTACTTAGCAACTGATATCTATGTCAATTTCAAGTTATTTGTTTTAAATGCTACAATGTTCTTTTCCCCCAATACTTTATTAATCTGAAAAAAGGATATAACTTAAGTAATTTGCAAAATGAGAGAAGCATGATAGATCTGCTGAAAATACAGTAAACTATTAAACACGATTTCTACTCAGTTGGACTGTTTTAAAATTCAATGTTACCTTCTTTTCAGGTAAAGTTTTCCAGTTCTCTGAAGAATATTAGCATCAATAATTTATCAGTGCTCACGTACAAGAAATAGTCTTCTTTGCAGTATTGATACTCACTCTGTCTTTGTCATCAGCCACATCACGGAGAATGTCATCACTGTCTAGGATTCCACCATCACTATGTTCTAGACGATGCACCTGTATCCAGTAGTTTGGATCCTGCACACACAAAAAGAAAACTATTAGATATCACAAAACATCTATGGCTTATGAGTCAATAACTATTGCTTATTTGATGGTGCACTCCACAATGAATTTTCATGCCTTCCAAGTAAAGTTGCCTTCTATAAATCAATTGCATTGATAGTAATAGCACTTACTTATATAGTGATTCACAGTACTTTACAGCCCTCTCTAAGTGGTTTACAGAGTCAGCATATTGCCCTCAACAATCTGGATCCCCATTTTACCGACCTTGGAAGGAAAAAAGGTTGAGTCAATCTTGAGCCTGGTGAGATTCAAAGTGCCAAATTACAGGCAGCCAGCAGTCAGAAGAAGTAGCCTTCTAACCACTGTGCCTCTAATGGCATTGATCACTGAGGAGTGTGCTGGCGAGCTAGTTAAAATGCAGTACTGTAGTCTAACTCACTGCCAGCAGTTTGATCTTGACCATCTCAAGACATTGACTCAGCCTTCTATCCTTCCAAAGTCAGTAAAATGAAGACCCAGATTGTTGGAGGCAATATGCTGACATTTGTAAACCACTTAGAGGATGCTGTAAAGAACTATGAAGCAATATATAAGTCTAAGTGCTATTGCTATTGTGTCATTTAGTTGTAGCGGATGCTCAAAATATCCAAATATTAAAATTGAATATTAATCATTGAAAAAAATCAAATTGGGATTTTTTTAAAATGAAAAAAATCAAATTGGGAAACCTGTGAAAGTACTTGATGCTACTACGGTGACTTTTTATACAAGAACATGTGTAACCAGCGGAAAATGTTTACTCACATATTCTAAATAGCATCTCTTTCAGTAGCCAAGCATGAATTAGGATTGCCGTATTTCATTGCAAAGATCTGAAGAACCAGAAGAGGGAAATTACCATCTAACAACAGAAAATTACATCTAACAATTAAAAGAAAGAAAAAAAATTAAAAAAGAAATACACTAAGGTTATAAGGATTATTTTTTTAAAATAAAAAAGGAACAGAAAATTGCAATACATAATCAATTTTCCAAGATATTCCACATAACTATTTCAGTGAATCTTTACCATATTTGATTATAATCCATATAACTATAAGCAATGTATTGCAAATAATGTAAATTTTGTAAACCAGTGAGAAGTTATATTTTTATCATTCCAATGTAGTAAGATAAGTTTCAAGTTTTTCTATCTACTAATAGAGGTGAGGAAAATCCAGTTTCTTCATTTAGATGTCTATTTTCACCTGTCTATGGTTTTTTTTAAAATCAGAATATTTAACCTTGCCTCAAAATTGATTCAATATATGCAAAGACCTCCTCCCTTAAAAGAAATAATTAGAGAACCTCATATAAAAATATGTATAAATGATGCATTAATTCCATGATGATTTACCCAAAACTTTTCCATAAAGCAGTGGAGTCTAGAAAAGCAAATAGGCTTAATTTTTTTCCTTGAATAAAACATATTAAGAACTCCTAACTTTTTTTAAAAGCTCAGATACAGCCATCCAGTATCTGAGAAGCAGTCATGTCCCAATCTCTACAACAAAAGAGACCTACTATGGATCTATCTATCAAAGAATGTTAACTGGTAGGATCCAGGAGAAGAGCCTTTTTCTGCTGTGGCCCACACCCTTTGGAGGGGAGATTCCTCTCCACCCTTTTGGCCATCTGCAAGAACCTTAAAACCTGCCTCTATCAGCTGGAGTGGGCCCCGATGGGAGTGACAGTGTAGAAAGAAGCCTCCTATTCTAATCTTTATTCAATGTCTCTTAGCCGTATTCATTTTTATATTATCTTTTTATCACTTTGTAAGCCACCCAGATTTGTTTCA
This sequence comes from Laticauda colubrina, assembly GCA_015471245.1. Lineage (NCBI taxonomy): Eukaryota > Metazoa > Chordata > Lepidosauria > Squamata > Elapidae > Laticauda > Laticauda colubrina. The sequence goes on from BLBF01000043.1 coordinate 12,717,761, forward strand.
ACAGTGAGAAGGATGGCATAAATAAATTTAATAAATATATAAAAAAATAAACCTAAGAGGTAGATGCATTTGTACATGCATGTAATGGAACCCTGTGCATGAAAATGACTTGTTTGTAAGTCAGGTGAGTAGGGTACCCATGTAACTAAACAGTAGCTTGTCATGCCATGTGCATAACCTGCTATGAAAGAAAATTTGGCTCTTCCCGGAAATATACAGTAGGGAATTGAAATGTTTAATTGTAAATGTATTAACAGTGGCTAGAATTGTATTTACTAAAAATTGGAAAAATTAGAAAATACCAACACAGGAGGAAGTTATTAAAAAAAATGGAATGTGCTGAAATAAGTAAACTGACATTCAAAATTAGAGAACAAGAAGATAAACAATTTTATAAGATATGGGATTTATTTTATCAATGGTTAGACAAAAAGATACAGTAATGAAATATGTTAAGAGAATTTTATAATCCTAGGATAATAGAATTATATAGAACATAATATAAAAATGTACTACTATTGGATAGACTTAGGATGATGTAATGAATTGTTATAATATAAATTAATTTAAAATTTTGAATATCTCATATAAAATGATAGAATAATAGTTTAGTCAAATAAAAGATTAACAATGATAATAATGTATACATATCTTTTAGATAGATAATATGAGCATTTATAGAAATGGTAAGTGAGGACTATGGAGAGCATGCACAAAAGATTTGTAACCAACCGACACACTGTATGTAGATAACTGGAAGATGGTTTTATGTTTTATGTTTTGTTTGTGTATGTTTGTCTAAAAATAAAAAAATATTTTTAAAAAAGGAAAAAAAATTGGGCTGAACATCAAAGCTGCCTGGGCTGCAGTCAGGCATCAGAACTTTGACAGTGATAGAGACTGACAGGAAGCCAGTATGGATGACTGAAACCAAGCACCAGCAAGATTTTAGTAACCAGGCAGCATCAAAAGGATGAGCTTAGTTAGCGATGCCAGTTCAAAATTAATTATGGGCATGGAAAAATAAATGTAATAGTTTTCTCAAGGCAAAAGATTCAAAACAAGGGAGAGAAAAATGTCTTCCCCTTCTTGAACTTGATTCAATAGTTCAATATTTCTGAAATTGTTTTCTTCCTCTAACCAAATGAATCCATTTGTAAACTTTGACATAGATAGAACAGATGGTATGAAGCCAAGGGCATTGTTAGATTGGAGCAAATAAGCAACTAACACATTCTTCAACCATTAATCACAAACCAGTTATGCTTGGAGCCAATAGTAGAGAATGTTTGACAAAGATTTGGTTGAATATAATAGCTGCTGGGTTTTTTTTAATGCAGGTGAACCTTTTGAAGTTGTCAGGTTAACTAAGGTTGTAGGAGACTTAATGATATGAATTCAGGAATGTTCACAGAGCAATTCAAAAAGAAACAACTACTGTAAAGCCACAATTTCATATTTCACAATACAGTTTATCATATTTGTTTACCTGTTTAGAAACAGCATTATAACAATAATAAATTACTATGACGTATGACGTACTATATAGCAGTATGTCAACCTAAAAATAAATATTATTGATTTACACAGTTTATAAAGAATTATTAACAATTGTTACCTTTTATTATTCTTGTAAAATGCTGTTTTAAACATAAAATTTAAAGCATGAATATGGTAAAATGATGATGATGATGATGATGATGATGATGATGATGATGATGATGATGATACGAGCTCACTTTTTGGATAACAGATTTAGTTGTGGCTGTCTAATAAGTGTGCAAATAGCAAAAAAACAGAAACAAGGAAAAATAACTAACAAACGAAATCCATATGGTGACTACAAATAACAATATAAAATCTTGTATTTATCATTAAATGTAGACTATGCAGAGACATATTGGGTCATTTTATCATTTTTAAAAAGAAATAGATAACATGCTCATATTAAGGAACTATCAGCTTTCCCAATCAGGGTTATACATTTCCTTCCTTCAGGCCAATTGGGAAAACCATAACTTTTCATGTATTTTAAGAATAATGTACTAAAATCTCTGAATGTAAAGTTTTTTACCAAAATTCTATTGACATATGCAGCAATTTCAAAGGAAAGCAAGGCTACAGCTGGACAGGATCAAATCATATGAACTCAAGAATATTCAAATTTCTTCCAATGCCAACATTATAAAATCTGAAGTCCATGCCTTTTTAAGCATTTGTTTAAATGGTCCATAAGACAATAATATTTCAATGAATCAACTATATTTTTAAATCCTAAAATCTTTACAGACATGACCCACTGATTCTCCAGAATTGGATATGCTAGGTCTTCACTCCATAATTTAGGTATATAGTAAAATTTTTCATTTTCCATTTTACCATGTAATTGAATTGTTGATTCTTGTGCAAAATTATAACTACCTCAGAGGTTGCTAGACTATCCGGCTCATAGTGTAAGTTTCAGCTGTATATATCACGAAACAAATATTACAATGAGAGTCATATTCAGCATAATGTACAATCTGTAAAATATTTTTATAACCATTAGAAATCAATGGTTCCAAACATGTTGATTTGTTTGGCCCAATATTCAAAGTAAAAATCTACTCTGCTATTTTCTAATTTGTAGCACTTGAGACTATATTCCTGGCACTTTTCAAAGTTGAAAATGAAGAGCCACTTTAAATAAACCTGGCACAATTTCAGAGATATTACATGCTTATATTCCAAGGAGACCAAAGTCATAAAGTCTCGTTCCAAAATGTATCTTATTCCAAAATATATAAATCAGTGGTGGCAAACTTTTTTCGGCTCCCATGCTGATAATTGTTTGTGCACTCGTTCACTTGCGTGCCAACACCCAGAAGATAATATGTGCTGCCCCCACCCCCCTGCGCACATGTGCATGATCCTCCGTAGCATGTTGTGCGCAATCCCCTTGCTGCACTCATCTGCACATGTGTGCACGATTCCCCCGCCACACACTGCAAACCTCTGTGCATACGTGTGTGATCCCGTTGTCACATGCCACTCATCTATGCATGTGCAAGATTCCCCCACTGCGTGCCTCTGCGCATGCATGCACAATCCCCTTGCCACGTTCTGCTCTTCTGTGCATGCGCATGATTCCCTTGCCACGCAATGCTCATCTGCATATGCGTGCCCAATCCCTCCATGTACCACACATCTCTGCACATGTGCACGTGTCTCCCACAAATCCCGCCCCCATGCATGCACACAGATACCCAACAATCAGCTGTTGGGCGGCGGTATGCATGTAGGCGCAGTGGGGCACTTCCAGGCAAGCTCTCACATGCCAGGGAAATGGCTCTGTGTGCCACTTCCAGCATGTGTGACATAGGTTTGCCATCACGGATATAGTTCAGGAGTGGGATTCAATTTTTTAACAATCAGTTCTGTGGGCATGGCTTAGTTTGTGAGGCTAGGTGTTGTTTGGTGGTCATGTGACTGGGTTTACACGGCTTGGTGGTCATGTTATTGCCTGGGCGTAGCCAATTCAATATCACTCACATTGAGGCACACATCTCCTCACCTGGCCTCTCATGACTGGGAATGCTGCAACAGTCATAAGTGTGAAAAATGGTCATAAGTCACTTTTTTCAGTGCCATTCTAACTTTAAATGGTCACTCCACACAAGCAAAGAACCAACAAAGGTGAGGAAAAAAACTCCAGAGAAGTTCCTGAAATAGGAAGTCTCGTCCTGCCAGGGTTAATGGAGAGGCAGTTTCTGTAAGCAACACCAGAATGTTTCCTTCATGCCTTCCTTACAGGATTAGGCTAATAATTTCTTCTAACAACCGGTTCTCCGAACTGCTTGGAATGTTAATAACCAGTTCTGGAGAATAGGTGCGAACTGGTAGAATCCCACCCCTGATATAGATGATAATATAAAGGTCTAAAATCTTATAGAATTAAGTTTAATTCTAACATTAAACTTGTCCCAAAATATTTTATCTTTGTTATATTTAATGAAATTACAGGTATTTTTACAGGTATACATTCAGACATATATGGTGACACATTTTGAAAAAAATCACAAACCCAAATATTTTAAAGGATCTAAGAAAATTGACAATCCTAATCCTATATAAGAATCTAGAGTAGGTTCCAAAAACAACAAATAAGACTTGTTTTATTTTAAGACTAATGGTACAATAAACTGTATTGCTGTTGTGAGTTTCAATTATTTTGATTATGACATTAGCTATAACTTTAATAGTTTATAGAAGAACACTTTATATTGAATGAGTGCCACTGCACAATATGTTAAGACAATCTAATGTACAAACTAAGGGTGGGAGAACCAAACCAAAGATGAGGGAAAACAAGATATACTTGGGTGCCATGATATAACTTCATAGGTTGAAAAACAAATCAGTTTTTAATAAATGTAGCCACTAGGTGGAGATGCTAAATTGTAATACTGTACAATGAACAAAAGAGAGTGAAAGCGAAAAGCCCAACCTTACTAGAATACATTATACATTTAATTTGAATCCTATCAAAAGCCTTTTCAGCATGTAACTGGATTAACAGCCAATTCCAATTTATTTGCTGTCATAACCATGCTATCAATCATCACATAAATATTGTCATATACTTGTTTTATTTATCGATCTAGATTGATATGGATGAATTATAGATAATATAATCCTTTGTACCTCATGGCTAATATTTCAGGCAATATTTTACTGTCCACATAAAGCAATATATTGATCTTTACTTTGCACATCTTACACGATTCTTTCTCAAGTCTTAATATTACTGTAATATAATCCTCATAAAACAATAAAGGAAATACAGAAATATTAAATGATTTATTAAAGACTTCCAATGATAAGCCTCTAAAATGCTTTTGGAGAAATCCATGTTTATTATATTTAATCAGTATAATATATGTAGCTTTTAGTTCTTCACTATATAATCACAGGATTTTGCCAACTCCATTGCTACAGAATTTCTTTTTCTTTTTAATTAATGTCATAACATTTTCTTTTTCTTCCCACATTTCCCTCCAAGTGCAGAGTCCACTTTTTGGTGGATCAATAAAAAGTTCATCTCTTGTTCATCTACTGATTGCAACAGGAATTGACCCACTGGCTTGTCACGTGAGCCTGACATTGTGAGCTGAGAGGGAGGAATTGGCCCAAAGTCAGCCGGCTTTCATGTCTAAAGTAGGACTAGAGTCTCCTGTATGTATGGCATTTTGTTCTTATATATGACAATGGTAGTAAGATTTCATGCCTAAAGTAGAACTAGAAGTCACAGTCTCCTGGTGATTAGCCAAAAGTCATCCAGTCAGCTTTCATGTCTAATGCCTAAAGTGGGATTAGAACTCCATCTCCTGGTGACTGGCTCAAAATTACCCAGTCAGATTTCATGCCTAAAGTGGTACTAGAACTAAGACTCTTCTGGTAATGATCCCAAATTGTATGGCAGTTTGTTCTTAAATATGACAATGGCAGCCAGATTTCATGCTTAAAATAGGACTAGAATTTACAGTCTCCTAATATTTAGCCAGCTTACTACTCAACCAAACTGTTTTCAAATTCCAAGATATTTTCCCAGATTCTTTCTCCTGAGCATTGTATATTAGGAATAATTCAGTTACTAAAACATATATCCAACATCCAAGCATATATCCAAAACAATTTTTTCTCTAAGTCATATATAACACATATTGAAACTAGCTTTTTGATACACTCCTTCTCTTCACAATCTCAATTTTGTGTGTGTGTGTACGTGAAATATTTAATGTGCTATGTGAGTTAGGTGGCATAGGTACATATTTTCCCCCTCCCAATCACTTCACTGTTGGCAGCAGAGCTCAAAAGAAAACAAGTAGAAAAAGAAAGCTTTTATGCTCATAAAGAAAATAGATTATAACGAAGTTATAATTCTTCAATCTTACAAGTTGGACCTCCCTTGCTCTGCTCCCTCATAGTTCTTAGCTTGTATAAAAGTTTAAATTTATAAGAGCTTTAACAAATTAACCTAGGGGATTAAAAAAACAACACTGGAAAGCAGAATCTGAGAGGGCAAAATAATGAGTGAGTAAACAGAAAGACCCACAAAAATTCAACTCTGCTCATATTAGTTGTGTGTGGGTTCTGAAAATTATCTGGAAGAAATGCTCCAGATCTGGCATGCTTTAAAAAGTTAACCCCTTAAAGCAGCCTTCCATAGAAACTTGAAAAAAAGAATGCGGCTATTTTAACTCATAACCAAGAGGTTGAGAAGTGCTTGTAAAAAACATTCAAGTATTTCTTCTAAATCAATTTTGAAGCACGTAAATAATTGAATCCAGAATGTCCATTGCTGAGCAAGGCAGTTGTGAAGGGAATTGCACCCAATGTTAGTTTTTTTGCCATGGTTATGGTGAATCTGGCTTCTCCTCCCCTCATTCAATTTTCTTGTTGGATTGAGAAAGTCACAAATGTTGGCCACCTGGATTCTGCAACCATTATACACATCAATTGCCAATCACCTAAATTTGATCACGTGCCCATAAAGATGCTGCAATTATCATAAATGTGAGGACTGGCCATAAGCCACACTTTTCAGTGTCACTGTAACATTAAATGATCTCTAAATGGATCGTTGAGAGTCAAGGACTTTCTGTATACATATAAAAAGGCTATAGGTACTTATTAAAATGGCAGTTTTTTAGATGTAAAAAAAAAATCTAATAAATCACTTCGGAATTTTTTCCCACTTTTAAGACATAATATACAAGTGTACAATTCAATTGAAAAACAAACTGAAATCTTTGGAGGGGAAAATAAAACAATCAATCAATGGAACAGCTTGCCCTGGGAAGTTGCAGGAGCATCATCACTTGAGACTTTCAAGAAAAGATTGGACTGCCATTTGTCAGAAATGGTGTAGGGTTTCTCACTTCGGAGGGGGATTTGGACTAGATGACCTACAAGATCCCTTCCAACTCTGATTTTCTGCTATCTAATAAAAAAATACAATAACATGGTTTCTTAAATGTGCACATTAGCTTGTCAGTAAGAATGTGGCTGTGTTCAGAATTAACTAATCGTATTCAAACTGATGGTACATAGTAGTACACGCCTGCCATCAATTAAAACGACTGATCAAGCCCATATAACATTCAGAAGCTGTGCCAGGATTTTTCTGAGTTGTTTCTTATAGCAATAGGCATGGTCTGCCAAGAGTTTCCAAAGCATTAAAAGGATATGATTGTTAGAAGGTATCAGACAGAAAGGCACAAAACAATTTCCAAAATATTGGATATACCATGGAACCTAATGAAGTGAGTTATCAACAAGAAGAGAAAATATGGCATAACAGACACATTTCCAGCAACTGGGTGTCCTTCCAAAATAGGTCAAAAAACAAGAAAATTGGTCCGAGAGACTACCAAGAGACCTACAGCAACATTAAAGGAGCGAGTAGGTACTGGTTGTGTACCACATGTGACAACAATTTTCTGTATTTTTATATGTCTGAGCTGTGGGGTAGGGTGGCAAGATGGAGCTTTTTCTTACAAAAAAAATCCTTTACATTTTAACAGGTATGTGAAAAATTTTTAATATCCATTTTATACTGCAAGCGGACACCTAGGGCCTCACTGTTTTGGATTACAATTCGCCCAGGTAAAAGTCCCAAATTTCTCAACTCCGTATTTTTACCTGATATATTGTGTGAACCATACCACATACACTCACATATAAATCCATCCATAGTTAGGATGCCTTGGGTTTTTTAACTCAAATACTGTGAAAAATATTCAACTTGTGAATAAGACAGCTCTCAAAATGTTTATATTTTAATTTTCATAATTGGCATATCCATGGTTAATTGACAGATTAGCCATTTCTCATGGTGCTTTGGTTAAAATGTCAGCTTAGCTATAAATGGAGTTATCAGCAAACATATATAAAGAAGAGGGAAGTGCTGTATATACTCACAAATAAGCCCATCTTCAGATAAGCCAAAACCATTTTTGGGATGCATTTTGGCATCTAAAATTCTTGGCTTATTTGTAAATATATATGGTAAGGAGCTGCTGAAAGGCCAGGATGAACAGGTTGTTCTACAAGCTTTAAAACTGACTTCTTGTGCCAAACAAGAGTAGACAACCCATTCACTTTAGCCAAGTGTATTAAAAGCATGCTTAATATATCTTTATAATCAGATTTTAAAACCAAGAATATTAAAAGTTAAAACATTATTGAGGCATATGCTGTAATCTACAATAGTTCAATTGTACAAGAAAAAGGCTGGAAATACAACAGAGATACACTTAGTGCATACTAGCCAACCGGTGCCCTGTTTGGATATTGTTTGAGAAATATCTTCTTATTTAAACAGAGAAACAGAACAATCCCCGGTGGACAAAAAGCAGTGAGAATGGGAATGACTTCTGACTTCCTGCCAGCTTCCCCATTGATTCTTTCCCTCCCTCCCTCCCTTCCTCCCTCGACAGATAATTTACTTGAACATGTATGTATGTATGTGTTCTATATGTAAAGTGGATGACTCCAAATCTACAAACCTGATTGGCTAATAAAATGAACACTGAATTGGTTCACTAGGAACCAATCCAAAGAGCTGCCAAAAAGGCGGCAAATCTAAACAACTGCCATTGGCTGCAAGCAGGCAAGCCAGCCTGTATAAAAGGCTGGCCCCGGCTTCAGCCAAGCGTTCCTTTTTACTGAGTAGTTTGTAATAAAAGTATTTGTTGTTGGAACCCGGTCTACCTCGTGTGTTTTCCGAACAAAACACTGGCGACGAGGATGGGATCGTCCTGAACGGAAAAAACCTGCACGCGGTGATAAGAAGTCCAGATTACAACCAAGATGTCTGGAAACAACGCACCGCCCGCACCCTTCAATCCCAACGAAGAGGATTGGGATATCTATGCTGATCGCTTCCAAATGTACTTGGAGAGCAATGAAATGGAAGGCATTTCCGAGCAACGCAAGAGAGCCATGTTCCTGACGCACTGCGGGCCAACAGTTTTTAAAATGGCAAAAGCCCTCGCGAAGCCCCGGGACGTTAAACAACTAACGTGGACAGAATTGCAGAGACTCCTCAAAGCACACTACGCTCCGATGGTGTCTAACTTAATAAAGCGACACGAATTTTACCGCAGAGACCAGAGAGAGGGAGAGACCGTCGCCGATTTCATCGCTGCCCTCAGACAAATAGGGGGTGAGTGTGAATTTTTTAACATAGACGAGGCAATGAGAGATCGCGTGGTGTTAGGCCTGAGAGACTCGACCGCACAGAGTAAATTGCTCAACAAGCCCAACATCACCGTTACCGAAGCCATCGCGGAAGCTACAGCCGCTGAAGCCGCGAAAAAATCTGCTGTAGCCATTAAAAAGAAGAACACACACAGCGAAGAATCACCAGCCAAAGATAGAAAGCATCCTGCCACCACAACCCACTACGAAGAGTCGGGCGAAACAAATGAATCGAGCGAAGAGGACGACGAGGTCCACCGTTTGCTCACGAACAAAAAAGAGCGCGAAAGGAGAAATTGGCGGGAATGCGCTGGCTGCGGAGGAAACCATCCACGAGCCGAATGCAGATTTCTCGATGCCATCTGCCGACATTGCAAAAAACGAGGGCATATCAAGAAGGTCTGCAGAAACAAAAAATTCTACAGCCCGACGAGACGCAGAAATTCCCCAACACGAGCCGAGCCTAAACGAGCCGAAAGAAAATGGCAACAAGAGAAGCGAGCCAATACACACCAAACTGTCATTATACAGAGCGCTCAGACGGAAAGTGGGAGAAAAATTAAAGTCATCGTGGAAATCGAGGGAAAACACTGCAAGATGGAAGTGGACTCGGGGTCCTTCCTCTCCATGGTATCGTGGGACACAATTAAACAGTTAGTCCCAGGTATCAAACCCAAAGAATTGAAGAAGCAGCACCTAACCCTCAAGGACTATCAGGGAAACCAAATCCCTGTGATTGGCATGGGACATTTCCGAGTCGCCTACAAAAATCACATCAAGGTGCTTCCGCTGACCATAGTCAACCAAGACAGACCAAGCCTCTTGGGCATCGAATGGTTCACGCCATTGGGCATCGGGATGACCGGGGTCGATCGAGTGACTACAACCGGCTGGGAAGACGACCTCATCCGAGAATTCCAGGACGTTTTTGATGGCTCACTGGGCAAGTACCGGGGAAACCCCATTTCTTTCAATCTAAACCCCCAAATAGCCCCACGAAGAATAAAAGCCAGGCGAGTTCCTTTTGCACTAAAGGCAAAAATAGAGGAACAGCTGGACAAATTAGTAGCCCAAGGGGTGTTAGAACCTGTGGACCATGCCAAGTGGGAAACGCCTATTGTCACACCCATTAAACCTGACGGGTCCATCAGAATCTGTGGTGACTATAAGGCTACCCTGAACCA
>BLBF01000043.1:12748187-12759410 GCA_015471245.1 Laticauda colubrina
CAGAATCATCAGAGAAGCCATAGAGATTGAAAAAAGACCTGACAGCATGAATAGAAGAGATGATTCCACCAGACTGTCAATCATTTGGAAGCCTGCACTCTCAAATAGAAAGATCTCCATGCCACAAGCCAGGCAAACACCTGGGCAAAAACAGACTCCCTCTGATAGCTCCAACCTAACCCCCCCACCAGGCACCCAGGTGAAACCCAGCTTGCTAATGAAGAGCAGCCGTCCCTTCACACGGAGCCAAGCTGCACTAAAAGCCTCCAACACAAGAACAGACTGTTGCCAGCCAATCAAAGCCACAAAACAGACAGAAGAAACCAGGAACACCAGTCAATCAAACTCCAAGTCCAATGAAATAGGTCCAGGCTCCCAGCCAATCAGAATGAACCAGCCTCAAATTTAAAAACCAGGAGCTGTAAGACCCACATCCATACAGAAGCCTGATGATGGCAGATGAGATTCTGCTGAAACGTTGCTACAACTTTAACAGAACTACAATGACGTGGGATAATACCCGAAGGAAGCTGAACAGCACACATGTAAGTACCCGCGATAACTTAAAATATATATATATATATATATATATATATATTTGTGAAACCTCTACTCGCCAGCCTTTTTGTATATTTTAAATTTAGTAATATTTTTATTTTTGCTTTTTATTTTATCCTTTTTCTTCTTTGGTTTTTTGGGCCTTTTTATTATTGGATTTTTCCATTTTGGATCATAATTGACTACTCTATCAGATGGATTGAAGGTCAAAAAGAATTTGAAGTTTTTTGAAGCATTAAAATGAAAAAAAAAGTGAGAAAAAGAAGAAAGTGTTAAATGAAATAGACTGTGTGTATTTGGATTGCTTGGTGACTTTGGGACTTTTGGAAATTCTTATTTGAATGATTAAAATTATTTGGGCCGTTTAAATTTTTTCTTTTTTTTACAATGGCATTACTTATGGATGAACTGAAAATGGAATTTATAAAATATAATCAAGAGAAACAAGAAGGGAAGGATTCTTTTGGCTCTATTTTTCATTTTTTACAAATGGCAATTTCTACATATGAGAAACTACAAGAACAAGAAGATTGGGATGAAGAAGAAACCATCCTTAATGAACAAGCAACTTTATCTGGGGAAGAAAGGGGAAAGAGGAGAAAGAGAATGGAGAATTTAAGACTTAAAAAAACAACCAAAAAAGGGAAAAACAAGGTGAAAAGTGGACACAATATCAGAAAGCAACAGAAAAGAGGAATACACAAGAGGGTGGAGATTAAGAGACAAGGGGGTAAAAAGGGTAGAGGGGAGAAACAAGGGAGGAAAGAAGGGAAGGGAAGCTACAAAGGTTTGAAACTAGATGTAAAGAAACAGATTTTATTTAGAGATAATGGGTAAACATATAACTGAAAAAGAGATTCTGCAAAGGTACATAAGATTGTGTTGTTGTATCTGTATTTGAAATAATGTTAGAAAATTGGAATAATATGTGATTATAAAATGGGACAAAATATTTAATGTAACTTAGCGAATTTTTTTTTTAAATAAAATAAATGAAATTAAATAAGAAGTGAATTAAAGAAAGTAACTAAGCAAAATCTATAAGTGTTCCCATAGAAGTATGATATTTATTTAGAAAGGATTGTGTAAAATGTTTAAGACTTAAATGAATATTAATTTTAATGATATAATTTCAATTGCTATGGATTGTTGTTTTAATTATATTATATATCAAAAAAAAAACTTTTTTCTTTCTGTTTTAAAATATTGAGTTTATTTTTAGAATGTATTACGCAGAATCCGAATGAAAATTATGTGTTATGTTAAGCTTTAAAATTAGGGGAAGGATAAGTATGACAAGGCATTATACTCCAATCAGTCATTACAGAAGAAATTTTGTGTTAATGAGAAAAAATAATAGACAGCTGAAACAGGACAGACAAAAGATATAAGTATGATTTAAATTGAGATGAAATAAATATAATAGAATTAAGAGAGTGAAAAGAGGGGAGAAGCTATATAGAAAATGTAAAATAGTAAATAAGAAATGGAATTGCTATATAAAAGTAAGCATGAACTTGAATTTATGTCTGTACAAAAAGATGTAACTCGGGATCAAACTGCCGTCCAAAAAGATATTTTATGTTTTCTATGTTTTGTGTTTTGTTGGTATATGTTTGTTTGTTAAAAAATTAATAAAAATTTTTTCAAAAAATAATAATAATAATAATAAAGGCAGGATATAAATTAATTAAACAAATTAATAACCAATATAGTGTTCTAGACAGAGTCTTTTAGCGTTATCTAAAATAATATAAGGCATTGGAAATCAAAAATACCTATAAAATTTTAGATTGCAGGCAAAGAAGTTGCCTTTTTTTTTTCATTCTATTCTAATAGTTTTTAAGAAATGCTTTCTGTCACTTTAAAAAAAAAGCCCTGTCTCACAAATATAAAATTTAATATAACCTCTTTTCCAATGTGTAAAACCAAATAAACAAAAAAGAAACCCTCCTTAAGAATGTGTATTTTATTACAATGACCTGTCTTACCGTTCAGCAAACTGGCTGTAGACAAAACAATATTCTAACTACAGGACTTTGCTTACCCAAATCTGAACACCATTAACAGTGGGAGGAAAAGCAGTACTGCAAAACTAATGAGCAGATCAATAACAAGATGGGCAAATGCAGCTATTCAGATCTAAGCAGGACCGTCTTCATTAAAGGCCCGGTCCCACTGGCCGACAGATGAAAAACGTATGCATAAAGGACACAGCGGATGAACAAAATTTCGGGGGTGGCTCCATCCGTTGTCGTCCACTCCAAAAAGTGGTGAAAATTTGCATAAACAGAACCGAAAAGAACGGAAAAGAACGGACGTGGGTAGTATGTAATGGGGTTGTTAAACGGATGTATATTGGAAGCCTAGTGGATGAAAGCGGATGGAAGCGGATGACACATCCAAAGGGGTTCCGGGGAGAATTTCAAAGCGGACGCATAGCGGAAGGGGAGGATGCATAGCGGATGAAGCGGATGCATCACGGACACCTATAGGAAACAAAGGGGATGCCGGGCAGATGTATATCAGATGCAAAGCATTCACTGCGTATGTGGGGAGTATAAATTGTGTCAGCTCCGCGGATATAAAAGGATGCAGCACGCACGCAGTCAGCATACAGGGGAAAGATGTGCTGTCACATACATCTTGCAGGAACAACATGGTTCGTCAGTCAGGCAAGAAGAGGAAGCCTGTGCCTACTTGTTCCAGCCCTGGCAAGGTGAAGAAGGCCAGAACCAGCATCCCACCCCCTGGCACTGACTCTGAAACTGCTGCTGCTGCTGCTGCTGTGGTGGACCAGCCCCAAGGCCCTCAAAGTGCTGCTGCTGAAGGCCCTGCTGCTCAAGTCCCTGAAGGCCCTGCTGCTCAAGCCCCTGAAGGCCCTACTGCTCAAGCCCTTGAAGGCCCTGCTGCTCAAGCCCCTGCCAAGGGAAGGAGAAAGGAGAGAGGAAACAGGACACCATTTCCGAGGAGCATCAGGATGAGGTGCTGGAATGGCTGAGGGAGAATGAGTACCTCTGGAGAAAGGACCACAGATTCTATCGCGACACCAAGAAGAAGCAGGCAGCTTGGAGAGACAAGGCAGAGAACCTGGGGTACACTGCAGAAGTACTCCTAGGATGATGGAAGCACATGCACACCTGGTATGGCAAGCTATACCTCAAGAAATCCAGGCAGGCCGCTGTCAAGTTCACTGTCCAGGAGATGTACATCATGGACAAGTGCAGTTTCCTGGAGGGTGAGATCCGCCACCGAGGAGCAACCCCTCTGAGACCCTTCTCCCTCAGATAGCCCACAGACAGCCAGTCCTCTTCCAGCCAGGAGCCAGCTACCATGTCCAGGTAGGTGTCTTCAGAGGGCCCTATGGCAGAGACCCCCCCCCCGACAGCTGCACTCCCCATGCCAGCAGACTTGGAGGATCCCGTGGAGGATGACGCCCTGCTGTCACAAATGGAGGAAGAAGCAGCAGCCACCAGATGCCAACCCACCCCCAGCTCCAGAGGATGCAGGCAGAGAGGCAGACTGGAGGGCCAGGACCACAGTGTGCTGTTGCAAATCAGGGACACAATGGAGACCAGCACAGAACTTCTCTCTCAGATGGTCCACAGCGACATATCATCCTCAGACCAGAAGCCCTTCATCACCTACGTGAGCCTAAGGGACCTGCCCGATGCCAGTACCAGGTGATGAAGCAGAAGTTCACAGCACTTCCGCACAACCCTCAAGATCCAGCTGAAGCTGCTCCTATCCAGTCCAGGTCTGCTCCTCCATCCCAGGCTATTTCACAGCCCTTCCATGGCTTTCAACAGCCCTCACCTACCAAGGCTACGACTACCAGGGCTTCCCACACCAGAAGCAGAACTTCCCAGTCCAGGCCCAGGTTGATCGGACATCATAGACACCAGTCCTCACCCAGCTGCAGACCAGACAGCCCCACTACACTCCTCCTTCCTCCACCCCACAGCCAAGCTCATCAACGGACAATCTGTCATCAGTATTGGGCCTGACATCTCAAGTCCTTGATGAAGGGACTCTCAATCTCACAGGACTGAGTCATCTCTCGGATAGCTTCCTGAACACACCATCCCCTGTTGTACCCTTGGGGCCAAGCACCCAAATGGTGCCTCAGACCAGCACTCAAGCCACAGCCACCTCCACAGTCCCTGCCCACTTAACAGCTGAGACCATGGACATGACTCAGAGTGACTGAGAATAGTGTCAGAGACTGAGTTGTACTTGTTAAGTTTATCTTTGCTTAAGACACTTAACTTGGTTCATTTTGCTTATTTAATAAAGTCATAAATTTTACCTAAGAAAGTTAATAAAGGTTATCTTTGCTTTCGACACCTGCTTCATTTTTTTTACTAAATAAAGTGTTGGTGAAAACTTTGAAAAAATGGTTAAGCCTTTGCATGCTTGTGGGATAGATAAGGATAGTTATCTACCTCCAACCTCCAGTGCAAGCATAGTGGGACTGTATGGTCCGCCATCCCAGCTGCCACACATATGGACCTTTATTATCAATAACAATTTATTCATTGATCAACACATTTTTAAATAAACAAAGCTCTTTATTAATGCCCTATTCATTGTAGGACCACTCAACATACATGGCACAATCTCATTAGTGTTATGCAACAGTCTCAAGGAAGCATCCATTAATCATCTATCATCCTGTCTTGCCACTCCACTGCTCCAGCTGGAGAGTTGCACCAGTGTCTCAGGAGATTGCGCTGCTTCTTCCCTTCACGTGAAGCTCTGTTGGGGCCTTATACATCCACAATGTCTATCAGGTTTTGTCCTTGCCTCCATTCATCAGGCTCCATGTCCCCATTCCCTTGTTGACGGTCGACAAGTCTGTTCTGCAACACTGGGTAGCGGGTGCGCATTAGATTGTGCAGGATGCAGCAAGCTTCCACAATGCTCCTCACAGTCCCTGGGTGATGCTGCATGGTGGTGAGAAGGACCTGGAACCTGTTGGCCAGTATGCCAAAGGCGGTCTTCACCACCCATCTTGCCCTGGACAGCCTGTTCTGAGGGAGAAAGCGTCATCACCAATGATGAAGTAGGGCACGTCTTGTGTGTCATTGGGTAGGGGGTCTGGATCTGGAAAACCCATGATGAGGTTCCATTGGGATCCAATTCCAGCCCATTGTTGAGGTCACTTGCGTTGTATACCTGGCCATCTGAAGCTGACCCGTTGCAGAAACATCGATGTAGATGAACTTGTTGTCAGCATCAACCATGGCAAAGAGGATGATACTGAAGAAGCCCTTGTAGTTGAAATAAGTGGACCCTGAGTTGGCTGGAGCTTTGCAGGCCACGTGCTTCCCATCTATGGCTCCAATGGTGTGGGGAAAGTTCCACCTCTGATACCACTGCTCTGCAACTTTCCTCCAGCCTTCTTCAGTGGTGGGACACTGGAGGAGCTCCTCCACGTATTCTTCGATGATGGCCTGCACCACTTCTCTGACCACTTTGCTGATGCTGTTGTGTGGCACCCTCCATGCATGCTGCATGCTTCTGTATGTGGTTCCAGAGGCCTGGTGCCGCAGAGTCAGTGCCACCTTCAGTCCAGGGTCCAGGTTGGGATGGAAGTTGGTGCTAGGTTTGGTCAACCTGGGTCTCAGACGCTCTACAACTTCGTCAAACATGACTGGTGGCATCCTCATGAAGTGATGGAATGCACGAGGGTCTTCATTCCTCAGCTCCACCATCAACTGGTCATACAGTCCAAACTCCATTCTTCTCATGATCCATCCTCGAACCCACACAGCTCTTGGACATCTTCTTCTCCTTCTGTATAAAAGTTGAAACAGTCTGAACAGGTTTTGGTTCTGGTGATGAATGAGTGCAGCTATCATACGGACTGTGTCATCATCCATGGTGGAGAACAATTGATGATGTTGAAGAACAAGACCAAGGGTGAAGAGGTCTGTACACCACAGCTGCTGGACTCATACTGAGATCCAGATGATTTTCTCCCCCTTTTTATAGGAAATATCAGTTGTCCGCTAGGTGTCCTTCCACATACTCTAGACATACGCCAGACATCCTAAATATACGAGGTACATCTCAGATACAAACGTTTTGTCCATTTTTAATCCTTTATATACAAGATGCATACGTTTACATCCTTTCTATTTCCGTGCTACTAACGCTGTGTAGACGTTCCATGTACCTTTTGTTTCCTCCCTCTTTCCGTTTTCAGCTGCAGCGGATGTGAGTTGAGGGGATGGCCAGAGGATGCAGAGAGGATACAGCAGGAGTTTAATGGATTATAACGGACATAGAATGTTTGTTGCCCGTATATGTCGCAGATGTACATCATACGTGGCGGAAAGTTCATCCGTTCACAAAATTTGGTGCAGCTCAAAACTTCTTGCACGGATGAAATTGCAGTGGCCAGATGCTCGACGGATAGAGCGTATGAAACACGTATGCAGTGAGTACACAACGGATGCATAGCGTTTTCCAATGGATGGCAAGCTTTTTTTAACGTTTTACATCCTTCTTTGCATCCGTAAGTGCAGTGGGACCGGGCCTTTAATATCAGTATGTCATCAGCATCACTTTTCAGAGCTGAAGAAATGGTGTCATCTACTGGAATATAAAAGTAAGTGGCTTGTTCTACAAACAAATGAAGTGAGAATAAGGCTTTCAAGTGTGGTGACTCTATGACTCTATGACAGCTAGAGGAAATCAAAGAGTTAGGTTACTTCATAATTCTAGATTAACTATTCTGAATAGTTATTCAGTTATA
This sequence comes from Laticauda colubrina, assembly GCA_015471245.1. Taxonomy (NCBI): domain Eukaryota; kingdom Metazoa; phylum Chordata; class Lepidosauria; order Squamata; family Elapidae; genus Laticauda; species Laticauda colubrina. Next base: position 12,755,509 of record BLBF01000043.1, read on the forward strand.
GTTATGCATCACAGTACATTCCATCGCCAATTAAAGTGATTGTTAATTGCATTGTCCTCAATTCTGTGACTTATTTGGTACAGTTGTTAAGGGAATCAACACAGTTGTTGAGTAAATCACATTTGGTAAACAAATCCAGCTTCCCACATTGACTTTGATTGTCCAGCCAGCTTGTTTATTGGTTGCAAGCTGGAAAGGGACAATTTGCCGCAGCCAACTTGCTGCTGCCAACTCATCATGGCCAACTCATCGCAGCCAATTCTTTCAAAAGCATCTCACTGCAGGACAATTTGCTACATACAACCTGCCACAGGACTATTCACTGAGGGACAATGTAACAATTTATGTTATTACTTAAAATACAATTTAAAAATATTTTAATCTTTGCCATTCACATTTTCTTCTGTTCCTCTTTTTGTATCTTTTCTTTAGATTCTATTCCACCATTCCTTTGATATTAGTGCAACTCTTGTCCCGCAGCGAGTTATCCTGTGGTGAGATGGTCATGGCGAGTTGTCCTACAGCAACCACTAGATCAAGCTGGCTCTCAAACTTGCAAATATCAAAGCTGGAATCAATTTTGTTACGCTGATTAAATTGCAGCTTTGACATTTGAAAGTTTGGGAACCAGTTTGATCAAGTGCTTGAAGCATCAGGCTAGAATACTGGGAATTCTAGTCCTATCCGAGCCATGATAATCAGATAGGTAATCCGGGATCAGTTGCATTCTCTCAGCCTAACCCACTCTAGCTTGGTGCCTTCACTATTAGATCAAACTGGCTCTAAAACTGGCAAATGTCAAAGCTGAAATCAATTTTGTTGTGATGTGGAATCACGCTATAGGGTAGTGATGGTAAAACTTTTTCTTGTGGTGTGCAGACACCAACAATGCAATGCATCTCCCCGTGCATACATGTGCAATACCCTCACCCCCTTACCTGCACTGCACATGCATGCGCCCCTCAGCTAATTTTTGTCCCATTTGAGGCTGTTTTTGCCCTCCCAGAGGCTAGAGGGAAAATGGGCCCGTTTTTCGGCCTCCCAAGGCTGCAGAGACTTCCCTTGAGCCACCAGGAGGGCAAAAATATCCTCAAACGGGCTGAAAATTAGCTGGGAAGTGTGCACATGCGCAGTGCAGGTAGGTTTGGCTGGGCTGACATGCCCACACAAATGGCTCTGTGTGCCATCTGTAGCATATGTGCCAGAGGTTCACCATCATGGCTATAGAGCAATGCATGCCAGAACAACTAGACAGAAGGAAAGTTCGCCCCATGCCATCACTTTGCTAAACAACTAATTCCCACAACACTGTCAAACTATCTAATAAGGCTGTATTACTATTATCCTTTACATCTTTCCTATTACCTATTTCCTTATCTTATTACAATTATAACTTTGTTGTTTGTGTCTTACGATTTATATTGTTTTATTTAGTATTGTTTTATTTATTTACTTTATTGATTGCTTCTGACTATCACTAAGTATTGTATTGTAAGATTTATGGTGAATGTATTTTTATAATCATTATAAATGATTTATTGTTTATTGCTCTTGTATGTACCCTGAGAGCTTATGCCAAAGACAAATTTATTGTGTGTCCAATCACACTTGTCCAATAAAGAATTCTATTCTATTTTGTTATTATTGTTGGCTGGTATTCTGTTGTGTTTTGAAAATCTAAGTAAGACACCATCCCCATAACCAGTAATAACATGAATATTATTAAGATATTTAAAACATTTCTTCTTTCTTAATATTCTTCCTTTGGATTAGGTGTACTGGAAACTAGTGGATATGCAAAACAAGGCATTTTAAGTGGCCCATCTACACAAATCCTCTATTACAATACTAAGTCCTAAATTGCAGGAATGCAATATCCATACAGATTTGGATCATAAGAAGATATCAAAGAATCATGGTATCCTTTGCCATACAAAATTTCACTGTCATGCCCATGCTGTATTTTTTTTAAAGAAAAGTCAATTGTAAAGTATAAGGTATCTCATCCAGCTAGTCCTTTGGAAAGTCCTCTGTTGCCTATTTTAATGCAGTAGAACAAGATCATAAGAAAAGTAATTTAATGATCCAAAGTATAAATATTTTAGGATAGTTTTTTTCTCAACCTGATGATTTCCTAGAGGAAAATCATATCCCCCTACATCAGCAAGGCTAGCTGTGAAATTTCAGAAGTCCACACTCTTAAAGTTGCCAAATTGAGAAACATTGTCCGATGAACACCTCCAGATTACCCAATCTGGAGTCTTGAAAAAGAGAGTTCACCACTGGAAAAAGTGTTTAGCAAGTGCTTAGTTAGTTAGCATTCTGCAACAAAGGGAAGCTGGAAAAGATTATTCACTAATTGGTGATCATTTGGTGAGCAATTATTATAATATCCTGAGCTGAGGAAAATGTATGTTGACGGTTGCTTCTAAAAGGCCAAGAATGTGCACTCAAAAAAGCTGTTTAACAGAAAACGTAGACTCCTGCTCTGTTTTGCAACTTCTCAAAAATGTTTCTCTTCCTTTAGTCTACCACTTGATAATTTTAATTGAAATAGATTGAACTTTCCACATGGAAGCCACAGCCTCACAGATTTGACCTTTCCCCAAACTGAGAATGGGATAAGGAAAGCTTTCTACTCAGGAGGAACTGAAATTCCACAACATTCAAAGGGACATCAAAGCTCCACGTATGGGACAGGTGACAGCATGTAGTTAGCGTTGGCTGATTTTGAAAAAACACAGCAAAGCTTCACCTTTTGCTTGCTTAATTCATTTATTTAGTGGATTTATCTTGCCACCATCTTAAGTACATGATTGTATTTGGTTAACATATTATAGAGCAGTAGTCACCAACCAGCAGGTGGGTCCCCCAGTGGTCCACAGAGAAATGTCAGTGAAAAACCAGTGGTCCACAGAGAAATGTCACCCCCAAGGCACCCTCCCAAGGCAATTAATCCAAGCTGTGCAGGAACATAAGTCTTGTGTCGCTTGCATTGCGAACAACACAAGGTAGTGAGGGGAGGTGGGAAAGGGTGTGGGGGGAAATTGCCCCACTCACCCCATGAGCCTTGCCTGGCCACTGGGCTGCTTCTTTCCACTTCTTTCTCCTTCTGCTTTTGGCTGCACGCAAGGAAAGCAGGAAAAGTCTTTTTTTCTCTCCCCTAAACTCTGCCAGAAATCAGTCTTTGGGACTCTGAAAGGCAATCCTGCTCCAAGAGGCTGTGCCGGTGTGACAAGTCTCACAAAGACTCATTTCTGGCAGAGTTTGAGGCAGAAAGACTTCTGCTGCTTCTGTTGCTTTCCTTGCATGAAGCCAAAAGTCATTCAGTCTGTCAGTCTGTCTCTCTCCCACCCCCCCTCTCTGAGAAAGGAGCTGGAAATGGTATCCATCCTAAATAAAGAACAATTGATCAGAAGGAAAATGGGGTGGGGAATTTTCCTACAGACTTTTTTGGGGATTTTCCCAGTGTCTCTGGTCCGCGGGATTTAAAATTATGAGTTTGGTAGTCCCTGGGGTCCAAAAGGTTGGCAAACCCTGTCATAGAAGATCCAATAGCTCTGTATTAGACAGAAAGGGAAAAAAATCTGGACAAAGACAAATAGTACACCATTTCCACATTATTGCCAAACCAATGCAGTTTTTAAGTACTGAGCTCTTCTAAGAGCCAAACATTTAGTATATAAAAATGAGATCAGGGAATGTAATAGAAACTAAAAACACAAGACTAGGAACAGTTCTGACTAAAACAAGCATACAAAAACTAACAAACAAAAAGTTTCCACATATCCTGATCAAATTTAGACAGGTCAGCTAGTTGGAATTATGATAATCTAAAAAATAGAAATTAGAACTGGAAGGAAGGAAGGAAGGAAGGAAGGAAGGAAGGAAGGAAGGAAGGA
>BLBF01000043.1:12759420-12775559 GCA_015471245.1 Laticauda colubrina
GGAAGGAAGGAAGGAAGGAAGGAAGGAAGGAAGGAAGGAAGGAAGGAAGGAAGGAAGGAAGGAAGGAAGGAAGGAAGGAAGGAAGGAAGGAAGGAAAGAAGATTAGAATCTAACAATATTAAAATTGAATGAACAAATGAACAAACAAGATAGTTATGCTGCAATGTTTACTAGGAAGTAGCTATAACCATTAAAATAAATGTATTTGCATTGGCCAATTTTAGTTTAAAATGTCATGTTTAAAGTAGTGAAAATGATGACTTATTCTACCACTGAACTTTTGTGCAATTGACAAGTATAATTAATGCTCATATCAATATCTAATTCTAAAAATCTTTGTTTCTATCAATACAAAATTTCTGCACCATTAAGGCTTCTTTGCTACACAACAAATATTTCCACAAAAAATGTGGTACACTCATGAATTACAGAAGGAAAAATAGTAGATAGTGAATATAAGTAAGAATTTATCTGACAAGACATTGTGGTAATCATTCCTCCATGGAACCGTTTCCAGATTTATACACTTATTTTTTAATGTTTCACAAATTGCATTAAGCTAGAAATCACAGTTCATTAAGAAGTGAGTGCAATGCATTTTTCTGGACTGAACAATTAGCTCCCTTAGCCATTCACCGCCTAAGATACAATCCCCAATCCATTCAACTGAAATGGCATTCTTGGTCAATTAACAAGACTGAAAGAAATTCTTGAACATCTCTTTAATAGCAAGAAGCTACAACAACAGTTGCTTTCTTTTATTTAACTGGCAAAGGCCATTAACACTCACTAATTAGTAACCAAGCAGCAATTTACTTCCATAGTAATTATTTCCAATATTTTTGAGATTTCTGGTACAGCTGCTTCTCCAAAGAGCTGATCCTTTACTACAGTCCAGACATAATGTCAAGCTACAGCTAACTTTAGAGATTATATTCACTCTCTTTTGTTGTGGTTTCTGTTGTTTTGATTTAGTGAAACTAGTGATTTCTAAAGCACCATTTATGTGTTCAACTGGTGTGCTCATTCAACAAAGTATGCCTAAAAATGCATGGCATAATATTACACATATCAGATTTATGTTTTTTCAGTAGTGTTCAAAGCAGGTTAATGTTATTTCACTTTTTTTTTTTTTTCAGGGTAACCTAGACTTCTGATCTGAACAAAGTTAGATGTCATTTAATGGAACATGGCAGCTCAGTGACTAAGACACTGAGCTTGTCAATCAAGAAGGTTGGCAGTTCAGCGATTCGAATCCCTAGCATCACGTAACAGAATGAGCTCCCATTACTTGTCCCAGCTTCTGCCAACCTAACAGTTCAAAAGCATGTAAAAATGCAAGTGGAAAAACAGGGACCACTTTGGTGGGAAAGTTAGAGCGTTCTGTGCACCTTCAGTGTTTAGTGATGCCAGCCACATCACCACGGAGACGTCTTCAGACAGTGCTGGCTCTTCCGCTGTGTTACAGAGCACCATCCCCTAGAGCCAGAAATGACTAGCACATATGTGCAAGGGGAACCTTTATCTTTAGATGTCATTTAGACTAGATCAAATTTGTGAAGCTGTTTTGTTAACATTTAATAATAATGTCTGAAATGGTATAAAGTTTCCTGCCTACGCAGGGGGTTGGACTTGAAGACCTCAAAGATCCCTTCCAACTCTCTTATTCTATATTCTAATTATGTCACTGTTTTTGTTTATGGGTTTTATCTTGTTCTAACAGCTGTTATTGTAAGATCTGGAGCCACAAAAATATAAGAAAAAACTTGGCAGGAAAAATTGAAAACAGCTGATAGTAGGAAAAGATAAAGATTTGTCTGGATGAAAATTTTACCCAAATGAAAGTATCTGTTTGACTGGCATGCCATCCATTTCAATGAAGTGATAGATCTAAAACTGAGTAAAGTACAGAATAGATGAATAAATTTGGTATTTAAAATGTTTGGACAGCCACTTGCACATAGAAAGGTAACACTATGAAATCTCTCAAGTCTTCAGTTGTTTATGTTCTAAAAAGCCTTATTAAAACATGTAGCCATTGACACTAAGCCAAAAATATATATAATGGCTCACATATTAAGCTCATATAATGGCTGGTTTTAACTATACATTGTAGAAGAAGATAAAAACAAAGTCAGAGTCAATCTTGGAGAAGAGCAAAGAAACAACGATAATGAAGACATTTCATAGTGTTCTTAAGAACTAAATGGACAGGAGCTTGGGCAAGTAATGGAATCTCAGCAATTATGCAGTGCTCAAATCTCGAACCTGAGTTGTCAGTTTCTTTAACTATTGAGCCATTGCATCCCCTAGCAGTTCAAAGACAAATAGGTACCACTTCGATGTGAAGGTAACAGTATTCCATGCATCTCAGCATATAGACTTGCTGGTTATAGACTATGGAAATATCTTCAGATAATGCTGGCTGCCTCAGCTAAGAAACAGACATCTAGAATTGGATACAACTGGACAGGGGAAGCCTTCACCTTAAGAGAATTTAAAAATAGATTTATATTTCATCATATGTAACGTTATTACACAAATTCCTTCTTTCATGGTCTATCCTTTCTAACCAGCAAATCTAGATATCACAGGATCGAGTTGTTTTCTTTTTTCAGCAAAAAGTCCATAGGGATTTTCAATCACTAATAAATGTAGTTATTGTCCTTTTCCTAATCAAACAAGTCCATTTTCCTAATTCTGTTATCTTCATTGTCCACTCCTCTGTTCTGATTATTTCAGTGCCTTTTATTTTATTTTTTCATATAATCTTATAGTAATTATCATACATAAAAATAATATTCCGTAACTTATTTTATACTGCATATCAATTATTTTTTATTGGAAGAGTCACAAAATGACTTTTTGTGATTTTCACATTTCCAACATGAATTTTAAATGCCTTTATACCATCTAGATATTTTTTTCTGGACTCATATATCAACAGCACATATTTTATAAAAGTTTCCCCTCAAAGCCTTTTAAATCATAATCCTTTCAGATGTTTATTTTCCCATTGTTCCACTGGTATATTATGTTCAAAGTTCTTAGCTTATTTTACCATATACTCTTTTCTTGTTATTCTGTTTTAAATTCAAAGAAGTGTTTATAAAATTTAACAATTACTGGGTCAACCAAGTACCTATAGTTCAATTTAAAATTTTGTGTTGTGTTGTTCAATTCTAAATGTCTTGTAAGCTACCTTAAAAATTCTTATCTTTGTGTGCCAAACCTTTGAAAACGAAACGCCTCTGCCCTTAACTGATCTCTTGGTTTCATCTTATATTCCCTCTCGTTCTATCGTCACAGATGGCATGAACAGCCATTTGTGCAGGTACGCGAGCCCTAGCCAAACTTACCTACACCGTGCATGCGCACTCCAGCTGATTTTCAGCCTATTTGAGGCCTTTTTCACCCTCCTGGGCATTTGAGGGAAGCCTCTGCAGCCTTTGGAAGCCAAAAAGCGGGCTTCTGGAAATACCAGAAGTGCTGAAATTGGAAGTGCTGAAACCAGAAGTGCCGAAACTGGACGTCCCAAAATGGGCCTGTTTTTTTGGTCTCCTAAGGCTGCAAAAGCTTCCCTTGAGCCCCCAGGAGGGCAAAAATGGCCTCAAACAAGCCAATAATCAGCTGGAAGGTGCGTGCATTGCACAGTGCAGGTAAGGGGAAGGGGGAAGGGTTATGCGCACATGCGCAGGAGGGGTGGGGCGCATTGCATTTTGCTGGCACATGTGTGCGTGCTTTCAGCACACCACAACAAAAAGGTTCACCATCACTGCTATAGTCTTTCTCTGAGGGAGATGAATGGTTTAGAAATTAAGTAAGTAAGTAAGTAAGTAAGTAAGTAAATAAGTAAATAAATAAATAAATACCATGTAACCATCACTCTTTGCCACTCTTTCTTTTCTATACAGGTCATCCTCAACAGTCACATACAGGTAATTCTCAAAGTTATGACTAACTACTTACAACCTGGATTCAAAGTTCCAATGGTGTCCATAATGACATTATTGAATGTCACTTGAATTCACAGCTGTTTGCCGCATCTCTCATTCAAACCCATGTTTTATGATGGTTTTCTTCAAAATCAGCACACACTTTGAATTTTTTGGAAACCATGTCATAGTGAACAATGGATTCACTTAATGATCATGGCATTTTTTTTTTTTTTTTGTAAATTTTATTTGAGTTTTCACAAAGAAATACAAATAAAACATCTTTTTTGAAAGTAGTATGATCCCGGGTTACATTTTTTCGTACAGACACAAATTCATTTTCATGCTCATTTTTATGTTCAATTCCATATCTTATTACTGTTTACATTTTCTACATAGCTTCTCCCCTCTTTTAATTTTCTTAATTTTATTTTAATTATCTCATCTCGATTCAAATCATTATATTTATACTTTTTGTCTGTCCTGTTTAAATTTCATACTATCTTTTCTCGTTAAACAAAGTTTCTCCTGTAGTTGCTGATTGGAGTATGACACCTTTATATATTTTAAGTTCATCCATTTAACTCTTATTTAAGCTTCAATTTATACCTTAAAGTTTAACATTCAATATAATACATAACTTCAATTTGGATTCTGCTTGATACATTCTTAAAATACACACTATATTCTTAAAAAGAAAAAAAAAGGATTATAAATATATGTAATAAAACAATACATTCCATTCCAATTCAATTCTATCACTTATGTTAATATTCATTAAAATCTTAACATGTTTAACATTACTTTTCAATTAAATTTCATACTTCTATGGGAACAGTTATACATTTTCCATAATTAACTTCCCCCCTTCACTTATATTTTATAAAACATTAACTAATTAAAATGTTCCCATCCCTTCCTAATTCAATTCTCTCATTTATTTTATTTCATTTATTTTATTAACAAACATTTCACAAGATTACAATGGCTATTTTATCCCTCATTTTAATCATACATTGTTTCCAATTTTCTAAAATTATTTCTAATACTACATAATAATACAATCTTATGTACCTTTACAGAATCCCTTTTTCAGTTAAATTTTCACCCATTATCCCTAAATAGGCCCTGTTTCTCTATATCTTGCTTCTGTCCTTTATAACTTCTTTTCCTTTCCTTCTTTCCTCTCTTCTTCTCTCCCTTTACCCCCTAGTCTCTCTACCTCTATTTCTCTCTTCTGTATTCCCTTCCTTCTGTTGCTTTCCAGTATTATACTTATTTTTCAAACTTTTCTTTGGTTGTTTGATTAAGTCTTAAATTCTCCATTCTCTTTCCCCCCTTTCATGTTTCTTCCCCACATAGAATTACTTGTTCATTAAAGATAGCTTCTTCTTTGTCCCAGTCTTCTTGTTTTGCAGACGTTTCTTGTTGTTTCTCATCGTTCCAAATTTCCATTTCTAAGAGTTGAAAAACAAAGCCGAAAGAGTTTCTTCCTTCTTGTGCATCTTCTTTGTACTTTTTAAGTTCCATTTTCAATTCATCCAGAAGTAATGCCATTATATAAATTTTTAAACAAGCACCTGATTAATTTTAGTCATTCAAATGCAATAACCAAGAGTCCAATGATCACCAAATAATCCAAATACACGCAAGCTGGGTTTTTTTTTGGTTTTTTTCACTTTCTCTTCCTTGGGTTCTACAATTTAGTTACCAAGTTTCAGTTAAAATATATCTTTTAAAAGTCTTGATAAAATTTTTCTGTAGATTCCTTTTAATTCCAGGCAGTCTCCTCCCTTTTTCCAGATCCTGCCCTTTTGTTCTTTTTCTCTCCTTCCCTGTTTATAAAAAAACTTTTTAATGTCCAGAAATCTTTATTATCCCTTTGACATTTTATTTATTTTCAGCTTAATTGCCTGTTGATGTCAAAGCGGATTTTTTTTCCGATTTCTTATTTAAGTCTCTTGGTTGTCAATATAGGGAAAAGGAGAGAAGAAAAAAAAAAGCCAAACCCTTCCCTTTTCACTTTCCTTCGCTGCTTTTGAATCTTCTTTGGGAACAAGGTACTTTTTTTTAGTTTAAATTCCAGAGTTCCTTAGTTGTTGCTTTTGCAATTTAACCCAGTCAGCCAGAATTTCACTTATCTCCTGCACATTCTTTTCCGGTTGAGTTCTTCTTTGAGGTGGCCATTTCTGATCACCGTTGCAACCGCCTTCGGGAAAGGGAGTAATGGCCAGTTGAGGAGGAGAGATGCGGCTCTCCTCAACCCCGTTGGCACTCCCCCCTCTTCACCACTTCTACAGGGTGGCTTAGCCCCAAAACCAGCCAGCTCACGGCACTCCAGCAGCAAGCTCAGACCGAAACTGCGCATGATCGCAGATTTCTGTCTGTCGCCGAAAAGGCTCAAAATCAAAAGACCACTATGGCATTTTCTTGATAACCAAGGCATTCAAACTTACAATTACCAGGTTTACTTAATGGCCACTGCAAAAAATGTCATAAAATCAAGTTGGTTATGTGAAGCTCCATCATGATCGTGTATTAAGAGCAACCTGTTAAATGTTTCTTGTGTGGAGATTCATTTATGGTTACAAATCTTAGGGCTTATTCCATAAAACAGGAATCCTCTGTATCTCTGAGAGGTTAAGTAAGCTTTTTAAAAGTTTTCTATTCCTAGGGTTACCAGCCCTGATCCAGATAGTTTAAATTGTAGCCTGCTGTTTCACAGATTCTTTCATCTGTCAATCTGCAAGAAGGATCTAAAGGCCTTGGGAATGCACATCAACAGCTGGGAAATCTTGACCTCTGATCGTTCAGCTTAGAGGCTAAAGATGCAGCATGGCCTTCTTCAATTTGGAAGAGATACTTGTTCAGCAGGCTGAAGCAAAGAGGCAGTCCCAGATCCAGTGAAATCCGAGGGCTGGACAGGAGATAGACTGTATCCGTCCTCAATGTGGAAAGGATTGCCACTCTCAAATTGACCTTTTTAGCCACACTAGATGCTGTTTTAGGACCTCTTTTCATACACGAGATCATAGTCTCTTGAGACTGAAGGATGCCAATTTATTCAATTCATTTGTCAGCAAGTAGTTCAGTCCATCAGTTTTTGGTCTTGTCTTTCTACCTTTTCTCCACGTAGGAGATTGTACCACGTAGTTATTTTTAAAAATCCTCCATTTAAAAATATCTGAAATTCTGCAAGCAGAATTTATGTCTAGGTTCAAATTACAACCTAAGCCTAGCAGTAACCCCCTATGGATTTCTGAGCATGAATTCCATACAGTAGCTTTCTTCTACTTTTAAGCAACACTTGCAAAAATTCTTCAAAGAGTTCTCTGACCAGTGAATATGACAACAGCAATGGTGAAATTTCTTGAAAGAATTTTCATCTCTATTAGCATTTGCAGCAATATGTTCGACTACAGAGATTAAAATACAGTACAGATAGTCTTCAATTTACGGCCACCAAAAATTGAGCCCAAGTTTGCAGTAATTGCAATCATATTGGAGAGAAAAGCCTGAAAAAAAGCTTGCTTAATCAATATCTTCTGGCTGATTTGATTATAAGTCTATAGAGCAGGGGTGTCAAACTCAAAGCCCAGGGGCCAAATCCAGCCTGTGGGGTTCTTAAATCTGACCTATGGGACTGGCCTGGAAAAAGCAAAGGACTAGCCTACAGTGCTTCTGCTAGCAAAAACGGGACGGTTGCATGCAGTTCCCCTGCACCCCATTTTCAGCCTGTATGGCCTCCTGCAGCACTTTGCCAGCCAAAATGGGACATGGGAGAGGCTGTGCAGGCCAAAAACAGGTTGTGCAGGCCACATGTGGGCTCCCTGCAGCCCATTTTGACCAATGAAGTGCTGTAGGAGGCCATCCATGCAAAAAACAGGGCACGGGGAACAGGGGTGGGATTCAATTTTTTTAACAACCAGTTTTGTGGGTGTGGCTTAGTTGGTGGGTGTGGTTTGGTGGTCATGTCACTGACTGGGTGTGGCCAATTCAACAACACTCACATCGAGGCACGCATCTCCTCGCCTGGCCTCTCATGACTGTGGGGATGCTGCAGCAGTCATAAGTGTGAAAAATGGCCATAAGTCACTTTTTTCAGTGCCCTTGTAACTTTGAATGGTCACTCCACACAAGCAAAGTACCAGCAAAGGAGGAAAAAAAACTCCAGAGGAGTTCCTGAGACAGGAAGTCTAGTCCTGCCAAGAATGTAATAAGGGTTAACAGAGAGGCAGTTTCTGTAAGCAACACCAGAATGTTTCCTTCCTGCCTTCCTTACAGGATTAGGTCAGTAATTTCTTCTAACAACCGGTTCTCCAAACTGCTTAGAATGTTGATAACCGGTTCTAGCGAATAGGTGCAAACCTGTAGAATCCTACCCGATGGGGAGACCATGCACAGCCTCCCCGCATTTTAGCCAGTGTGGTGCTGCAGGAGGCATCCATTTTTTCTTTCCCCCCTTGGCCAGCCCACAGAGAACTGCAATGCTGATTCGTCCCTGGAAGAAACTCAATTTGACACCCCTGCTATAGAGGATCTAGTCCTGAAAAATCAAAGGAACTTCTACAATGAAATATGAAAGTCTGATCTGATCATACCAGAAGAATTATGAAGAAAAGAACACCTGCAAATGCAGGTTAAAAAATAAACAGAGTGGTCAGTTTGGGTCTGCAGACTACAAAAAAGATCTTGATACTTTGGAAAAAGTGCAGAGAAGGGCAACTAGGATGATTCAGGGCCTGGAGACTAGAAAGGACACTTGCAGGTTTTTTTTTTTCTTCAGTCTAAAGCAGTAATGGCTAACCTTTTTTGGCTCCCATGCCAAAAATTGTGCTCTTACTTGCATGCCAGCACCCAGAAGGCAATGCATGTTGGGGGGGGCTGCGTCCCCTGTGCATGAACACATGATCCTCCCACTCCATGCATCTCTGCACATGCACACACAATCCCCCATGCACACTGCACATTTCTGCGCATGCGCACAGGTCTCCCATGCACCCCTACCCCCCATTTATGCATGCCAGGTACCCGACAATCAGCTGTCAGGTGGCAGCGCACATGTGCACGCACAGTGGGGTTCTTTTGGGCGACCTCTCGCATGCTGGCAGAAGTGGCTCTGCGTGCTACTTCCGGCACACGTGCCATAGGTTTGCTATCACGAGTCTATCAAAAAGAAGGACTAGTGATTGCAGTATTCCAGTATTTATGGGGCTGCCAAAGAAAAAGGGTCAATCTATTTTCTAAAACACCAGAAGGCAAGACAAGGAACAATGGATAGAAACTAATCAAGGAGCGAAGCAACCTGGAAACTTCCTAACAGTGAGAACAATTAATCAATGGAACAACTTGCCTTCAGAAGTTGTGAGTGCTTCATCACTGAAGATTTTTAAGAAAAGACTGGGAAGCCACTTGTCTCAAATTGTGTAGGGTTTCCTGCTTGAGTTGGACTAGAAGACCTCCAAGGTCCCTTCCAGTGCTGTTTTGATTGAAATTATTTTGAAGTAGTTCTAATTCTTTTTAAACTATAACAAAACTATGAAAGGTGCCTTATTGAGAATAAATAAACAGCTTAAATGTTTGCATGAGTCATCCTTGTCATCCATTTTCCCACAACAAATTTTGTATGATGGATTTTGCAAACACTTCTTGAAGGAAAAAACATAAAAGTACTGATGCAATACAAATATATTTTAACATGAACAGGGTCTTCTGGTTAAATAAAACCTTTTCTCCCTTGTCTCAATCATATTTCACATTGTTCCTAACTTAGTTAACCTTAAGCTTATCTGGATGCCTCTACTTGAGAGAGAATAAGAGAGAACTAATTGCACCCCAAGTGTTGATTAACCGGTTTTCATAATGGATTTATTTCATTATCACATCAAGCAGTTTATGATGAGTAGTCTTCCTAGCTCATGGCATATCTTTTTTTTTTAAGCACATAGGTTGCATATAATTTTAAAGAGGAAAAACCTGATATTCCCTAATTTGTATAGAGAGAGATAAAACAAAAATATTCATAATTCATTACTGTTTAAGCTTGCCCATTTTTCAAATTCACAACCTATATACAGACATACATGAAAATCTGACTCATGCTTGGATGCAAGTGATAGTGGGTAATTTCATTTTAATCTTCAACTCTTTCAGTTCAATAATTAAGTGTAAGACCCAGCCTTCACATCAGGCTGAAAAACTGAACCCAAATACTGTATTAGCAGAACAAGAACACCTTGGTGATATGGTCCGGATTCAGAAGCTAAGAAGGACATGCATAGCTACTTCTTGGATGAAATACCGAGAGAAGATTCCAGATTCATAGTCTAGACTACATGCTAAAGAAAACAACCTTGATAGGTAGCAAAGAGAAATCACCTTTGCACAAGAAAATTGCATGGGTATTTTCGGGTAGCTGCCAAGAATCAAGTTTGACTTGAGGGTAGCTCTTCCTTTTAGTAAATTGTATTGTATTTTTGCATAGCCTTTTCTCTTGTGTGGTCTGCATAAGATCTCCCTTGGCTGAAAGTACTACTGTGCAGTAGCATTTCAGTGCTCCTAAATGCCAAGTTGGTGAAAACTACTACCTAATCTTGATACTTGTAAACTCCTGCCGATTGAGCTTGCATCACTAAGATTTTATTAAAGAAAACATAGGCATGGGACATATTTCATGTAGTCCTTGGCTTACAACTATTTAACTTCAAAAGTGACCTTTTGAAGTTAAAATGGCAGTTTGACTGTTTTTCAAACTTACAACCATTGCAGCATCTCCCTGGTCACATGATCAAAATACTTGGCAACTGGCATGCATTTATGGCTGCAGTGATCCAGGGTCATGTGATCAGCTTTCCCAACCTTCTGATAAGCAAAGTCTGTGGGGGAAGCTGGGTTCATTTCATAACCATGCTATTAATTTAACAACTGCAGTGATTTACTTAACAACTTTGACAAGAAAGGTTATAAGATGGTACAAAATTCACTTATTGTTATCTCAGAAACAGGAATTTTAGGCTAAACTGTGGTCCTAAGCCAAAGACTACCTACACTTTATGTATGTATGTATGTATGTATGTATGTGTGTGTGTGTATGTATGTATGTATGTATGTATGTATGTATGTTTTCTTGCACAGTAAGAGGCAAGATCTGGAGATTTGGGAAGCCAGATGCATATAATCATTTGTCTCTGCCTGAAATTTCAGATAGATGCTCAGAATAAAATATGCTGTCATACCACTATCCACCCCTCCCCACTATATTAAACTAATTTCTTAAACAAACAATCATCCAACCAATGGTGGTTATTCTCAAACACTGAAGTAAAAACTGGGAAAAGCTTAGAGATGACATCAGAAGTTCCAAGACTGGATAGAGAAGTTAAAAAGCAAACTCATAAAGAAGGCAATTTCAAATCCTTTCTGTCTCTTTGCAAAGAAAATCATGTGGGAAGTGTCCAAGAAATCACCAAAGTTGACTTTACTTAAAGTCAATTTTAATTGAAAAAGCTAACAAAGATTATTCAATGCATTCAACAATGTACCTTCAGGGATTTGATAGCTTTTGATATGATAGTATAGATTAGAATTTTTTTCTGTAACTGGTTGTCATAGAAATATGATTATATTATGACATTTACACCTACACGAACTCGAGCCTCTGGAGGGTAGAAAGAGATAGTTACTTTCAAAAGGTCTCCTATCAGAGATTATTTAATTGACTTAAGAAGGGAGACTATCAAAACTGCTAGTTGACATCTTTAAATAGGGAAACAACTTTACTAACTGGCACTATAACTTATTTATTTACTTTATTTATTTAGAAAATTTAAATAACTACCTACTCTCTCACAGCAACTCATGCAATAGAACACAATATAGAAATAAAAATAAAAAACAATCCCCCCCCCCCATTCCTCAACTTATAGTACCTTGCTCTACGAACCTTGGCCTAAATTATGATTTTTCTAGGCATGCTTCATAAAATAAATGACAATTAGCCTGAATTAATAATAGTTTACAAACCACAGTGGTTGGGCTTTGGCAGTATGTTAACCAATGATATATAAATCATTTTATGTTCTGATATGTTCTACTTACCCAACCATTGCAAGTTATAAACAGCAATTCCTGGCTGAGTTGTCAACTGGTTTTGGTAGCACCAAATTTAATCTCTCCTTTGCATCTAAAACCATGATGAGTAGAAGGGAATAACCTTGAAAATAAGAGGAAGACTTGCAACCAAGGCAATGTTCAAACAAAAGAAATCTTGGAGTCTGGGGCAGGAATGTAATTTGTGAAAGTATCTGAGTCATGATTCAATCCTAGATTCTTATGAAGATAGAAACAGTGAGGAAGAACCACATGCAGGCTTACAGATTTCTCTTACTATAACCTTATAATGCAAATAATACTAGCTTGTGTGTTTTGCTTTCCAGGTTTTGTCTACCATGAAGGGTCAATAAAAACAAAAGAAAAGGATGGATGACCATGATATCTATTACTGAAGATGATTGGAAAAGTTAACTCTTTTTTAATTATACAGATGGGTTGATGTGGAATATGGTTTAGATGGCATGGCTGGTTGAGAGTAGAGTGACGAGGATAAGGTTGTGAGGAATAGGAAAGTAATAACCAAATCAGATTAGAGGTAATCCTTAACTTACAATTATTCTTTCAGAGACCACTCAAAGTTACAACAGCACTGACTTTCAACTGGTCCTTGTCCTTACAACTATAATAGCATGCCCAGGATCACATGATTAAAATCCAGGGTTTGCTTGGCAACTGGCATATATACTTACAATGGTTGCAATATCCAAGGGTATTATGATCACCATTTGCAACCTTCCCATCAGGCTTCTGACAAGGAGTCAATTGGAGGAAGCCAGGTTTGCTTCATGCCCCTCTGATTCACTTAACAACTGTAGTGATTTGCTTAACAACTGTAGCAAAAAACATTTATAAAATCAGAGGTGACTCACTTAACCATCACAGTTCGAAAGTATACAAATAAATTAATAGGTACCACTTCAATGAAAAGATAACAATGTTCCATGCATCTTTGGCATATAGCCATGTCGGTCACATGACTATGGAAAATAAAATGTCGTTGGACATTTTGGCTCCCTTGGCCAAGAAACATATATAAGCACCATACCCCAGAGATGGACATGAGTGACAGGGAAACAAACCTTTACTTTTACCTAAATAGTTGCACTGAGGGCCATTATTATTGGAGAGGAGCATGTAGTGACACATCTCATTTGTTCAGTTTAAGAAAAATGTTACTGAAAGTGTAGTAGTCCCACAGAGTGCTAAGACCCGAATAAATGAAAGATTGAGATTCTGAATGAAAACTGCTGATCTTTTTGATACCACTCAGGCCTTTTTTCATGAATAATATGCATGTATCAACAAGCTTCTGTTGCTTCTGCGAATTAGTATTTCTGTTCTTATATAAATAATCAAGCAAGCCAAAGGTAAGATGAGATCAGAATTCCACTTGAACATGTAGCTCTCTTCAAATCCTTTAAATTAACATCCAAGGGCCAAAGTTAGTGCAATAGAAATGTAAATAAAGCTCGGCTTTCATTAAGTAATTCTACGGATCTTCAAATACACACCTGCTCTTTTTTTTTTAAGCTGTGCCATTTATTTTCATGCCTTCTCCAACATTCTCTATTACCCATGATTTTATGTTGGTTCTCTTATATTCAAGTCAAAATCATACAGATCTTGCAAACTTTGCCTGCCCATTCTAACTAGCAAGTTGCATTATGAGCAAATAATATCAAATCATGTAAACCCAACCACTTGTTTAAGCCCATGTCACACTGCACCAATGGATGGAAAGAGGATGTAAAACGGAGAGAAACACTTGCCATCCGTTGGTTAACACGATGCATCCATTCTGTACTCACTGCCTCCATTTTTCATCCTCTCTAACCGTCCAGCATCCATCTATTGACATTTCATCCGCTCAAAAAGTTTTGAGCTGCTCAAAACTTTTGAGCGGAAAATGTATCCAATGCGTCCATTCTGCATCCGCTAGGCATACGGGGGATATCCGTTCTGCATCCGTTGTCATCCATTACGCATCTGCTATATCTGCTAGGCATCCGCTGCACATCCGCGCAAATCAAATCTGCTCCAGCAGTAAACGGACACAGGGAGGAAGCGGAACAGACATGCAGCGTTAGTAGCACGGACAGAGAAAGGATGAAAGCGGATGCAGCTCGCAAACAAAGCATAAAAATGGAAAAAAATGTTTGCAGAGGGGACCTATCCGCTCTCATCCGCTTCTATCCGCTAGGCTTCCATTCCACATCCGCTTTCCATCTGCCCTGCGTCCTCCCCCTGTCCGTTCCTTTCCGTGTTATCCACTCTAGTTATGCAAATTTTTGCCCCTTTTGAGAGCGGATAACGGATGGAACATTTTTCTCATCCGCTGTGTCCTTTTTACAGACTTTTTGCATCCGTCAGCCAGTGTGACAGGGCCTTTATATTTTGAAGGGTCACCTTTTCTCAATTACATCTGCTTGCCCTATCTGGAAGTAACAGAGGCATATTGCAGGTCTCTTCTATTCAGGAATTTTTGAAAAGGTCTTTGCTGATATGGGACCCACCCTGTGTCTTCAGGCATCAGGCCTGAAGATGACGAATGAGATTCACAGTTCCTGGTTTCAAATTTGAGGCTGGTCCATTCTGATTGGCTAGGAGCCTGGGTCTCTGTTCATTGGACTTGGAGTTTGATTGATTGGTGTTTCTGGTTTCTTCTGTCTGTTTTGTGTCTTTGATTGGCTGGCAACACTCTGTTCTTGTGTTGGAGGCTTTCAGTGCAGCTTGGCTTCGTGTGAAAGGACGACTGTTATTCATTAGCAAGTTGGGTTTCACCTGGGTGCCTGGTGGGGGGGGTGTTTGAGTTGCAGGCATCTGAGGGAATCTGTCTGTGCTCAGGTGTTTGTCTGTTTTGTGTTGTGGAGATCTTTCTATTTGAGAGAGCAGGTTTCCAAATGATTGACAGACTATCAATCCAGCAGGCTACAGAGAAAATCAGCAAGATCCTCCAAAAACACAACATTAAAACAGCATTCTGCACAAACAGAAAAATTTCCACCATCCTAAGAAACCCTAAAGACAAAATCGAGTTAGAAATCCAAGGAGAAAACGAAATCCCTTGCACTGCCTGCCCCACCACATACACAGGACAAACTAACAGAAGAATTAGTGCACGTATTGAAGAATACAAGAACTCAATCAAAAAAGAAGAACTGACCTCTTCCCTGGTCCAACACCTCAAAGCCACAGGACATGAAATTGACTTTAAAAATACCAGAACTATTGCCAAAACCAAACACTTCAACAACAGAATAATCAGAGAAGCCATAGAGATAGAAAAACGCCCACACAGCATGAATAAACGAGATACCTCCCGCCTACCAACCATTTGGAAACCTGCCCTCATTAATAAACGAGTACCTAACATGAAGAATGACACCAGACCCACACCCACGAGTGCCACACAAGATGCTACCACATT
The DNA here is from genome assembly GCA_015471245.1 of Laticauda colubrina. Lineage (NCBI taxonomy): Eukaryota > Metazoa > Chordata > Lepidosauria > Squamata > Elapidae > Laticauda > Laticauda colubrina. Next base: position 12,774,895 of record BLBF01000043.1, read on the forward strand.
TCCACGTAGAAAAAAGACTCACACCCACACAGAAGATGAGACACGACCACGAACCAGAAGCCGTACCGCAGCTGCACCACTACCCGCTTCAAACACCTCTGACCCATACAAGAAGCGAACTGACACCCACCATGAAGAGGTGGCACGACCATGAACACGAAGCCAAACAACAGAATCACAGCTCACCAGCTCAAATCCCCCAGTAACTAAGACTAACCTGAGCACAACCAAGCCCTCACCTAAACAGAACACACTCCCAGCCAATCAGAACACAGCCAACCCACCTACCAATCAGAAAAAAGCCAAACCCCCAACCAATGAGAACACACCCCCAGCCAATCAGAGCACAGTCAAGTCCCCACCCAATCAAGTCACACCCCCACTAGCAGTTAAAAGGAAGAAGCAGCTGCAAGCTCACATTACTCTGAGAAGCACAGAGCTGAAGAAACAAGCCTGAAGATGATGAATGAGACTTCATCGAAACCTTGCCTAGATACTTCAAATTTTACGCGGGAGAAAACCCGAATAACCAAAGATTCACATACAAATACCCGCGAGAGCCTCAGAAAACACACACATACACACACACACACACACACACACACATATATATATACTGTATATACTCACATATAAGCCGATCTCGCATATAAGCCGACCCTTAA
>BLBF01000043.1:12785559-12804768 GCA_015471245.1 Laticauda colubrina
AAGAGATGATTCCACCAGACTGTCAATCATTTGGAAGCCTGCACTCTCAAATAGAAAGATCTCCATGCCACAAGCCAGGCAAACACCTGGGCAAAAACAGACTCCCTCTGATAGCTCCAACCTAACCCCCCCACCAGGCACCCAGGTGAAACCCAGCTTGCTAATGAATAGCAGCTTGCTAATGAAGAGCAGCCGTCCCTTCACACGGAGCCAAGCTGCACTAAAAGCCTCCAACACAAGAACAGACTGTTGCCAGCCAATCAAGGCCACAAAACAGACAGAGGAAACCAGGAACACCCATCAATCAAACTCCAAGTCCAATGAACACAGGTCCAGGCTCCCAACCAATCAAAATGGACCAGCCTCAAATTTAAAACCAGGAGCTGTAAGACCCATATCCATACAGAAGCCTGAAGATGGCAGATGAGATTCTGCTGAAACGTTGCTACAACTTTAACAGAACTACAATGACGTGGGATAATACCCGAAGGAAGCTGAACAGCACACATGTAAGTACCCGCGAAAACCTAAGAAAACATATATATATATATGTGTGTGTGTGTGTGTGTGTGTGTGTGTGTGTGTGTGTGCTGTTTAGCTTCCTTCGGGTATTATCCCACGTCATTGTAGCTGTGCTTTTAAAGTTGTAGCAACGTTTCAGCAGAATTTCATCTGCCATCATCAGGCTTCTGTATGGATGGCAGCCTGATGATGGCAGATGAGATTCTGCTGAAACGTTGCTACAACTTTAATAGCACAGCTACAATGACGTGGGATAATACCCAAAGGAAGCTGAATAGCACACATGTAAGTACCCACGATAACTTAAAAAAACATATATATATATATTTTTTCATGTATAGCTTCCTACATGTTTCTTGGAAAAACATTTGTTTATTCATTCGTTCATAAAATTCACTGGCTGCCCATCTTAGCTCAGGGTAACTATAAGGTAGTCATGTGGGATCCATAGAATATTATCTTTGATAAACAAGACAGAAGAGAAAGAACTATTGGAGCATTACAGTCAGATAGGCCATTCGATGTAAAAATCCTGTATTAAAGCAGATACTGTTCTGTTTTTTATTGAAGTACCCCAGTTTGACAATCAAGCCATTGATTAGCATAATACTAAGCCATAATACTAGTCGTTAAAATAAGCCATACTTTGGATCAATCACAGTTTATCAATGAATATCAATAAACTCCTTTGAACTTCATGTATTAAAAAAGACACAAAGCACAATTACCAAACAAGGACTGTTCATACACCAAGTAAATCGCTACAATCCACTCTACAATTCAATAATACAGTTGATTTTGAGAGTAATCTGCCATCTTTTCAAAAACCCTCATGCAATCAGTTGTGGCTTATAGGGCATTGCGACTATAGTGTATGGTCTTAATCAGCACTTTTTGTAATGCTTTTGAGTCAGTTTTTTACTCTTATGTTCCTGCTATATCTTAAGTCCCTGTAAGATTTTGGAAGTGATTTGCCCTTGCCTCTTTCCTAGAACTAGGAGAGACTGACTGGCCCAATGTCACTCAGCTAGTTTTGTGCCTAGGACAGGATTCACAGTCTCTCAGTTTCTAGACTTCCGCCTTAAACAGGTTCTCACTAAACAGTTACTCTATTGGCAAATCAAGTTGGTTCAAATCTAACAATAAATAAATATCTGCCTTTTAGCATTAACATGCTAAGGCACTGAAGACCTGGTTCTGCCTGCGGGCCTGGAGAAACCAGAGTGGGATGGAGCCCATTAAACGACTCTTGTGATCTGCTGTCACCAGGGAAGGAGTGATTTTATTATATTTAATTTATTTGATTTTTTTAAATTAGTTTTATGGTTTTAAATGTGGTTTTTATATTATGTAAGTTGCCTTGAGTTGCCATGAGCGAATAGGCGGCAATATAAAGTTAATAAATAAATAAACATTATTCTCTGCCATGTCTAGAAAAATTAGCTTCTACTTTTAATTATTCATAACTTGCCCCGACATTCAAACCTGCAGAAAAAAATATATTGAATACTGAACAAGTGAAGATCATAAATTTCTTAACTTAGGGATGTATGACAGTCCCTTGTTTGATAAAATTTTGCACATGTTCTGCATTGAGCTGTGTACCACCTTGGCTGTGTTTTTGTTGTATTGTATATTTATTTTGTTTCTTGGCAATATTGTGATCATTCTGCATTCTCCATGTATCATCTTGGCTGTGTTTTTATTGTATTGGTTTTTTATTTTGTATCCTGGTGATATTGTGAGCCACCCAAAGTTAGTCGGGAGTCTGGCGGTGCCTAAATATAAATGAATAAATAAATAGCCTTGCCTTAGACACAGCTGGATGACTTTGGGCCAATCCCTTTCTCTCAGTCCTAGGAAGAAAATGCCAAGAAAACTGCAGGAGCAGAATCTTAGAAATTCCAAGATAAATTTCTAGCTCTTGTTTGTTAGTGAATTCATTAAGATGAAATATCTTCGTACATTTTGAAAATATTCCTCCCAGATTTCCTGGAAATGGGATTTAATTACCATTTTTGAAATAAGCTACCAATGGCCTCCTTCACTCTACCTGTTACATGCAATCCTCGTGTTACAGCTGTTTGTTTAATGACCATTCAAAGTTGCAACAGTACTGAAAAAGAGTGGTTTATGACTGTCTTTACACTTATGACCAATGGTCATAAGCATTCCCATGGTCATGTGATCAAAATCCAGAAGCTTGGCAACTGGTTTGACACCCCTATTCTAGATATTATCCCAAGATGCTTCTGCTTAGTATCCTCCACCCTATTTTGTATTTTAAAAGAAGAAAGTTTTCATAAGTTATATAACCACAATATTGGGTGATAGTTCTACTTTATAAAACTCCCTTCCTAGCCTGCATCTGTAAACTGGTTAGTTTCAAATCATAAGGTGCTTTGAAAAAGTTTAGAAAAGAGGAAAAATAAAAGAAACAGCAGCAATAAAACAATTGGAAAATTGACTTGACAGAATACCAGATGCTGAATAAAAAGATTTTATTGAAACAAGTTCAAGTGACCCTCGACTCACAACCACAATTGAGCCAACATTTCTGTTGCTAAACAAGACAGCTGTTAAGTAAGTTTTGCCCCATTTTCCACACTTTCTTGTTAAGTTGTTAAGCGAATGACTGCAGTTGTTAAGTTAGTAAAATGGCTGCCAGGTGAATCTGGCTTCCCACTTTGCTTGGCAGAGGGCCACAAAAAGAACACGGCAACCATCATAAATACTTCCCAGTTGCCAAGCATCTAAAATTTGGAGATGTTGCAATGGTAATTGAGTGTAAAAAACAGTCAATCAATCATTTTTATTCAGTGCTATTCTAAATTTAAAACATCACTAAACGAGCTGTTGTAAGGACTACTTCTGTGTTTAAAATGAAAAAATATATATGGTTTCACAATACACACTGTCCTAATATTCCCATTTACTGTATTGTGCTATATTTACTGTATTATATTGCAAATCTATTTATGGATCCTTGAGTTACTTCCATTTTTTCTCAAAGAAAGACACAAGTTTATTTTGTAACATATAACAAATACAATTGAATGTGAAGATATGAGTTTGGATTGAAACATAGAAAATATTACCCTCAGATTTAAAATAACCTAATTAATCTTAGAACAATAGAATGTGTTTTTATCTGTTTCCATTTCTTTTGAGTCGTGCATTCTGGGGTAGATGAGTTTTGAGCTGTTTCAGTAATAATGAATGCTGGAAATCTCTTAATTTCCTGGTTATTCATTGACACAGCTACTTCTCTGACAGAAATCAAATAAGTCTGATGGTTTCCTAAAAACAAACTGCAGTGGTGACTATATTCTGAATTTTTAATATAAACCTAACACAAGAGGAAGGAAATTTAGATCATCAACCACTTATTTCTAAAATTATCAATGGGACCACTTTGAAAAATCTGAGAAGAGCAATTCACTAAGAGATATGAAAGAAATTACACTGCCACATTTTTTTTTGAATTAGTAATGTTTAATGAGTAATTAAGGTGTTTGCCATAATCCAACATCTGTCTTTCACAATTTGTTGCATCAAAATCACATCCTGTCTTCATTCCCGAATAGCATTGTCTTTGGTTATAATCCAAAACATTTCAAAGTATGACATTATTACATTATCTAAGGAATTCACCCAAAAATTCATAAGAAGTTGCATCCTCTCCGTGTTACAAAAAGGAAATTAAGATTTAAAGGAACACTTAACTTCCTAGGCACTACCATCAGAAACTCATTGTTCTAACTGCAACTATTTAACAAAGCCATAAAGTGGTTTGTTTGATTTTATGTGTCTGAAACCAACAATATTTTTCCAACTCAGAAGAAATATAAAACATTGAAGTCTGTTATATTTTTGCTCTTTTTTAAAAAAACCTTTCCTGTTAAAAATGTTAATATAGCAAATGGAACAAATTCCAACGGGAGAATTTGGACTTTTATTTATTGAATATAGGCAACTGATAAGATGCACTCGTAAATTAGGTAAACCTCATGATTTCTTCAAAGAGGGTGAAGTACTGCAAGGATAACAATTTAACCAAGAAGAGATATGGCCAATTTCAACAAGAATGTTATCTCCTTCATTTCACAACCCACACTTCAATAATCACTTGTGACTAGTGTTTCTCCTAGTTGAGACGATACAGCCAGGCCCCATCAGCAAAGGAATCTGGGTCATTGCCAAAAATAAGGTCACAGGCTAACACTGTGTATTAACTGAGCACTTCTGGATAGCCTGGAGGCATGGCAAAGTTGTTGTAATAATCCAAGACCTAAAAATTTTGGCATTTCTAATCAAATGTTACTGCCCAGCCCCAAACAGTTCACAGTTATTACAAAACTGAAATTGCTGAACCAAAGCAACATTGGAGAGAATTCAATGTTATTGCTTTGTTTTCTTTTTTCAAGCTCATCTCTGAATCGATGTTGCAACTGGTCTACGAAAGACTAGGACAACTCCATTGGAAAAGCTGGAGTCCTCCTTGAAAATATACTCCATAGCACTAAGCCAAGTTAATGTAAAGCAATGTAATCAGACTGCTGGAATGGGTCTTAGAGATCATCTGGTCCAATCCTTAGCATCCAAGAATGAATCTGTAACATATGATCATTCAGCCAAGATGGGCATGTAGTGCTTTGGATTCAATTATTGGGGCCATCTGAATCTTGGAGCCAATGCTGCTTTATAGATAAAGAAGACCTATCTCTTGGGTCCCACCAGATAATTACTACTTAAGAACAGGTTCTGGAGACTGGTAGTGGGATTTGGATTGAGGTAGTCATGCAGATAAGACCCTGTGCCATAAAAGGGTTTAAAGGTCACAAGAAGCACCTTGGACTGTGCAAAGAGGCTCATAGGAATGCAGTTGTTACAAAGGTATAATGAACTGATTTTTTTGGACAGGTTGTTGTTGGGAGTTTGAGCAGCAGCAGGTTGGTGAGAAAAGGGATTTTATTGGGCAGGCTTGGTTTGTGTGTGAGAATATGGAATATAAACCAAAAGAATCACAAACCAGTGAACAGGTATCAATGTTACTTATTGGTGTAATATTCTTTACTATAGCTTGCAGAAGAATCTCTTTTAAGATAATTGCCCAGACATCATTGTTCACAAATTGGTTGCTTGGTACGAAAAAGTGGTTCCACTCTAATCCACATGTTCTGCTGAAATATTGGTGTAATGTAGGTTAGGTATACAAGTACTGGATTTGTGTAATCCTGCTTAAGCAATCAACAATTGACAAGCAGATAGCAGTTTTCTTGATAAAACACCTGCAGACCTTTGATGAATCATTCATGCTATTGTTGGATCTTCTTGGGCAGGAGAAAGTATTTGATAATTTGTCATTGTGGTATGCCACTGGTCTATGAAGAAATAGGACAATTCCATTGGAAAAACTGAAAATACTCCCACAGCATTGAACCAAGTTCAGTTACATAGTTTACTGCGTAACTTATTGTGTAATCAGACTACTGGAATGGTCTTAGAGATCATCTGGTCCAATCTCTAGGCTCCAATCTCTGGGGATAATTTGAAAAAAGGAGGACAAATATATTTCGGGGAAATAAGAACTAAAAGCAGAATCACCTTCTTTGATTTCGTATTATTATTAAATACTCTGATTTTTAAATATTAGCCAAAGAAAAACACCAGTAATCTATGAACAATTAAAAGTTAGCCTTAAGGTAGAAAATGTGATTCAGGGATAGAACAGCCTCGTTTTCAATAAAGGAAAAATAGCTGATCCAGATCTGAAAACATGTGATCACATGTTTCCTAACGCAGCTGGAAACCAGTAGATCACAACGTTGTCTTAGCTGCACAATTCGCAACATGATAATGGAGGCATCAAAGAAGCTTATGAGAAGGAGAAATAAGATCATCAGAAAACAATATAGCGCAGGGCTGAACTGTGGAGTCCTTGGTGCTCTGTTGTCTGCGGTCATTTCATTATCCAACTAAGTAACATTATCAGTGCTAGGATGGGTAGGACATATTGACATTGAAGATGTTACCTAGTTGAGTTGTGAAACATCTGAAAGAAAACAACCAAGCTCATGGAACATCAAGGACTCCACAGATTGAATAAGAGCATAAGATATACTGAATATCAAAATTCTTGTGAGAAATCAAGACATAAATTCTCTTGGCACAACAGAGTTCAGTGTACTACTTAACATGATACCTACAGTGAAATGCTATGCTGACCAGGGCGAGGCGATTGCAATCACCTAACTTGTCATTGAGTTTTTCCTGGACTGTAAGATTTAAACAGGAAACAATATTGGGTGGTCTTGGGCCTTGCAAGATGAATAAAAAATATTGCTCATTCACTTCATCTTTCACAAGCAAAAGAGTTGCAAACTGCAAATTACAGTATGGTTATTCCTATTTTTTTCCAAAAGCAGCTACCAGCAAATCAATTAAAGATGAACAGGAGTGGAAATATTTAATCAAAGAATCATTCTAAATTCTTTCACTCAGAGCAAAGTAATTAAAAGCCTCCAAACCAACTTCTCCTAATTTAGTTTGGTGATGAGTTTCTCCACACAAGAAGCTGAATAGCTTCAATTTTGAAAATTGTTCAGATAAACCTCGACTTACAACCAGTTACTTAACAACCATTGTTAAGTTGTTAACTGTTTTAAAGTTATAAACAGACCCCACTTCCAAAAAAAGATAGTTCAAAATTCTAACAGCCAGGGGAGTCCACAGGGCCACATTTCAGGGGCTTGACAACTGTCCCACCATCCATGTGACTGTGATTTTTTGGCTAAAATTCCCCATAAAGACAAGTTAGGATTGCCACATTTGCTTCAAAACTGCCACAAAAAATATTATAGAATCAGACCTGGTCATGTGGATGACTCATTTTATAAGTCATGATTTATGGAGGTTGCAGTTTTACAGAAAGCTGCATTTAAAATCAGTAAGAAATTCCTCATTGATTCTATTTTCTGAATCAAAAATCCTTTTCAATTCCTCTCTGGACAATTCCTTAACCAACCCTAAACACAAAGTAAAAGGCCTCATCAGTTAAACTAAGATCTTGCTATCTTCAGCTTTCCATCAATTCTCATGTTTGTGGTGAATTTAAAAAAAAAAAAACATTGCAGATGTTTCTTCTTGCCTATTCCTAACCATATCTACACAACCTGGAATAGTATCATACAAAAGTTTGTTTGGACCTACTGGCCAAGAATCAGGTTGCTCTATATCATAGTCATTTCACTAACAATATTTGTATATTTCCTAAAATGATATACCTTCTGTCTGAACTAGCTAGGGCCCTGTTGCTGGTAAAAACTGGGGGAATTCCAGAAACCATTATTTTCCTTTTTAATTTGAAGTGAGTTTGCCACCTATTTGACTCCAGCACTGACATCTGCCTAAGTGTTCAAACTGGTGCTCAGAGCTGGTATCAAACCAATTCCTAACCTCTCACTTGACTTCTATTTTCTATCCCTCTGTTATCAGATTTTATTACCAGAGAACTGGGAGAACACTAAAACAAACAGCAATTATAATCTATTGTTAACCCTGTGGTTTTCTCCATTCAAATTCAGAGCATAGAATGTAAGAATTTTTGCAAGGAAGGCAGAGAACTACAAAAACATTGTGATAACTTTTTAAAAATGGTTACCTATTGGCCAGGTTTTCCTATAAAGCAGTATAGGCTTTCCTATAAAGCAGTATCTGTGGTTGTGTGCATATGTGGTCTGTATGAGTAAGCAGTTGAGTTATAGAACACAGCTATACTTGCAACCTGAAAAGGAAGAAGAGAAGCTTGCTGGGCATCACAGTTGTTAAACCCCTTTTTCTAATTTTTCCACATTCTTTCTTGGTTAGAAGCAGCTATTTAATTTCCTTGGTCTCCTTTTTCCAGAGCTGCCTTTCAAAGCAAGGATATTGTCATTTGTGAAACTCTCCAGTTCAAGAGGATATTTCCTGGTCAATCAAGAATCCAATAAAGTCTGGACATCAGAACAAATGTTGATTACCGCCAGGTGATAGCTTCACTAAAATTCACTTCTTAAAAAATGGTAGGGACCATTACATGGTTTTGCATGAAGTTCTGAGCTTCAAAAATTAAGTTTCAATAAAAGAGAGTATTTACTGTTCAGAGTTGAAATGAGGGGTCCTTGTTGGAAGTGTTACCAAGTAATGAAATGCCTACAAGAAAACAAGCAAGCACAGAGATCCTCAAAATTAAGTTTTTCTCCCAAAAGGATGGCCTAAAATTTAACCCGATTATATTCACTCCAGAGGTGGTGTCTGACCAGTTCTGATGGGCTGGATCTTTCTTTTTTGCCCTGCACAGGAGAATGGATCTGGAAAGCAAGTTAGTGGGGTGGGGTGGGAATGGAGATTTTACAGTATCTCCCTTGCCATGCCCACCAAGCCACACCCACCATGCCATGCCCAAGCCATGCCCACAGAACCGGTAGTAAAAAAAAATTTGAATCCCATCACTGAATCCCACCACTGACTGAAGAATTAGCATATTCTTTTTATGCTGTCTCCAATTTTGAAAAATAGGCAAATAAAAGCTTACCATTTTCTCCATTTGTCTCAATTTTCAATTTTCAGAAACTTTGTATAGAGTAAATTGGCTAGATAAGAAAATGGGACAGTCTTGGTTTGAAGTCAAGTTTCATCAATTATATGAAATAATGGAGAAACTCCAAACATGAAAACTGAATGTTATAAAGTATACAATAGTCTTAAGTACAGTCTTTGCACAGAGTAATCTTGAGTACTGGTAGACTTCAACTTGCAATCATAATTGAACCCAAAATGTTCATTGCGAAGCAAGACAGTTTTAAGTGCATTTTGCCCTATTTTATGACCTTTGTGGCCACAGTCATTAAGTGAATCACTGCAGTTGTTTAGCAACACAGTTAAATTAATCTGGATTCCCTGTTGAGTTTGCTTGTCAGAAGGCTACAAAAGGTGACCACATGATGCTGGAATATTGTAACCATCTTAAATATGAGTCAGCTGCCAACATCTAAATTTTGATTATGTGACCAAGGGGATGCTACAACACATATAATTGTGAAAATGATCATAAAATGGAGCAACTTCAAAGAGTCACTAAATGAAAAGCTGAACCGACCTATAGCTCTATAAATGCTTTTTTTTCCCCCTAAAGGAAGGGAAGGAAAAATAAGGACATATTTATTTGGGTTTAAAAGGAAAGATCTAAGCCAATTTAAGAGTGAGCCACAAGTTTGATATATCTGCTGCTATCTCTAAACATTTATCCCACAACAATTTTAATATAATAACATACAAATATAGATTAAACAATGTGCAACTTTGCTCCCTTTTAAAAATATTCTTTCATATATATTTTTAATATGCAGAGGAAAATAGATGTCTGAAAATAGCATTTGGCCAAAGGGAAAAGCAAATTATCACCTTGGAAATATCTCACCATTCATTACAAGCACTCAGGGCAAAATGGCAGTTGTATCATAACCATCTACCCAAAGTCACATGCTGGAACGACAGCTGTGAAATTATATACACAGTAAGCTGGTTCACATTAGTCATGCAATCTTCCCCAGAGCTCCTTCTCTTTGCTTCTCACAACTCTTACAATCAACTCTGTAAGATATACAAAAGCATTGCCAATTTTTACAGATGTACTCATGTGTAAGCATACACACACCCTAAAAAAATAAAAATAAATAAAAATATTTGTACCTTGACATAACGACTAAAAGGCTCCAGTTTTTATTGATGAAACCAAAAACACAAGAGAAAACTGCTTTTCAGGAAGTTATGCTATCAAAAAAAGTTAAAATATAGTAAATATCTATCTATCATCTCACTGGCTGGGCTATCTATCATCTATCTACACACATACATACACACATATATATATATATATATATATATATGTGTGTGTGTGTGTGTGTGTATATATATATATATATATTGATTGTATTATACATGTACATGTATATATATACTATATATACTATATTGTGTGTATGTATGTGTGTATATATATATATATATATATATATATATATATATATATAATATAGTATATATAATATATATATATACTATATTATATATATACTGTATTGTACTATATTGTATAGTATTCCCATACTATATTATTTTTTCTTTCTTTTCTATTTTTCTTATTTACTTTTTCCTGCATTTTTATTTAGATTGAATTCATGTTAAAATAATAGTAAATATATTTGTAATTAAATTGCTATTTTTAAAAAAAAAAGTTATAGTGCTAGAAAATTCTTGGAAATAGGCAAATATTTCCCTTTTATCTCACAGAGCAGAAATTGGAAATTTGCTATTCAACTGTTACTCATAAAAAATAAATACAAGGAAGCATTTAGGCAAGAAAATACTAAACAATATAACTAGTTACTGTAGGGAGGACAGGAAGAATTACAGAAAAAAGAGTTTTCATATTACTTCTCCATTTGGCATTATTTGAAAAACCATCAGGTTTTTCAGAGAAATAATAAATCCGGAAAGGACCTGCCTTATTTTATTTGAGAGTTATTCCAAATGGTCCTTAAATAACCTTTAAAATTATAAATGAAGTTTGTTACATACTGAAGTAGTCAGATGGAAATGATTCTTTTGGGGGGGGGGGAGAATCTGAGAAAACATTTGCATCAAATCTTGAAACCCTATACAGTTTTATGACCTGTATAATTTGACTCCAGATCATTCCAGATGGATTTTGCTACTGTAATGTGGAATTTCCTCCCCCAGGCTTGGCTGTATTTGAGTCCAAAGCCAGCTTTGAAAATTGGATAACCAAATGGAGCCAGAACAGGTGGCCTTTAACAGAAGGAACATTTTATAGGTGGAATAGCATCATGATATGACTTTTGCTCAAAACTCAAGAGGCAGTAAGACTTCACAACATTTCAGCATGTTGTGAATGACTTTCATTCTTTTCATGTCATTATTTGTTAAATATGTTGGGAGGGAGAGTTGAGGGGGGGTTAATGTTATGAACTATTCCATGGTCTGCTTAATTCAATGCATAATTATCTCAATTTGAAGAGCCCCTACAGAACCACTCAGACATGTGTGAAGTATGTCTGATATAATTTTAAGGTGGGTATTCCCTTGAGATCAATATTCAACTCCTCCCCTCTACTGGATGAAGTCATCTAGTGAAAAGGGTTGAGTTATCAGCATATAAAGCTCAGTTTTATCATTTTTACATTGTAACACTTGGTCAATCTCCAAGATCCTGCTTTGTTCTCTGAAGACTGTTCGGATTACTATAGAGAGCAACAGGCTCAATCTTAATCCTTACAAGGCTGATTGATTATAAGAACATAATTTTTCTGGTCTTTCGATTCTCCTTTCTTGGTTCTGAACAAGATTCCCCATTGAAAATTACTTGCATAGGTCATCCCCAACTTACGACTACAATTGAGCCCCAAATTTATGTTGCTATATGAGACATTTGTTTACAGAGTTTTTTACTTTTCTTGCTGTAATTGTTAAGTGAATCACCATAATTCAATTAGTAATTTAGTCACTAAGTGAATCTGGTTTCCCCATTGACTTGGCTTGTCAGAAGGTCACAAAAGGTGGTCAACCATTATAAATATGAATCTGAATTTCGATCACATGACCACTGCAACAGTAAAAGGTCATACATCCTCCTGTGGCAGTTTTCCCAAATAAACCAGACAAGAAACACAACTAGATAAGTTCAGGGTTGGACTGAATGGATTCCTTGATGCTCTCTCAACTTTGTTGTTTTCTTGCAGATGTTTCATTACCAAACTAGGTAACATCATCTGTGCTAGAAGAGAGTGGAGTTTGCTCTCAGTTGATACTCTGGTGGCTTTCTCTGTCAGGGTTGGTGGAAATTGTATTGAAAGTTCTTTAGTTGGGTTCATTATTACCAGCTTTATTGTTCATAGGACCTATCAATCAAATTCAGCTGATGACATTACCTAGTTCAGTAATGAAACTTCTGCAAAACAACCAAGCTCAGAGGACACCAAGGTACCCACAACTAGATGAATTTATTCTACTTTATCATAAAGCTACATTACAGAATCTTGCATATCTGAAAGTGCAAACTTCCCGCTGCTAGTTTTAACTGTTTGATCCATTAAAGGGGCTCCTTCCTAAGTTTCTTCCATTAAGCCTCTGTCCAATAAGTAACTGTACATACGAGTCAGCCTGAAAATGTAATATAAACATACTGAATGTAGAACATATATATCTCAATGCTTATACTGCTCTAATACTTCACAAGTCATTAAAAGAGTACAATAAAATTCATGTTGGCTTGAAGAAACTCCAAACAAACATATTTTTATTAATAAATATATGTTGCATGAAAGGTATGAACTGCTTAACAAATAGTAGTAATTTCCCTTCACCAAAAACAAATTGTTCCAAAGGCCAAACAAGGGGCTGTTTATCAAGTTTTCTGTAAAAAATATTTTAGTAGTGGTAGTTTTAGCAGGAAGAGATTATTCCTTTAAGAGTTATTTACCATATTGGGGGTAGAATTTGTTTTCATTTCCATTTCATCAATGGAAAACCCTGTGTTTGTAGTTAAATATTATGTTAAAGCAACAATTGTTGCAACATCCTTCTACTTTCTGAGATATCCAAAACAGAAAGTGGAACACACACAGTTAAGGATTCATTCTATCCTTGCAAGTTCAGCAAATGTTCAAGTGTTTGTAGGCGTGTATGTGTAAGCTAGTATTGCAAAATGTTTACTTTAGAAAAGCAAACTCTTGTGACTTCTTTTTTAGCTACTTCCAACAGTTTGTCTAAACATGCCCAGGCCATTCACAAATACCAAGAATCGTATGCTAAATATGGCAGTCTCTTTTTTTTCCTTCCCATCCCAGAAAATGAATAAATTATTTAACAATTAGATATGCACTGAACATATTGCTCTCCAGCCAGTAATGCATTTCCTGAACTTGCCCTTAAATTGAACAATGAATATCATTCATATATTTCAAGCACACTTCTGTACAGATATTACTATCTTAACTATGTTATTTATTTAAAAATCATGCTGAGTTCCAACAATGAAAATCAATTTATAATTTTTGGTTGAAGTAAAATTGAACTTAATAAAGCCTTACAAAAAAAAATCATGCCGAGTTTTTCAAAACTATAATAGAAAATATCATTTTGTTCAATACTGATCAATTAAGTTTATATTCTAATGGATTGCCTTGTCAGTGTTGATGGGAATGGACCTGGTAATTCTTTGGCTAAGCTGTTTACTGTTAACTTTACTAACTTGATGATACAGTGATTAGAATACAGTACCGCAGGCTAATTCTGCCCACTACCAGGAGTTTGATCCTGATTGGCTCAAGACTGACTCAGCCTTCCATACTTCTGAGGTTGGTAAAAATGAGGACTCAGATTGTTGGGGGCAATATGCTAACTTTGTAAACTGCTTACAGTTTACATATGGCTATAAAGCACTATGAAGCAGTATATAAGTCTAAGTGCTATTGTTGTTTATTTATTAAATAATTCTCATTTTAAAAGAATATTTGTAATCCTATGAAAAAAATCATGCTAAGCCTTTCAAATCTATAGTAAGAAAAATAGCATTTTTGTTCATCAATGGTTTTATTTGTTTATTTATTAAATCATTCATATCTTAAAAGAAAATATTTTTTAGCTCAAGATTGAAATAAAAAGTCCTTGGTGCTCTTTGAGCTTGGATGTTTTCTTGCAAACATTACCCAAACCAGATAGCATCATCAGTGCTAGTAAGGACGGGAGTTTGCTCTCAGTTTATCTTCTAGTGGCTTGCCCAAACAGTGTTGGTGGATGTGGTCCTGCTTGTTCTTTGATTGGGTTGTTTACTGTTAACTGTACTAACTTAATCTGCCAAACAAGCTCAACCAGAATTTCCAACCAGCACAGACTTCAGCTCTCAAAATTCCCCCATCAAATTTCAATTATCAAAATTAATTATGAAATCTAGCAAACCCTGCCTACTGAAAATGCAGCTCAGAAACTCAGACTTGTGTTATACCTCGTTTTGTCTTTCTTAAATCCATCATTCTTCATAAGGATAAAAGCTGCAGGTCAAAGTTAAATATATCATATGCATCTTTTTAAAATGTAGCAAGATTTATTAGATCAAGCTAATTATTAACTGATGGCAAACCCAGAAAACAGCTACCATAGAAGAAGTTCAACTCATTTGACTGAGGGGCCAAGGTAGAATGTCAAGATCCTCTAAGAAATATTGATGTGAATTTTTAAAAAAGCACAGATTTAATTATAAGAAGCCCATTTAATCTAGTGGAGAACAATTGGGTTCCAGCTTTTATTGCCATCAGAAGCAATTCTGGAAGTTATTTAAAGATCTCTAAATGACATCTGTTTAACAAAGAAAAATTAAAGGTTGGTTCAAGAAGCCATTACTTCTCTATCTTATCAGTGTATTATTAACTACATTGCTGTGTGTCATAAAGACCGGGACTTCCAACATCATCTGAGTGTATTATTTCTGACCACTCTAACCCAAAGAATCGTTTCTCTGCACACAATGAATTGGTGCTGTTTCATGTGCATATTCCCTAAATAGTATGACATAGCTAAGACTTGACTTTTGCAGAAACAGGAAACAATGACATTTATTCTCACAATAGCTTAACAGAGTGCATCCCTATTGTACAATGAGCAAGAGCAAAGTGAAGCAAACCATCCAAAGGTAAAGGGTGAGTCAGAGACAAAGAGCAAAAGTAGAGAATGATACTGTAATTCCTTTCCTGATACCAACTTTTTACAAGCCAGATAGCAAAACCAAGAGTATTGTAACATAAAGTACCCTAACATGTTAAGACATGAAGTTGTGTGGCAGTGATATAGGCAACCTCTCTGTATATCTTCTGTGATCTAAATAAAATCTTCATAGTGCAATTCCTATGCAAACTTATCTTTTCCTAGTACTCTTCCTTTTCTTCTGTTTTTTTGAGAGAAGGAGAGAAAAGATAATTAAAATGTATTAATAGAAAGGAAGGGGCTGTCTACTATATGTGATTATCTTTGCTGCCAGCTATCAAGAAGAAGACCGGATTTCCACTGTGAATTACTTCTCAGTGCGTCAATACTATAATGTTTATATGTCAAAATGAAAAAAAAAATGAGGACTCAGATGATAATAAACAAACAGCACCCTGCTACACACTTTTCAATCTTTTCTTTCTTTACTTTGTCCCACCATTTAGATAAACCCCAGAAATTCCTGCCATGATTTTGATCCAATGTCCAAATTAAAATTCCATCTTGTTCCACTCTATGACAGCCAGGGAGTAATATTGTGATTTGAAGGAGCTTTTATTAATAGCAACTTAGACCCAACTGTCTCTTTGAAAACTGAATCCAAATTCTATGTGTATGCAACAACTTCAAACTGCTTCCTTAAAATCAAAACAAAATTCTGAACTCATCAGGAAAATAAACTATGGCTCAGTATGAAAATAAGATCAAGGTTTTGTTAAATTGGCAGGCTTACTTCTGTATCTTTGACTTACAAGAAGCCATTCCATGAGTTATCTGGGTAATTCATACAATTACCTTAAAAACCTTAAAACAAGCCATAAACAAATGTTTTCTACAGCAATATTCAAGTCAATTAACAAAAATAAATGAAAAGTTAAAGAACCTAGATAAAGGCCCTGTCACACTGCCCAACGGATGCAAAACGGACACAACGGACGAGCAAAATGTTCCATCCGTTGTTATCCGCTCTCAAAAGGGGCAAAAATTTGCATAACCGGAGCGGATAACACGGACGGGGGGGAGGACGCAGGGCGGATGGAAAGCGGATATGGAATGGAAGCCCAACGGATGGAAACGGATGGGAGCGGATGGCACATCCGCTAGGCTTCCGGGGGACCTCAGCAAAGCGGACGCGGAACGGATACAGCGCGGATGAAGCGGATGCACAGCGGATGCACAGCGGATGCCGAGCGTTAACTGTGCATGTGGGGAGGATGCATTGCGTCAGCCCCGCGGATATAACAGAAGCAGCTCGGAAGCAGGTCGCCAGAGGAAAGACCTGCTTCCAGACACATCGACTGCCTTGCCTGTCCTGCCTGCATGTCTGCCTGCAAGCCTTGCTGCCAGCCTTGCTGCCAGCCTCCCAGCCAGCCTCCCAGCCAGCCTCCCAGCCAGTCTGCCTGCCAGCCTTGGTGCCTGCCTCCCTGCCAGCCTTGGTACCTGTCTCCCTGCCAGCCTTCCTGCCAGCCTTGGTGCCTGTCTCCCTGCCAGCCTTGGTGCCTGTCTCCCTGCCAGCCTTGGTGCCTGTCTCCCTGCAGCCTTCCTGCCAGCCTTGGTGCCTGCCTGCCTTGGTGCCTGCCTGCCTGCCTGCCTTGGTGCCTGCCAGCCTTGGTGCCTGCCTGCCTGCCTGACAGCCTTCCTGACAGCCTTGGTTCCTGCCAGCCAGCAACCCCACAACCATGCTGAAGCACAGCAAGCCTCAGCCATCTGCTACCAGCCCTTGCAAGAGGGACAGGGCTACCATCCCGCCCCCTGGCCCTCACTCTGGTTCTGCTGGGGCTTCTGCAGCATGGGCTTGCTCTTCTGGGGCTGGGGCTTCTGCTGCTTCTGCTTCTGGAGGAGCTGATGACAAGCACTCCAGCACCAGCCACCTCCACAGCACCTGGACCCTTCACCCCTGAGACTGAGCGACCAAGAGGAGTGCCAGAGACTTATTTTTGTCTTATAGCTTGTTGTTTAATAAAGTCTATTTTTGATTCACACACTTGCTTCATTTCTTTTTTTTAATAAAGTCTTGCTGGAATCTTTTAGAAATGGTTTAAGCCTTTGCATGCTTGTGGGATGGGCAGGGATACCTGTGGGATGGGCAGGTCTACCTTTGGGATGGGTAATAGCTGTGGGATAGATAAACCTCCAGTGCAAGCATAGTGGGACTGTATGGTCCAACCTCCCAGGTGCCACACCTATGGCCCTTTATTATCAATAACAATATAATCAATCATCCACACATGTCAACATAAACACAACTCTTTATTAAATGCCCTGTTCATTGTAGGGCCACTCAACATACATGGCCCAATCTCATCAGTGTGATGAGACAGGCTGAAGGAAGCATCCATTAAGCATCTATCATCCTGTCTTGCCACTCCACCGCTCCAGCTGGGGAGTTGCACCAGTGTTTCAGGAGGTTGCGCTGCTTCTTCCCTTCACATGAGGCTCTGTTGGGGCCTTGCACATCCTGAGTGTCTATCAGGTTTCGCCCTTGCCTCCATTCCCCAGGCTCCATGTCCCCATTGCCTTGCTGGAGGTCCACGAGCCTGTTCTGCAAGACTGGGTAGCGGGTGCGCATGAGATTGTGCAGGATGCAGCAAGCTTCCATGATCCTCCTCACAGTCTGTGGGTGATGCTGCATGGTGGTGAGAAGTACCTGGAACCTGTTGGCCAGGATGCCAAAGGCATTCTCCACCACCCGCCTTTCCCTGGACAGCCTATAGTTGAAGATCCTCTCTTCACGGGTGAGGTATTTGGAGGTGTAGGGCTTCATAAGGTAGGTTGTGAGGGAGAAGGCGTCATCCCCCACAAAGAAGTAGGGCACATCTTGTGTGTCGTTGGGCAGGGGTTCTGGATCTGGGAAGCCCACGATGAGGTTGCGTTCCAGCTCCTCCTTGAGGTGACTGGCGTTGTATACCTGGGCATCTGAAGATGAGCTGCTGCCTGAAGCATCGATGTACATGAACTTGTAGTCAGCATTGACCATGGCGAAGAGGATGATGCTGAAGAAGCCCTTGGAGTTGAAATAAGTGGACCCCAACTTGGCTGGCGCTTTGCAGGCCACGTGCTTGCCATCGATGGCTCCAACGGTATGGGGGAAGTTCCACCTCTGATACCACTGCTCTGCAACTTTCTTCCATCCTTCTTCAGTGGAGGGGCACTGGAGGAGCTCCTCCTTGTATTCTTTGATGATGGCCTGCACCACTTCTCTGACCACAATGCTGATGGTGTTGTGTGGCACCCTCCAGCCGTACTGCATGCTCCTGTAGGTGGTCCCTGAGACCAGGTAGCACAGAGTGAGTGCCACCTTGAGCCCAGGTTCCAAACTGGGCCGGAAGTTGGTGTTTGTCTTGGTCAACCTGGGTGTCAGCCACTGAACAACTTCGTCAAACATGGCTGGAGGCATCCTCATGAAGTTCTGGAATGCCCGAGTGTCTTCATTCCTGAGCTCCACCATCAGCTTGTTGTACAGTCCATCCTCTGCTCTTCTGGTGAACCATCTTCGTACCCAGATGCTTCTTGGCCACCCCTTTTTCTTCCCGTAGTAGAGTTCACAGAGCCTGTAGATGGCTTCGCACTGTTGCAGAAGGATGGTGGCTGCCAAAAGGACCGTGTTACGATCCACAGTGGATATGACTGGATGCTGTGGAAGAGGAAGAGGCAGATGAAGGCTGCAGAGGTCCGCACCGCAGGGCTGCTGTTCTGAAAGTGAGATCCAGATGTGTTGCTCCCCCTTTTTATAGGCAGTATAGGTGACTCTTTGCATCCTCTAGGCATCCTCTAGGCATCCTCTAGACATCCTTAATATCCGAGATAGGTCCCCTCTGAGAATGTTTTTTCCGTTTTAAATGCTTTGTTTCCGTGCTGCATCCGTTC
>BLBF01000043.1:12806040-12844252 GCA_015471245.1 Laticauda colubrina
GTTGCTACAACTTTAAAAGCACAACTATGATGACGTGGGAAAATACCCAAAGAAAGCTGAATACCATGTGTGTGTGTGTGTGTGTGTGTGTGTGTGTGCGTGTTATGTTGACAGCAGCAACGGAATTTCATTTTTAATATGTGCCAGTGTGCCCATAGTAAAAAATGACAATAAAGATTATCTTAAATCTTAAAATAACCCGAGCAGACTCTGGGTTAAAAAAAAAAAAATAGTAACAGTGAGAAACATTCATCAACATGGAGTCCAAACTAAAATATACAGCTAACAAAACCCACAAAATTCTATGATCATGTAAGATGGTGTAATTAAATCATTGCTCTCCTCCATGCTCCCTTCCAGTAAGTTTTACAAATGCTGACACAGCCTGGAAGTTATCCAGCTTTTTTGGAAATTCCTATTAACCTCAATGTTTGGCTATTCCAGCTAAAACTGGAACTAGAGTTCAAAGTATTTGCCTGCATCCAACTGGAGATACATTGCTTTAAATCAACAAGTCTCCAGCTTGTTGCCATGCATCAAAACAAGTATTTCCTAATGGTTCCTAATTTAAATGTAGTATAAATAGGCCATGCTTTAAAACAAATGTACATATCTGAACCATCATACACTGCTTATAAACTCTATTTCTTTACTTCTGTAGCACATATATACCATTCTATCCAAATGATTCCAAGGTCCATGTTTCTTAATGGACAATGCAATTTCTGGGGGCTGTCATCCACAAAATTTGTTAGTCTGAAAAGACAGCATCAAACTCGTTCCAATGTATCTAAATCTTATCATCCTTAAATAGCAGCTTATCTAAATCTGAACTTCAGGCATCTGCAAGGTAAGTGGAATCGTTGCATGCTCTTTTGAGAAATTAGTGTATAAAATGTCAATCTAATACCAATATTATTTTATTTGCATTATTTTAAAAGACTAATATTGTAACATATAGACCCATGTTGTAATAATCAGATCTATGATACAGTGGTTAAGACATTGGGCTAGAAACTGGAGTAGTTCCACCTTAACAAAAAGCTAACTTTGGGCCAGTTACTTTTTCTCAGCCCTAGAAAGGAAACAATGGCAAACCACTTATAAAAAATCTTATAAAAATTATAAAAAAAAGAAAAAAATGCAGTTGCATTTGTGTATGTGTGTGTGTGTGTGTAAAGTAACAATGGGTGATGCACACAACCAATTGGAAATGTTTTATTTATTGTTGCAACAGCAGCAATAAACCCACGAACTAATTTGTACTCATTTTATCATAGTGTTAGGTTTCCAGATGTAACAACTCAGATCATATGTGTTAACATTCTTAACATTCCAAGTTCTTTTCAAAATGTTAGTTCATCATTATTCAGGTATCTATTAATCCACTAACTATTGGAAAATTAAACCTGGGGGGAAAAAAGAGTTACTCTAAAAGAAACCATGTCCACGTATCAAGATACATAACCATTTTTTTAATGAAAACACCACAATTTTTTGTTTATTTTATTTATTTTGATTTGTCAATCGCTTACAAGATAATAGGTATAAGTATATACAAAGTTATGAATACATGAAATGGGTACATATAAGAAAAATAAAAGAAACAATAGGACAGAGACAGTAGGCACCTTGGTGCGCTTATGCACGCCCCCTACAGACCTCTTAGGAAAGGGGTCAATAGTAGACAGTCTAAGGATAAAGTTTTTGGGGTTTGGGGAAAAAACCACAGAGTCAGATAGAGTATTCCAGACATTGACCACTCTGTTGCAATCGTATTTCCTGCAATCAAGTTTAGTGCGGTTAACCTTGAGTTTGTATCTATTGTATGCTCTTGTGTTGTTATGGTTGAAACCGAAGTATTCATTGACAGGTAGGACATTGCAATGTATGATTTTATACACCATACTTAGATCAGACCAAAGACGGTGTAATTCAAGGTTTTCTAGGTCTAGAATCTCAAGTCTGGTGGCATAAGTTATTCAACAACGAGTAGAGGATGGAGAACTCTTCTTGTGAAATATTTCTGGACTTTCTCAACTGTGCTAATACCAAATAATGTAATGTGGGTTCCAGACTGATCAGCTGTATTCGAGTATTGGTCTAACAAATGTTTTGTATGCTCTAATTAGTAGTGTGATATTACCAGAGAAAAAGCTACGTAGAATTAGGTTAACAACTCTTAATGCCTTTTTGGCTACTATTTGACTATTCAGCCTGTATTTCATTTTCTGATTTTTTTTTGCCAATATGCAAGACAGAGCATTTATTTGTTGAGATTTGAAGTTGACATTTGTTTGACCATTCTGATACATCGTCAAGATTTTTTTGAACGGTAGCAGTATTATCTGGGTGTTGAATAACTTTACATCATTAACGAAGAGAACGCAGTTGCTCTTAATGTGATCACAGAGGTCATTTATTTAGAGTATGAAGAAAGTTGGTCCTAGAATTGTTAAATGTTCACTCTAACATTCTAAACAACTTAGACTTACCTTTCCACACATGGAAAAATAATAATCCCACACAAGAGAGAACTGCATATCAGTGTCACCCCCATGTTAGAGCATGTAAAAAAATTACAGCACCTCTGTCTTTGCTCCCCAGCCAAGAGCAGCTAGGGCTAAGTGTAACTAAGCAGACTATTAAATATACTTACTTTTGAGATTAAAATAATGTTATTGAATTATAACCCTGTATGTATAACAGGGGAGGAAATTATTGGCATAGAATTAAAGTCCTATAATAATGTGGCATCACCACTAAGGTGCATTGCTATCCAGTTTTCTTCCAGTTTGGACACTGGCATGTGTGCAATACATGCATGCATAAATGTTAAATCCTATTTTCAATTTTAGGATTTCACTCTTCTTTATTTTATTTAAAACTAAATTTGGTTTTTGTCTTCTGGATCAAGATGATGGTTTTTGTCTTTTGGATCAGGATAACAATGGATCAGGTTATTTATTATTTCAATTTATATAATCAGCCATCTCACTGTAAGACTTTGGTGGTTCACAGACAAGTTAAAAACCAATATAGATAATCCTCAACTTGCAACCACAATCAGAATCAAACTTTTTATTGCAAAGCAAGGCAGTGGTTAAAGCTGTGCCTGATTTCACAATGGTTTGTTTGTTTTTGTTGTTGTTTTGCTATGGTTAAACAAATCACTACAGCTCTTAATGAAACATGTGGTCATTAAGAGAATCTGGCTTTCCACATTGACTTTGCTTGTTGGAATCTGACTGAGGTCACAAATCGTGATCACATCACACACACACACACACACACAGACACACACACACACACACAGGATGTTGCAACCATCATAAATGTGAACCAATTGCCAAACACCTGAATTTTGATCATAGGATCATTGCAGCATGCTCATGGTCACAAGTGTGAAAAGCAGTCATAAGTCATTTTTTTCAATGAGGTAACTTTGAACAATCACTAAAAGAACTGTTGTAAATCAAGGACTACCTGTATTAATGCCATAATGTATATCTGCCATGGCAAAGTTGGAAGCATTTAATTTTGGACAAAATCCCAGGGGGTGTTTATAATTTATGTATAATGCAATCTAGAATAATCACTGTCAAATCTAAGTAATGATAAGAAAGTCATTCCATAATTTGGACATATCATGTTTAGTTCATGTCCTTTCCTCATTTGAAAAAAATGTGATTCTCTATCTCAAAAAGCTGCAAAACCAGTCTGGATGCCACACTACATTTTTACAGGTTACTACAAGTTTACGAGCGACAGTGGAAACAATCTTTCTAACTATCTCATGTTGAATATGCAGCTACAGTCCCAGCTGAGTAAAATCAACTACAGTCGTTTGGTGTTAACTGTACCAAATTTATCTTTAATCCAGCCCTGGCTGATATGAGTTTACCTTGGAGCACAGTTCCCCAATCTTTCTGGCTTTGTGGACATGGGGAGGGGGGAGAAGGGAATGATTCCTCATGACCAGCTCAACGTGCACAAGCGGCAGGCACACACAACTCGTGCTCACACAAATGGAGTTACACTTGTGCTTACCCCTCACTTGCACAAGCAGACCTGTGTGTGTCCACACATGTGCTTGCCCATCACTTCTGAAGCCTAGTTCCAAACAGACTGTGGCCTAATACTGGGTCACAGCCTGTGACCCAGTATTAATCTTAATCTTGGAGAATTCCAGGATTCCAGGATGTATTTTTGGATGACTTCACAACTTAAAAAGCATAATTTTAAAAGTAACGCCAGTATCAGTAGGATTGAAATGTTGGAATGGGATTTTTTCAGATTTATTCTTTCAGATAAAGAAATTTTCAATATGAATGGAAAGTGACAAAACTAGGCTCTCTTTTATCACATCTTGAGCTTCGCATACCTGAATTTCTTCCAACAGAACTAATGAGAGAGAATTAAAATAAAAATTAACCTGAAACTAATAAAGCTACAGAGAATTTTCCTAGGCTTGGGCCTGTTTTTTCAGGGCCTAAGTCAGTCCATTTCTCTAAGGTGATGGTAGCTTATCCTGTTTCTCCAACAATACGGCCTCCCCAATAGGAAGTCCCAGCATGTTTTTATAGGCATGAAATGAAATTAAGCCCCTCCCCCCAAATTAAGGCCTATATTAAAACATGTGAAATGGGGGGAATGGTGGGGGGGGGCTTGCCGTTAGGAAGTACTTTTGTTGCACACCCGGATATGGTGCTGTCTGCGTTGACCCTGATACAAAGTGCCCCACCAACGCCGAGGTCAACATCCAAGCCATCGCCGCCCACCCAAAGATGCAAGGGGGGAGAACTAAGTCACCCCCAAAAAAACAGCCTAGCCATTTTTTCGGGGCTCAAAAAAAAAAAAAGACCCGGCCTTATTATATGAGAAACACGGTATAGCCGTAACTAGACAAGAATTATACAGGTAGCATACATCTGTCACGAGACAAGAATTATTATTTTCTAAGCAAGATGATAAGGTGTGTAGTGCCTGATTTTGTTATCTTTTTCCCATTGTTGTTAAGCAAATGCCTACAGTCATTAAGTGAATCATATTGTTATTAAGCAAATCCAGTTTTTCCACTGACTTTGCTCATCAAAAGCTGGATGGGGAGGTTGCAAATGGTGATCAGGACACCAGGATGTTGCAAGCACCGAAATACATGATGGTTGGTGGTAAGCACTCAAATTATGATCATGTGGCCATGGGGATGCTACAATGGCCAAAGTTTAAAAACCAGATATGTCATTTTTTCAGTGTCTTTGTAACATTGACTAATCCCTAAGAAAATGGCTGTAGATTGAGGACTAATTGCAATACACCTCATTTTTTTTTTTCAATCAAAGCATCGATCAAGTTAAAACAAACAGCAAAAGAAACATGCCAAACATAGCTTTTAATTTTCCTGTCTTTTTTTCTCTTCCAGAAGCAGAAATTAACAGATTTTGGAGGGCAAAGACACAACGAATCTTCAAGATAGCATGTCAGGATCCACATTCCAAAAGATGACAAAGCCAAACTTGTTTGTTTCACTAGCATTCCTTAAATTTGTACTTAATCCCCATTTATATATTGTTAATACAATGACTTTCCATATATTTAATCATTTGTCTTCTCTCACAATATAAGTACTCTTCAGTGGCAATTTTTAGGGGCTCTGGGGCCTTTAAAAGCTATGGACTCTTATTCTAAGATGCTTCATAAAGACCTGAACATCGAGCAATATCTATTCAGTGTAGAACAATCTTGATTCCTGTCTGTCTCCTCTTTTTCCATTACTATAATTCGCAAGGAAGGTCAAACAGCATGGACAGCAGTGAGACCTCTCAAGGAGACAGTGAGTCCTTTGAATATCTCAAAAGGGTTCTATGAAATGCTGTTTTTTAGAGCCAAAAAAAGCTACCAAGGAATGAGTTTCCTCAAGAATGTGGATTTTATTTCAGACCAAAAATTACACATTTCAGAGATACAGTGATTCCATGCCCCGATTGGCTTTTCTCCAGAGAACAGCAGAGCACAGCAACCAAAATCCAATTTCTGGGGAAACGGGTAGATTCCTCATTCAATATATTATTTAAAGGTTAAAAATTTAAACAGAAAGAGGGTAACGCAATTTCTAAATTGTGATGTATCATAAATATTCTTGATTAAACTACTAATTTTTTCTTCATACTAATTTTATTAACAACCTCCACCACTCATTATTAGGATGTCCCTTTATACAAACCATTCAACTCCAATTCTAGAGGTGTTAATGAATATGTAATCCAGTATTATATATTTATATTCTACCTTTTCTTCAGGAGCTGAAGATAATGCACACTGAATCCTCTCTTCCTCTTTTCCCACACAATAGTTCTGAGAGTCACTGACCCAAAGTCATTCTCAAACAGGCTGCTGATGTACTAGGATCTACCCAATTTTACTTCAACTCCTTAACTACACACTGGCTATTTCCTAATTTGCCTAACCACTCATTCAAAAATATGTTTAAAGCAAAAACCAAGTTTCTAGTAGGATTGATTAATTATTACAGATAGTCCTTGACGTACAATAGCAACTGAGCACAAACTATTCACAAAGGCTTTATCTTGGCAAGACTCTGCTATTGTTTGATAGCAGCCTGTAATAACATTCTGATTATATTAAATTAGCAGAGTAAAATGCAAAAGCTTAAAATTTTCAACAAATCATTTAGTCACAGTTCAGAAAAATCTAATCATGACAGGATGTTTGCATCAATCATTACTGCACCCAATAAAGTTCAGCAGCTCTTAAATATGAAGAGCAACCAGACTTTTATTATCTTTAAAAAAAGTACTAATGTGCAGACATAAATAATTCTGAATTAAATGAGACTTTATTCAGGTTTGCAGCCTTAATGTGATGTGAATGTCTACGGGCAACTGAAAAATTGATACAAATGCATTAGCCAATATACATTGCCAATGGTTTAAATAGCCAAATAAATAGCATTTGCTTTCCAAGAGTTATTAAAACAATAATTCTTTGCAAATAATAAGATACTGCAAAATGATAGGTGCAAAATACAAATCTTACTGTCATGGTTTTGAGCAGCTGAAATACACAAATAGTCAGAATGCCAGAACAATAACAAAATCATTAAAATGTTTATTTCAAAATCAGAGTTTAACCCCCCAAAATCTTCAAAAATATAATCATGAATGCGACATCTAATTATGTTTTTTGTCAACCTGCACATGATAAAATCATTTACAGAACTGAAAACTGCCTTCTTTTTAAATGTGAGAAGTTAATAAATAAAAATGTGAGGCAGCAAATAACATCCCAGGAGGAATCATATGGTAAAAGAAGCTATTAAAATGTTTGCCTTTGAACAAAATATAGTTAGAACTCTATGGTAGCTTAATACTGCCAGATAGATTTGATATTTCTATTTTTTATAGGCTCCTGAAATTGTTCATAATTACTCTGAGGGAGGGGAGAATTGTTTATTTATTTTTATCTCACCTTTATTATTTTAATAAATAACTCATTGGAAAACATATCTAATACTTCCTCCTCCTCCTATTTTCCCCACACCACCACCATGTAAGTGGTGCTGACCCAAAGTCATGTCTAGTTAGCTTTCATGTTTGGGAAATACTTAAGAGAAGATTAAACTCAAGTCTCCTGATGATTGGTCCAAAGTCATTCAGCTTGCTTTTGTCCCTAAGGCAGGACTAGAATTGACAGCCTTCTGGTGGTTGGCCCAAAGTTACCTCATCAACTTTTAGGCCCAAGACAGGACTAGAACTCAGAGTTTCCCAGTTTCTAGCCAAATGCCATAACTACGATATAAAACTGATTATTATTAAGAGCTGAAGAACTTTTTTGGATGAGAAGCGAAACATCTTTAAAAGAAAAATCAGAAAGTCCAGTTGCCTCTTGAAAAAAGCACCTTTGGGACATGACCGGGATGACTAAGAATCTCTGTAGACCTCTACATATAATATTGCTTTATATCACTGTTTCTTTTAAAAATAAGATTACTTATAGAGCATTGGAAAATTTGTGTCTGAGTTATATCAAACAACTTTCAGCACAGATAATTATTATTATATAGAATCTTTCTGCCTAGAATATAAAACACAAGTAAAACAAGAAAACAGAATTTTCTTGAATGATTCTGAGAATGATTTAAGTGTATTTGATTTAAATCAAAACCATATTGTTTGGTAATCTTAATTAAGGGGTTGGTTTCCAGAGATCGGAGAGAATGTTTGGGTGTACTCATATATGTGAAGTTACTGGACAGGCATGAAGTTTCTTCTGGAAGGAAAGAATTGTAACTTAATGGTACATTATAAGTAAGTTTCATCAGTATACAAATAGTAGAAAAAGAGGCCAATGCATTGCTCTTGTAGTACAATAGTTATAAACTAGGGGTACCTTCCGGAAAGTATTTGGGGCATAGGCCAGGACAATTTGAAATTGCTTGTTTGTCAATCAAGGATTCAATTTGGAACTGCCCCTGCTGAGGTATTTGTATAAATATCCACTCCTGACAGCTGATTTTTTTCTACTTAATGATATTTTTGAAATTGGGTCAAACAGTTAAACCATTGTCCAAATAATATGGTATAGTCTTCTCCACCTTGGTCCATCAGAGACATACTGGCCAGAGATAATGGAAGGTTTAAACCCATGTCACACTGAACCAACGGATGCAAAAAGGATGTAAAACGGACAAAAAACCTTGCCATCCGTTCGAAAACGCGATGTACTCACTGCCTCCGTTTGGCTTCCTCTCTATCCGTCCAGCATTCATTTATGGACGTTTCACCCACTCCAAAAGTTTTGGGCTGCCCAAAACTTTTGCGCGGAAAATGTATCCAGTTCGTCCGTACTGCATCCGCTACGCATCCGCTACTCATCCATTACGCGTCCGCTATATCCGCTAGGCGTCCGCTACGTATCCGCGGAACTCCATCCGCCCGGACACAGGGAGGAAGCGGAAGGGATGCAGAACGGATGCCTAGCGGATGCAGAATGGAAACAAAGCGTTTAAAACGGAAAAAACGTTCGCAGAGGGGATCTATCTCGGATATTAAGGATGTCTAGAGGATGCCTAGAGCATGCCTAGAGGATGCCTAGCAGAAAACTTATACTGCCTATAAAAAGGTGGAGCAACTCGCCTGCATCTCACTTTCAGAACAGCAGCCCAGCGATGCAGACCTCTGCAGCCTTCATCTGGCTCTTCCTCTTCCACAGCATCCAGTCATGTCCACCGTGGATTGTAACAAAGTCCTTTCGGCAGCCACCATCGTTCTGCAACAGTGCAAAGCCATCTGCAGGCTCTGTGAACTCTACTGCGAGAAGAAAAGGAGTCACCCAAAAAGAGTCTGGATCCGAAGATGGTTCGCCAGAAGAGCAGAGGACGGACTGTACAACAAGCTGATGGTGGAGCTCAGGAACGAAGACATTCGGGCGTTCCAGAACTTCATGAGGATGCCTCCAGCCATGTTTGACGAAGTTGTGCAGCGGCTGATACCCAGGTTGATCAAGGCAAACACCAGCTTCCGGCCCAGCCTGGAACCTGGGCTCAAGGTGGCACTCACTCTGCGCCACCTGGCCTCAGGGACCTCCTACAGGAGCATGCAGTATGGCTGGAGGGTGCCATCCAACACCATCAGCATTGTGGTCAGAGAAGTGGTGCAGGCCTTCATCGAATAATACCTGCAGGAGCTGCTCCAGTGCCCCTCCACTGAAGAAGGATGGAAGAAAGTTGCAGAGCAGTGGTATCAGAAGTGGAACTTACCACACACTGTTGGAGCCATAGAAGGTAAGCACGTGGCCTGCAAAGCTCCACCCAACTCAGGGTCCACTTATTTCAACTACAAGGGCTTCTTCAGCATCATCCTCTTCACCATGGTCGATGCTGACTACAAGTTCATGTACATCGATGCTTCAAGCAGCAGCTCATCTTCAGATGCCCAGGTATACAACGCCAGTCACCTCAAGGAGGAGTTGGAACGCAACCTCATCGTGGGCTTCCCAGATCCAGAACCCCTGCCCAACGACACACAAAATGTGCCCTACTTCATCTTGGGGGATGACGCCTTCTCCCTCACAACCTACCTCATGAAGCCCTACACTTCCAGACTCCTCACCCGTGAAGAGAGGGAGGAGGACAGCCTACTTCAACTACAGGTTGTCCAGAGCAAGGCGGGTGGTGGAGAACGCCTTTGGCCTCCTGGCCAACAGGTTCCAGGTACTTCTCACCACCATGCAGCATTGTCCAGAGACCCTGCGGAGGATCATGGAAGCTTGCTGCATCCTGCACAATCTCATGCGCACCCGCTACCCAGTCTTGCAGAACAGGCTCGTGGACCTCCAGCAAGGCAATGGGGACATGGAGCCTGGGGAATGGAGGCAAGGGCGAAACCTGATCGACACTGAGGATGTGCAAGGCCCCAACAGAGCCTCACATGAAGCGAAGAAGCAGCGCAACCTCCTGAGACACTGGTGCAACTCCCCAGCTGGAGCAGTGGAGTGGCAAGACAGGATGATAGATGCTTAATGGATGCTTCCTTCAGCCTGTCTCATCACACGGATGAGATTGGGCCATGTATGTTTGGTTGGCCTACAATGAACAGGGCATTTAATAAAGAATTGTGTTTATGTTGACATGTGTGGATAATTATTACATTATTATTGATAATAAAGGGCCGTAGGTGTGGCACCTGGGAGGGTGGACCATACAATCCCACTATGCCTGCACTGGAGGTTTATCTATCCCACTGCTATCCTAACCCATCCCACAGCTATTACCCAATCCACAGGTATCCTAACCCATCCCACAGCTATCCTTACCCATCCCACAAGCATGCAAAGGCGTAAACCATTTCTAAAAGTTTCCACCAAGACTTTATAAAAAAAAAGAAATGAACCAAGTGTGTGAATCATAAATAGACTTTATTAACAACAAGCTATAAAACAAAAAAGAGTCTCTGGCACTCCTCTTGGTCGCTCAGTCTCAGGGGTGAAGGGTGCAGGTGCTGTGGAGGTGACTGGTGCTGGAGTGCTTGTCATCAGCTCCTCCAGAAGCAGAAGCAGCAGAAGCCCCAGCCCCAGAAGAGTGAGCCCGTGCTACAGAGGCCCCAGCAGAACCAGAGTGAGGGCCAGGGGGCAGGATGGTAGCCCTGTCCCTCTTGCAAGGGCTGGCAGCAGATGGCTGAGGCTTGCTGTGCTTCCGCATGGTTGTGGGGTTGCTGGCTGGCAGGGAGGCTGGCAGGGACCAAGGCTGGCAGCAAAACTGGCAGGGAGGCTGGCACCAAGGCTGGCAGGCAGGCACCAAGGCTGGCAGGAAGGCTGGCACCAAGGCTGGCAGGCAGGCTGGCAGGCAGGCAGGCATCAAGGCTGGCAGACATGAACCAAGGCTGGCAGGGAGGCTGGCAGCAAGGCTGGCAGGGAGGCTGGCAGCAAGGCTGGTAGCAAGGCTGGCAGGCAGACATGCAGGCAGGGCAGGCAAGGCAGCCAATCCGTCCGGCAGCAGGTCTTTCCTCTGAATGGCGACCTGCTTCCGAGCTGCTTCCATTATATCTGCGGGGCTGACGCAATGCATCCTCCCCGCATGTGCAATTAATGGCAGGCATCCGCTAGGCTTCCGCTGTGCATCCACTGTGCATCCGCTTCATCCGCTTGGCATCCGTTCTGCATCTGCTATATCCGTTCTGCGTCTGCTTCGCTGAGGCCCCCCGGAAGCCCTGCGGATGTGCCATCCACTCCCATCCGCTTCCATCCACTAGGCTTCCGTTCCACATCCGCTTTGCATCTGCCCTGCGTCCTCCCCGCGTCCTTGTTCTCCGCTCCGGTTATGCAAATTTTTGCCCCTTTTTAGAGCAGATAACAACGGATGGAACATTTTGCTCGTCCGCTGTGTCCTTTTTGCATCCGTTGGGCAGTGTGACATGGGCTTTAATCAAAGCTATATGTCTTCTTTACAGAGCTTCTGCTGCTAGAATAAAATTAGTAAGGAAAGCACAGGGAAAGTAATTATGGGTAATCCTGGTAAGCAAAGATATCTCAGTACTGATCCCAGATAAAACATCCAACTAACATAAAAAGTCAAAGTTGTCATGGTGTCAGTTTAGAACATTGCTAGGATTAGAAAAATCCATGCTCAAATCCCTTATTCAACTGTGAAACTCAGTGGATGATCCATGGCCCTTAGGTAGCTCTCATCAAATTATTTTGATGTTTCAGTGAGAAGAATAAATGATTAGATTCACCTTTGAAGAAATTGTGTAATATAAATACCATCATTACATCTTGCAACAAACCAAACTCAATAATCTGAAGCATACTGTTATCATTAGGTCAGTTACCTAATTCAGAAGATTTTGGAATAAATGTTTGCTAGAATATTGACATACAGAGTGTTACATGACTATTACTATAAACCAGGAGTGTCAAACCAGGTCAAATTGTAGCCATATCGTGATGTATCATCATGTTTTTTGCTTTTGCGGAGCTGGGGCAAGCGTGGCCTGGATAGGCCAAATCAGACCCTTGGGCCATAAGTTTGAGTAAACCATTCAGATTAACATTAGTTGATTTCCATTCTCTTGCTTAAACTATCTATCCCTCCTTGATTTGCTACAGAAAGTTATTGTTTGGTTCATTTATTCATTTTATATCCACTTCTGTATTCCACCAAGCATTTCTTAAAGCAAAGTGTCTCATATAGAATACAAATTAACTGTAAAAAGAAGGGAGAGAAAGATTTTTCTAGGAAGAATACATGAGGCAGGCAATGCTTATCTTATTATTAAGGAATGTCCCACTGTTTTCAAAGCTCATATGTTTCTTTTCCAAGCAGTAAAAGTTTCTTTGAATTATTTTATTTAAGAGTAAAATACTGTGTGTGTGTGTGTGCGTGTGTGTGTAATCATTTACAAAATATTCTTGGTGATAACCCTGTATATGTAAGCTCAGAAGGGGGTCTAAAACTTGCCACGGCCAACTTATCATTAGATAACTCATTGCAGTTCAAGACTTGCACTAATGTCGTAGAAATAGTGGAATAGAATAATTAAAGAAAGGATACCAAAGTTGGGACAGAAGTAAATGTAAACGACCCAAATTAAATAATTCTTAAATTGTTTTAAGTAATTATATTATATTTTTCTCTTCCAACTGTTCCTCTTTTTCAG
The DNA here is from genome assembly GCA_015471245.1 of Laticauda colubrina. Taxonomy (NCBI): domain Eukaryota; kingdom Metazoa; phylum Chordata; class Lepidosauria; order Squamata; family Elapidae; genus Laticauda; species Laticauda colubrina. The sequence continues at coordinate 12,819,216 of BLBF01000043.1, forward strand.
TGAAATGTTTGTTAATAAAATAAATGAAATAAAATGAGAAATTTGAATTAGGAAGGGACAGGAACATTTTAATTAGTTAAGGTTTTATAAAATATAAGTGAAGGGGGGGAATTAATTATGGAAAGCTTATAACTGTTCTCATAGAAGTATGATATTTAATTGAAAAGTAATGTTAAAGAAGTTAACATTTTAATGAATATTAACATTAATGATAGAATTGAATTGGAATGGATTGTGTTGTTTTAATTACATATATTTATAATCTTTTTTTTAGAATATAGTGTGTATTTTAAGAATGTACCAAGCAGAATCCGAATGGAAGTTATGTATTATATTGAATGTGATAATTTTAAGGTATATATTAAAGCCTAAATAAGAGTTAAATGGATAACTTAAAAGATATAAAGGTGTCATACTCCAATCAGCAAACTACAGGAGAAACTTTGTTAAATGAGAAAAGATAATATGAAATTGAAACAGGACAGGCAAAAAGTATAAATATAATTATTTGAATTGGGATGAGATAATTAAAATAAAATTGAGAAAATTAAAAGAGTGGAGAAGCTATACAGAAAATGTAAGACAGTAATAAGATATAGAATAGAACATAAAAATGAGCATGAAATTGAATTTGTGTCTATACGAAGAAATGTAACCCGGGATTACGCTACTTTCAAAAAAGATGTATTATTTGTATTTTTTTGTGAAAACTTAAATAAAATTTACAAAAAAAAAAAAAAAGACTTGCACTAATGTCGTAGAAATAGTGGAATAGAATAATTAAAGAAAGGATACCCAAGTTGGGACAAAATTAAATGTGAACGACCCAAATTAAATAATTCTTAAATTGTTTTAAATAATTATATTATTCTCTTCCAACTGTTCCTCTTTTTCAGCTTCCTGCATTCTGCGATTCTCAGAAATTAAGTTAGAACCACAAATCCAGAATTCTGAGCCTTAAGTTCACATTCTGAACTTTTCCCATGCAAATTTTATTTCAAACTTCCTGATGCTCTCATGGATCAAGTGAGCTCATGTTTTTGTTGACATATAATTACAAATTATTCTCAAGTTCTCTAGAAATGCCAATGACATACAAGTTCTTGGCTATTTCAAGAATAGCAATATTTGACTTTGACTTTTTTAGTAGAAATTCTATGTTCAGTTTTAGATAAAGGGAAAACCTCCATCTGAATACTTGTGGACATCTCTAGAACATAAGGAAGATGCCCTGGATGGAAATAGGCAAGAACAGTTAATTAGGCAAAGGGGGCTTAATTGCTTCTGATAACAACCAGAAGTTCAGGAAGCTGCTAGAGACTCAGCATAATCAAACAAGCAAGATACTGTAATTATAGACTTACTGTGAAGTTAATTTCCTAGCTTAATCAGGAGCCCATCAAGTTTGGAGATCATATATCTCTAAACTTGACAATTTTAAGACCCATGGTCTTCATTCCAGGAGTTGAAGTCTACAAGTCTTAAAATTGCTAAGTTTGTTCCTGCAGTAGTGGAACCAAAAAAAACTGTTGTAGAAATATCACTATATCAGTTAAAACTAATTAAAACAGTTTAAATCTGAATAATGTTGTGCATAAAAGCTAGTTTTTTCAACCTTTACAAGTCAAATGTTGTTTGACTTACAACATTTCATTCAGTGACCATCCAAACTTTCAATGGCACAGAAAAAAGTGACTTATGATTGTTTTTCATACTTACCATCACTGCATGGTCATATGAGCAAAATTCAGGCACTTGGCAACTGACTCATATTTATAACACTACTTCAGTGTCTCGAGGTTATATAAACCCCTTTTGTGACCTTCTGTCATGCAAAGTCAATGGGGAAGCTAGATTCACTTAACTTTGGCAAGAAAGGTCATAAAATTGAACAAACCTCACTTAACAAATGTCTCAGCCACAAAAATGATGGCTCAATTGTGGTCATATGTCAAGGACTACCTGTATCTTCTCCTCACAATGGCATATGCTTCTATGTTGAGAAATACTGATCCAGCCTTGTTCCACATTGTTTCTGCTAGTTTGCATATCCCCTTTTATCTAAAAATAAGCTTTTTTCTATGTTGGTTTGCTTCTCCTTAACTTCCTCAGCTCTCACTACTCACCTAAGTATATATTAACTTCTCGCTTAACACAAATATTTTGTTTCTTATCATTTTATTCTACTTTGTTTTGCTATACCCAGTTTCAACTTCTAAATAAAACAACCTCTAAGTAAGAGAAATAAAACAAGCTTATCTGATTTGTAGTTAATCACTTCCCAGTTTTGCCTTTGTTCTGTGGTTTCATTTGATGTCTTTCCATTGTGATTCAAGTATATGTTTTAACTCAATGTTTCACTAATTGTCTTGGGAGTTTCAGCCAAAGGACAAACTAGCAGTTCTATCTGATGATTTGAAGGTAAGGATATTCTTCAAATCAATTACATGCCATGCCTCCATGACGATTTAAGATACATGATTTCTTCCTGAGAGGAATTGCAGGGCACATTATGTGAGTTAATTGTCCTGGGACAGAGTTTTATTTGGGCTGGCAGAATATTTCTCCCATGTGTGTACCCAATTAGTTAAAAAGTTTGCAGATACAAGCAAAGAGTGTGTTAAGCTTGCTTAATAGTAAACTTGGCTAGTTTTTTAATGGCTTCAACTGATGTGTGAATGTAGGTTATTTGGTTCCTTAATGTCTCAATGTAGTGCGTAAACTAGGAAAATGAGGTAGTCCATGGTAAATGCACTTTTATTGCAATTTAACAGCTATTGGGAAAAGGCATACACATTTTTTTTCAATCAAAAGTCACATCTGTCTTTGGGGAATATATAGGCCAGTTTGAAAAATTGGAACCAGCCCTAAATTTAATTACTTTCTGTTCTGTATGGAACTTGGTAGGTTCCAAGTCCCTCGTTCTGATTGGCCGAAAAGGCCACTTACAGATTGGTTCACTAAGAACCAATCCAGGAAGCCGCCAAATGGCGGGAAGAGTTAAACAAGTGTCATTGGCCACAAGCCGTCAGGCAAGCCGCTATATAAAGGGCTGCCACGGCTTGGGCTATGTTCCGTATCTTTTGCCTTGCGAGTTAAATGAAATAGTTGTTGTTTGGAACCCGATCTCACACGCTTCTTTCTGGACGGAACACTTTTCATACATATGATTTTAATCACCATCCCAACCAATGACTAATTTTCTAGTTCTATCACAGACAACAGCTGTAGTTTAACACAAGACTTTATAATTACATATAGAACTAAGAAGACAGGTTTTCATTTCTGCCTTAAAACAATTTTTTGAGTGGGGAATTCTGGGAGTTGAAGTCCACATGCCTTACAGTTGGTAACGTTAACTACTACTATCCAATTTAGCATTTGATTGTTCTGATAAAAGCTAACCAAGATCTAATAAGCCCTTGTGTATGAAATCATCGAAGAATTATAAGGTATAAACTGGTCAGAAAAGAAGACAATTGCAATCTTTCACACTGCAGCCCAGAAAGCAAAAAGGTGAATTTAGCTCACCTCAAGGATGTTTGGATGTTTGATCCACAATTGAGTTTCGAAGTCTTCCATCATCTCAAACTACTGGGTGTGTTGATTTGAAGTTATGGGAATTCCTAGATTGTCGAATATATAGTCCTAATGAGGAAATTTTAGGATCTAAATAATCTATTCTGCTATTAAAAGTGACCTTGATAAAACCATTAAGGGATATAGGTAAAGGATTTGACTAATCTACTGTGCACTCTGTCCTGGGTCTGCAATTTGGACTTGCATTTTAAAAATAAATCACTTCTTACTACCTATATCAGAAGTGCGCTATTGTCTAGGCCAGTGGTGGCTAACCTTTGGGAGCAATGCGTGCACCCTCAGACCCCCTATATATGTGCATGCAAGTGCAATCCACACCCACCCACCCCCGCCCTTTTATCTGTACTGTACCTCACAACTGATTTTCGGCCTTACAGAGGCTTGAGGAAGGCTTCTGCAGGCTTTGCAGGCCGAAAACTACCCCGTTTTGTCACTTCTGGTATTCTTGTAAAAACAGGAAGTGACAAAACGGGGCTAGTTTTCAGCCTGCAAAGCTTGCAGAAGCTTTCCTCAAGCCTTTGGGAAGCTGAAAAAGGCACGTGCATGTGCAGTGAGGTAAGTTTGCTTGCAGCTCGTGTGCCGGCACAAATGGTTCTGCGTGCTATCGTAGCACGCATGCCATAGGTTCGCCCTCACAGGTCTAGGCATTATTTGGATCAAAAAGACAAATCCCTGCTATTTTCTTGGCAACAATGCAGAGGAAGCACGCCAGGATCTTTTTTGGGACTGTTTTCTCTTCTTCCAAATTAGCCTACAACCCCAGGATTCCCATGTTCCATTTGGAAATAAAGTGCACGAGACCAGGTTCCAACAAAAACAGTAAAGCAACTGGTAACGGAACATTTGCCCAAGCCATGGTAGCCCTTCTTATAGCAGCTTGCTCGCGGCTTGTGTCCAATGACAGTAATTCAAGTATTCCCGCCATCCAGCAGGCCAATCAGAATGGCTCCCAAGTAACCAATTCAAGAACGGCCTTCTCGGCCAATCAGTTTAAGGTATTTGGAGTCTACCAAGTTCTATACACAACATCCCAAGTGGTCTCTCATAGGAGTAAAGCCAATCCTGGTTGTTTTTGTTGCTCAGGATCAGTCAGATGGTACCACCTGTTGCATCATAAACATCCAGGATCCTGTTTGTCTCAAAATATTTTTTAAGTGCTTATTGACATCACCAAATCTAAACTAGCCAAATAATATGAAAAAGTAAAACTGAAGAACAAAACCAGAACATTATCACTAATAATCTATGACCATTGGATCTTTTTCTTTAAATATATAATATAGAGACTGATGGCATTTCTATCTCCTTATGCAGCAGAGCCCCAGCGAAACCTTCTTCCTTGGATGATGTACAGAACTGTCTGCCACTTTGCTGATAATGACCTGTAGATCAGAGGAAATTGCTTAAAGTCCATAAGTCTTGTTCCCCATTGTAGCATGTTGCCAAGAGACCTGTCCCTCCAGGAAGGAAGATTTCTCATCCACTGCCCACAAGAAACCCTCCTCCAAGTTATTCTACCTCAGCAACAAGCATCTAAATCATACCCTCTTCTTTTCCTCCCCATCACTCTGATTAAAAAAATCAAAAAGGCCAACTTGGTTCCAAGCAGCCAATTATCACCTCCCCATCAGGCCTTGCCATTAGCTAACAGGAATCAGGTGAGAGGGAGGCAGGAAAGAGAGCAGGGATGTGTTCTTCCTGTCTTTCCTTATACCACACATTCTAGATCGGGGTCCCCAAACTTGGTAACTTTAGGACTTGTGGACTTCAACTTCCAGAATTCTGGCTGAGAAATTCTGGGAGTTGAAGTCCATAAGTCTTCAAGTTTCCAGGTCTGAAAACCTCTGTATTACATGTTTCTAGGTAGACAGTAATTGAAAATGATTGACATTTCATGAAAGGGACATAACTTTTCCCAATTTCAATTGCAAAGAATCTATAGGTCCTTTATACATATTCTGTACATTGATTCAAAAACTGTTGCTCTGTGATGCACCATTTCACTCAATTGAAATTACAATCAATCAAACATACAGGATACATTTAGTATTATACAGATAATTAATGGTCAGCAAAATTGTAACAAATAATTGGAAACCAAACATATATTTTCCTCCAGAGTGGAGGATGTGAATGGGTGTAACCTAAGTTACATGGCAGATAATGTGTCATCGGGGTGGGGGGGGGGAAGAGAACTGTGAATGTTAAGTATTTGGACTGGAAAGGATTCTTCTACAAATACAGAAATACAGAATATCAGTCTCTCCAAAAAGTAACTGACATCAAAGTTGAAAAACCAAAGGAGGCACAAACTTATGGAAAAGCATTATGTCAAATATTAGTGGCCTTTTCTATGAACCCATATGGGTTTTGGATTGTGATAATCATGTCCATACTGTAGGTGTGACCTTTATTTCATTTTCAATGATATTGGAAATCAAGACCTGATCTGCAATATTAAAAGTAAAAGTAAAGATTCCCCCATCCAATTGGATCCGAATTTAGGGGTGGCTCTTATCTCTGGTTTTTAGCTGAGGAGCCAGTGTAGTCCACTTTTGTGGTCATGAGGCCAGCATAACTATATGCTGAGGTGCACAGAACCTTCCTACTAAATGAGAAGCTCACAATTCTAAAATTAAATAATTTAAAATACATTAAAACAATAAAAATTACCTTCTAGCCAGGAAGATTGTATAATCAATCAACCCTAGCAAAATTGCATTCTTATTGTTTAATGTAACCTTAATATTGCCTCATACTCAAAAAATTTTTTTCATTTTTAAACAACACGACATCATTTCATACTGTCAGTTTTCAAGCCCATGAATTTCAATCATTAGTTTACTCAGAGGAATGACAGAAGCAGAAGTCTGTCATGCTTTCTTGCAGTTTCAAAGCAACCCAATTCTCTTTGTTCCAAAATTTACTCTATTTTTGCCTTGCAATTTTCAAGCTTCTTACTTGATCCTAGAGAGAGCCTTGTATCAGACACCAAAGTCAACAACTGAGAACAAAAGAAGAAAAGTGTTTGTAGGATGAGCTCTCCCTCAATATAATACTAGCTATAGAAATAACACTGTTTATTTGATATGGCTTTGCAGTTCTTCCTATTCTTTCAGAATAGCAGTGGTACTCATCTAATACCTGTGGGCAACTCCTTAAAGTAATTGTTACTTTTTTCCACAATTGTATGACTGCCTTTCAAAGGGGCAGCACAATGCCCTCCCAAAAAACTTCCTAGAGGTGATGCATTCATATTCTAAAATACGTTATTTTCCTTCAACTCTGAAAAGATCAGATATCCCTACTAAATATAGATGACAAATGAGAGGCTCTTGGTTCTCTATGAACTTGCTTCTCTTCTTGCAGACGTTTCATTACCCTAAGTAGGTAACATCATCAGTGCTAGTAAGGAGTGCTCTTTGCTGTCAATTTATATTTTGGTGACTTTCCTGTGTGAGTTAGGGTGATATTAGAGATTCTTTGGTTGGGCTGCTTACTGATAGCTCTTGACAATTTCTTGATTGGGTATTGCTTACTTGATTATTGATCTGAAGTTAACCTTGGATTGTTGAGCTAAAGTAATCTATGCTGATTACTGGTGGTTCAGTGAGCGTGGCTTGGTGGGCGCACTTTGTGCATGTGCAAAGGCTTTACTACTCACCCCCTGCAATCCCTTTAGCTTCAAAGTTGAAGCGCAACGATCTGCTGTGCTACGCAAAGATGTGCTTCAAAAGCAGGGAATAAAGGTCAGTATGGGAGCCTGGGTGGGCGGGTCGGCCCAACAGCAACTCGTCAGATAGAATTGGTTTAGTCTCAGCCAATCTTCAGCACTACCGGTAAGCCAGAACTGGGCCAAACTGGTAGTACAGCACCACTGTGCTGGAGTCTTTGTTCTCTTTTGAGCTGGTTGATTGTCTCTTTTGCATAGTTTATAAATGTTCAAACCAACACTCAAGCACTGATTATGTTATCTAGTTAGAGTAATGAAACATTTGCAAGAAAGCAAGAAAGCTCAAAGAGCACCCAGGATCCCTTATTTCAATATTTGAGTTACAAATATTCTCCTTTATTGATAGATGACAAAGCTATGGAACCAACAGCCTGTATGGCTCTAAAAGAATGTCAAATTGGAATTCCAATCCATCCAATCTGATTATGGTTCTTGTTTAACAATAATGCAGAAAAGAATGGGGGGGGGGAGTCAGAGACCACAACAAAATACAGAAATCAATTTTCCCCAATGTAGTGGTCTCCAAAAAGTGTTGCGATTACAACTTCCAGAATTTCCAAGAAACAAAGTATTGACGTTGTTTCTAAGAAATTCTGGGCGTTTTAATCTCAACGCAACAGAAGAGCACCAGATTGGCTAAAATTGATGCAGATCTCCGGTATGTGATGCTGGAAACATGACACATCATGCTATGACAAGAATCTGCTTGATAAGGGTATTTGGAATATGTTACAACTGGCTTTCCTTTCCAACCATTCCAAATTACAAGTTCTCAAATTAAAATAAATTTGCTGATGTATCATGCTAAGTTCAAATACAATAACACACATTATGTCTCAAATATATGAAAAGTTGAGTTGAGTTCCAGGCGTAGATTAAAATATAATCATCACACTTACCCATCTCAAATATCACTGATTTTAATTTACAGCTTTTTCCTAATTTGTAAACCCAGAAACCTATCAGTACAGATAGTCCCTAACTTATGACCTCAATTAATTTCCCAAAATTTTTGTTGCTTGATATTTATTCAGTGAGTTTTACCCCAGTTTTACCTTTTTTGCCACAGTTCCTAAGTGAATCGCTGCAGTTTGTTAAGTTAGTAACATGGTTAACTGAATCTGGCTTCCCCATTGACTTTGCTGATCAGAAGGTCACAAAAGGTAATCACGTGACCCTATGTCATATTTACGAGTCAGTTGCCAAGCATCTGAATTTTGTTCATGTGACCACGGAAATAGCTGCCACTTGTGTGAAAAATGATCATAAGAACTATTGTTGCTTTGAACGGTCACTAAATGAACTGATGTAAGTCCAAGACTACCTGTACAGAGGCTAGCAAGAAGACTACCAATGCCCTCATTACAATCAATTCTTGCATACTACTATTTGTCTAGTTGCTTCAGCTTTCATCTGGATATGGTCTATCGCATAATGGATGGCTGCAAGCAGCACAGTGTTGATACTTAAATGATCTTATGTCTGGAGATAACACATCCCTAGGTAACCAACACTAGAAAAAATCAATAAGAGTAAAACCAATATCTTCATGATCTCTTTCTGAAAACCACACAGAGAACACTGTTAGATACAGAAAGCTGCATGAAATGGACTTTTTGAGCTACTCCAGAAAGGCAATTATGTATTTAAGAAACGAACTATTCTTAAATTGAACAAATTCTGCAGTGCTTCTTCCCCCACCCCTTATCATTAACAATTTATGTTTGCCCAATACTCACACGTTCCAAAACCATTTAATGGAGGGAAAATACCATTAAAAATGTTTCTTTCTCTCTTGAAAGTTTCCAATAATGCATTTTTCTTTCTCTACTTGACATGCACAGCTTGATTTTTAAAAAGGGCAAAAGTGCATGTAACAGAAGATATAACAATGTTCCCCAAAATAGCAACTCTATGTCAAATTCAGTTCTTTTATTGCAGATAGTAATGCTTAAATGAATATATTGTATATACCATGACATCTACATCTACTTATGGGGATTCTATAAAGAAATCATAGCAAGAAAATTGCTTCACTTTATAACTTAGCCTGTTTTTAGTATAACTGCAAATAGAAGCACATTCTCCTTTATGTTTGATTAATTCCTGCTATTAATTTCAAATTCTTTAAAAAATTGCCCCATCAATGTAACAAGATTGTTATCACTCCTATGCTATCTAAATTACTGTACTCTGAATAAACTGTACATTAACACAGATAGTCCTAGACTTATGACCACAATTGAAACAGAACTTCTATCACTAAGTGAGATCACTAAGTTATTAAGTGAATCACATAGCTTCTTTACATGATTCCTGTTTTCCCCATTGACTTGGAAGCAGGCTGGGAAGATTGCAAATGGTGGTCATGTGACTCCAGAATCCTGCAACCATCATAAATACTTGTCAGTTGTCAAGTACCCAAATTCTTATCACATGAACTGCAGGGATGCTACAAGTGTCATAAAAACAAGCACTTGTAAAAAAAAAAACCAGTCACTAAAAAGATTGTTGTAAATCAAGAACTACCCACAATACTGTATTGACACAATAAGCAATGTTTTATTTTGTGTGAAAGAGTCGGTGGAACTCTGAAAACAATATTATAAACTTCTGTTCTCAACTGACCATCGTTTTATATTATCTAAAAACTCTCAAGACTTTCTGAAATCTCAGACTGGATAGTCAACTTACCTAAAAAACATTAGTCTTGAGAAAAGATGCATAAAACTAACCAATTTACATTCTATTTCAGCAAAATAAGGTTTGGATTGTAATAAAGCACATCAAGAATATTTCAGTAAAAAAACCTTATATTGCAAGGGTTTTTTTGTTAATTATTAATTTTTTGTCAAATTTGTACAGCAGTGATCCTCTACCTATATTCCTCTACATTTACAGCAAAGGAAAAGTTAATGTAATAGTTAGGGCCACAATGTAATTTATCTGGGGCAGTCAAGAAATATGTTGCAACCAAGCCAGCTATTTTTAATACTTTTCCATTTACATTCAAAATGGCCAAAAAAACCACATAAATTTTTGACTTATTCCAATAAAATAACCACAAACCAGACACACTAGTGAAATTTTTCCATGCAAAAATAAAAAAAATGCTGTGTCATTTATGAATGATGTTTGTGTCTGCAGTTATAGATTTATGAAGCCTTTAGAAAAAATAACTGCTTCAGTCTTCCCACTTTAAGTAAAACATTTAATCTACATGAAATACCACAGATGTGCATGTGTTGATATTGCATTAAATGTGTTTATAGATATGCAAACATGTGTATACTAAAATATATAGGTAATCTTCAATTTATGACAGTTCATTTAGCAACCATTTGAAATTATGACATAACTCCAAGTACTTACAATATTCCCAAAGTTACAAATGTTGAAGCACCACAGCAGTCATTCATACTTCGGCAGGACCACAGAAGCACTGCAACATTCATCCTGACTATTCCCACCTCCCAGAACAGAAATCTAAAGTATTATGAAATGTCGTGCTACTGATCTCACATGATCTTACTCTACAATACTTTAGGCCTCTGTTCTGTGAGGCCTGCATGATATCCGCAGCAAAAGGCTTTGCAAATGGCAAGGCCTTCTCTCTGTTTAAAAAGCATTTTGCCATGGATCTGGTATAGGCCTCCATTCATAAACAACAGAGGCCTAAAGTACTGTAGTGCAAAGTACTTTAGGCATCTGTTCTCAGTAAACCAAGGCCTACACCAGATCCAGACAAAGAGCATTTGCAAGCAAACGAGACTTTGGGGCAGAGAAATTGCAATGCTTCAAGTCTCAGTGGCTTGCAAATGTTTTTTGCGCCGAGACTGGAAGTTCCATGATTTCGCATGAGATCACAGCCCCCAGAAGCTTCCAGTCTCAGTGTGAAAAGCTTTTGCAAGCCAATGGGAAATTTGAAGCAATGCATATTTGCTATCCCCAAATCTCATTGATATGCAAATGCTTTCCACACTAGACAGCAAACAGGCAAAGAAACCATAGGAGAGAGAGATAGCTTCACAAAATAAGTGACCTGGCATGGCAGGATTTGGGGGAAGCAATTGTGGGGACTCTAGAGGAGGGAGTATGATGTATTTTCAATGCATCAGGGGAGGCCTTGGGTGGCCTAAAGCAGATGGCCTGTTCCATTGCTCGCCCCCCCCCCCCATATTTTCCCCACCCTGAGATACCTCATGCACACTTAATGATCCACATATTCAATTAGTGAAAGCATGGATGAAAGCAGGGAGCGATCATGTTCGTATGATGTGATTCACTCCAACAAATGCTCAAGTTACAAATGTAATTTGGCAGACTCCATTACATTCGTAACTTGAGGATTACCTCTATGTATGTATGTATTGGTGATGGGATTCAAAAAATTTTTTACTACTGGTTCTGTGGGCATGGCAGGGGAAGGATAGTGCAAAATCTCATTCCCACCCCACTAATCTGCTTTCCAGCTCCATTCTGTGCAGGGCAACAAAAGAAGACCCACTGATCAGCTGGGACTCAATGGGAGGCAGAGAATAGATGGGGGCAAGGCCAGTCAGAGCTGGCATTTGCTGGTTCTCTGAACTACTCAAAATTTCTGCTACCGGTTCTCCAGAACTGATCATAACCTGCTGAATACCACCTCTGGTATGTAAGTGTATAATACACACATACACACAATGAAATTGTAAAAAGATCATAAAGTGTGTGTGTGTGTGTGTGTGTGTGTGTGTGTGCGTGCGTATACATACACATAGAGAAGATATTTGGAAGAGGAAAGAGTTTGTTGAAACTTACTTCACAAAAATAACCTGCGTTTTTTTCAATAGAAACAATTTCAAAGGGCAATGAAAACATAGTAGCTAGATTTTAATACTGCAATAGCACTTAGACTTATAGCACTATGCTTCATAGTGCTTTACAGCCTTGGTTTACAGAGTCAGTATATTGACTCCAACAATTTTGGGTCCTCATTTTACCCACCTTGGAAGGCTGAGTCCCACCCTGAGCCGGGTTGGCTGCCAAGTTACAGTCAGCCAACAGTTAGAAGTAGCCTGCAGTACTGCACTCTAACTACTGTGCCACCAAGGCTCATAATACAATCATAAGGAAAGAAAGCTTTGTAGGGGTTTGCAATTTTTCAAAGAAATTGCATTTTGAATAATATTTTTTTAAAAATTAACTGTCCAAAGAATTTCTCAAGATGAGCTCGACAATCAGAATAGATTGTCTGTCTATGAAACCCTGAAACCCTGTCAGTTTCTTGCAAATAATATGAAAGCTGTTTTTTCCACTTATTTTCCAAGCTTCTTCTTTTTTTTTCTCCAACCTCTCAGTCTAGCTTATAGCCATGGGACAAAGATTTCCTAAAGATCTGATCCTTCCTACTTTTTCCAAACTCTGCCAAAGTCAGCTAAGTGCATCAGCTGAGACACAAAATATTATGTGTGTGTGTTATTTTACATATAGCTGTATACTATTATCCTCACAAATTCTCATAACTTACGTACCATGAACATTTTACTTTCTAAGAAAGAAAATTTGTGAGGAAGTGTAATTTTCATTCAAAGAAACCTGATGTACTTGGATGTTAATCCTAACAAATTTAGCAAAGCTAATCCCAATGGAGTTTGTATACAACTATAATTTAAAGAGTTTGTTTTTTTAAACAATCATCCTTATTTCTGAAATGTATATTCCAAATTCCTTTTCCATCCCATTTGTTTTATGAAAAGTTAACCAATTCTCTCCAAAAACACCACCCTTTGTTTCAATGGCGACATCATGTATCACCCAACAAGTAATGTTTAGACTTATTATTTATCTGGATCCTTGGTGCTCTGTTTTCCTTGGTGCTTTGTTTTCTTCCATACTCAATTGGACTAATCTACCCAGCCAAGGCAGGCTGTTTCTGGACAACCTCCCATAGGCACATCTCCTCCAATGAGCACTGCCCAGCTAATCCCAGAGGCGATCTTCACTCCTGTGGTCGCCGGCCTAAAACAGGAAGAGGGATTACCTGAGACTATTCCCATTGAAATGAGGCAATGGGTGAAGATAGTGATTCAAAGGGGCATTGCGGCTGAAATTCAGCAATCCATCAGGATCAGACACTTCTCGGCCACTTCGGATGCAGGATCCCTGTCCGCTAGATCATTTGCGCATATGGGACAACATCAAACTCAGGTATTCCCCAATATTCCTAACATACCAGCCCAGGGTCTTCGGGAGGAGGTGGAATTTGAGGATCAGGATATTCCCATGGAGCTGGAGTCGATCCATCAGATGGACTTGGGATTGTCAGAGGCTGATCCACTAGAATGAGGAATGTCGGACAACGAAGGCCTCATTCCAGACCAATCTATCTTTTCTGGCCTTTTTCGCCCACACCTCTTTAAATCCTTACTGTTCAAGGCAAAGAACACCGCTAAACGAGACACATCAAACCCACATCCATTGTCAACAGGGTCTCAGGACAAATCCGAGGATCTAATATTTTCACAACCGGCTAATGAGGCAGAAACTATTCCTGTCCCTCGTATGTTTGCTGAATTAGTATAAAATCAATGGGCATCAGCAGCATCATACCCAGCCTCAACAGGGTACGATAAAGAATATTATAATTTGGCACCAGAGTTTTCAGATTTTCTCAAAACGCCGAAGGTGGATGAGGTGGCACTGGCCTCTACTTCAACCTTTCCCAATGAGGCTGAGGAAGCCTGAGACCGGAAGAAAAGAGAGCAGAGTTGGCACTCCGTAGGGCGCACGTTTCTGACACCTGGGCCATTAGGGCAGCTACAGCAACATACTTAGATGGGTAATGAAACATCTGCAAGAAAACAATGAGTCTAGAGATCACCAAGGAACCCACAATTCAATCTTGAGCTACAAAATATTCTCTTTTATTTCTTATCTCTCTTAGCTCACTGATCCAAGAATTTGACAAAGAGAAAAATTAACTACTGAAGAATGAAGATTTCTATTAACATATTTTTCCCTTTAGCAAAAAAAAGAACTTATTTGTTAATCACATCAATGTTGTTTTAAAACCACTCTCTCTTCTCTTTTGCACCCATCAGGCCAATCAATTGGGATGTATAATTGGGACCTCAATTATAAGTTCATTTAGTGACCACTGAAAATTAGAACTGAAAAAAGTGATTTATGACCATGTTTCACACTTCTGACTTGCTACTAGTATCTTCATGCTCATGTGATCAAAAAGTAAAACACTTCACAACTAACTCATATTTTTGACAGCAATCATTTTTTTGTGACTTCTGACAAGCAAGTCAATGGGGAAGCAAATCCAGATTCAATTAACAGAAGTTATTAATTTGACAAGTGTAGTGATTCACTTAGATATGGCAAGGAAGTTTGTAAAATGGGCAAAACTCACTTAACAAATGTCTCATTTAGCATCTGATATTTTGGCTTCAACTGAGGCATAAGTTGAGGACTACCTATATTTTAAGTTTTTTTAACTTTAGTACCATGGTCAAGAAATATCTTGGTCAAAAGATTCCAACTTCAACATGCAACCATTCAAGTTTTCTATGGGAGAACTTTCCTCAGACAAGATAATAGACAGATTCCCAAAAGCAGATCAAGCATGGGGAAGGATTTTTTTTTTAACCTACTCTGTTTGAATTTATTCATAATATTAATATGAAATATGGGAAGAGACTAAAGATATTCAAATTTTCTACCAGGAATGTTAGTTGTTTCAGCTTGTACCAAAATCTCTTCCTTTGAACTGCCGACTTCAAGAAACAATGGGGTTGCCATTTTTGTAATATATGTGTGCGTCTGCACATGTGTGCATGTGTAATTTGAAGCCAAAGAGAGTTCCTCTTTTCTGGAATTCTCACAGGTAAGAATCTTCCCAGGTTTAAAGAAAATATACTCACAATTATAGTAGTCTTGAGGATAGATGCTTTGGCACATCTGCCCCTTTTATGAGTTTCAAAATTGGGACCACATCCAGAGGAAGCTTTGTTATAATCCATTATCTACATAAAATGCTCAGAAACGGACTTGTGCTTTATATTATAAAGATATGTTTGGCTCCTGTTAAGTGCTTTCAGTTATTATATGCTGCTAATGTTATTAAATGGCTTTTTGGTAATATTTTAAGACTCACCAGCCCTATATATGTAAGTAAGTGAATTCAATTGCATTTGCACAGCTAAGAATGACATGTAAAAGACTGCTAACTTTTACTTCTTTCAGAAACATTATTTAGACCTCAAGGTCTTGGATTATGCTTCTTATCTTGAGAACATCTGGATCATTTTTCAAAGATTCTTCTTTAAGATTACAAGCATACAGTTTCTGCTTATGTATATATGCTGTGCTGCCTTTGGAAGGAATTTTCCAAAGGCAGGAGAGGCATTCACACATGTCCTAGTCTGTTAAAGACTGAGCATAAACTGGGGAGGAGTCACCCAGAGTGGGCTAAGCTAGGCTAATAAGCCTTTTGCACAGACTCAGTCCTAAACAGATAAGGAAGAATATCGCCCATCCTGACCTGTCACAGCCTTACAAGGGATATATATATATGCAGGTCTTGGCGTGTTCGGGTCTTTTCATGTGTAAGATTGAGAGTTCCAAAGCTGGAACACACTTCCCCACTAGTCCAACATATGAAAGCCACAGGTCTTAGCATCAAAAACCTAGCTACTACAGAATGGCACCAAAACCCTAGCTACTACAGAATCATCAGAGAAGCCATAGAAATTGATAAAAGCCATAATAGTATGGATAGAAGAGATGATTCCACCAGACTATCAATCACCTGGAAGCCTGCACTCACAAACAAAAAGATCTCTATACCACAATCCAGGCAAGCACCTGGACACAAACAGACCCCCCCCTAATACCTCCAGCCCAAATACACCCCAGCCAGTTACCCAAATAAAACCTAGCTTCCTAATAAATAATTATCGGCCATTCACAAGAAACCAAACTGCACTAAGAAACCCCAATGCACAAAACACAATGTTGCCAACCAATCAAGAACACAGCAAATTCAAACAAAAAATGGCTGCCAAGCCTGACATACAAGATTAAAAAGAACCTAATACACAAGCCTGAGGATGGCAGATGAGATTCTGCCGAAACGTCGCTATAATAAAAGCACAAATATTAAGACGTGGGAAAATACTCGAAACCTAAATACCATACTTGCATACATACATATATACATACATACATATATAATTGCCTTATTCCTGATCATACAAGTCAGTTTTGTATTCCTTTCTCTTATATAACATTCTAGCATTGTTAATCCTTGACTTGATGTTAAGTCTGTTGTTCAATCTGCTCTCTCCATCCATATCTTCTTCCCATCCTAAAAAAAATGCAGGCTTCAACAGTCTCTCTTTACTATTTGCACCAAGTTGTCCTATATTCTTCATCTCAAACAGGATTCTTTCTCTCATAAATCTAATAGTATTCCATTATTTATATCATTTTTCATCTCTTGACAATATTTGTATTTCTTCTGTTTATTATCATTTTATTTTCTAAAATTTCAACATTAATTTGTTTCCTCTCTCTACTCAATTGTCATGCAGATTCTTCAATGTTATTAGTTAACAAAAGTGATTTGTATGTCAGGGTTAGTGGAAGGACTTCCTAAACTCAATTTTGCATCTCACAAAATCTTTTAGGCTACATGACTGCAATTCAGCAGTGATTTTTTTTCAGTGCAGGCAAATGAATTCATTTAAGTCTACCAGGTCTCTTTAAAAAATCAAACACCCATGTAAAACACATACATATCATCTAAACCAAAACTGCAGCCTTCCACTTCATCTTTCAATATCAATACCTTCTGAAACCCAGGCTGCAATGAAGTGAATTCCCCAGGCAAAAAAAAGGTGCTTGATTTGTGAACCTTACCAATTGTGTGACTTATTGAAGAAATCAAACAAATGTTGTCTTTGCCATGTCATACCTTTTAGCTAGGGGATCAAGGGCTACCTTTGATTGCTACTCATATGAGTGAAACCAAGTGTGTTTGCTAAAATAAGCTCTATTCCATTCTAAGCAATGCACCACCTTTAAATAAGAAAAATTATAGACTTTGGGGTAAACAATGGGCTTAGAGAATTTAGAGAAGGATAAAAACTACAAAGATTTTGTTTAAACATTTCCTTTTATCTCAATACATCTGGAACATATTATTGGAACAACTAATGGAGCTGCTACTCCCTAAACCCAAAGCTGTTAAAAGTGTTTTGCCAAATAAAATTAAGATTTGTTAAAGAAACTACATGAATGTTAACAAGTAACCTGGTTGCTCAGCAATAGATGTATCCAGTACATCTCTTCAGACACCTAACAGAAAATATAAATTTGTAGTCTTAGGGAAATAATAGTGTTCACTGAGGCCTATTCTCAAATAATGATGCTTAAGATCGCAATGGAGTCTTTTTCTTTGATATCGGATCATAAAATATTTGTTCTATGAAAACAAAAGAATGCCAATCTGAAAACTGGTTCTCATGGCCATCATCGCCTACACAAGCTAATATGGGTAACTGCCAAATGAATATATTTCTAATTTGTGCAGCATGTTGTAAATTACATGAGATGCTGAAATTGGATACAGCCATTAAGTCAGATAACATATAGCTTGTAAACTATTACAAACATAATAGTGAAGGACATGAAATAATTATATGGGAACAGCAAGAGATGTTAAATACAACATCAAGGAAGTCTACCATATTAATCTTAGGTAATCATAGCTGGAAAATGTAGAAAGTTAGAATTAGATGAAGATTTGCAAATGCTATGATGGAAGGAATGGGTTATCTGGTTTTGCAAAGAAAATACTGGATTATATTACAAACATACAAATCAAGATTCCATACCTGAATATTATCAAATAACACATTGGAATCAAACCAACTATGTAATTGGATTAAAACAATATAACGTAAAAGTATAATATAGTTAGTCAGGTTCCTTTCAGGTTCAAACTGTGACGTAGTTTATGAATTCTTGGGGGTCAGGCTCAAGGGTTAAAAGGTAAAACATTACAGATAGGTAAGCTTGCTAACTGTTTATGATATGAAGGGTATTCAGTCAGAATATAATGTAAGGAATAGATTTAGTCTACTTAATGTATACCTTTATATTTATATAAAGGTAAACCCTTCTGACATCTAGCAAGCATGGATAAAGAAATTCATCTCTAACAGAACCAAACAGGGAAATATGAAAAACATGTTTTTTAAGAAATTGCAGAGATATGAGAGATGCTTAGAAATAATCACAGTAGCCTTCTATAAAAGGCATAAATTGCTTATAAGATGGATTCTATTCCATGCTTTGTAAACTGAATTAAAGAATTATACACATTACCGGCAAAATAATAATTTCAGGAAGCCATTCTGCTAGAGTATAGTATTAGTATAGTATACTAATATATAAGTATAGTATACTTACTATAGTATACTAAGAGTATACTAATAGTATGTACTGTATACTATTGTATAGTCTACAATAGTAGACCAGCTGTTAATAACTTCAGA
This sequence comes from Laticauda colubrina, assembly GCA_015471245.1. Classification (NCBI taxonomy): domain Eukaryota; kingdom Metazoa; phylum Chordata; class Lepidosauria; order Squamata; family Elapidae; genus Laticauda; species Laticauda colubrina. The sequence goes on from BLBF01000043.1 coordinate 12,838,101, forward strand.
AGACTGAACATCTACTGAGCTGTCTAAAGATGCAAGGTGTGAAGAGCTAAAATACAAATAGCTTCATGGGGAGTGGGGAGTCTTTCAACCTATTATCCAATGCACCTGAAGACCGGGACAACAAACAATAGATGGAAACTAATCATGAAGAAAACTAGAAATAAGGAGAAATTTCCTAGTTGGTATTAATTTCAGGAGATGACTAAGCTGAGCGGGGTCAAATGCATCTAAGTCATGAGCCCTTAGCTGCCTGCAAGAAATTTAAGTCCAGCCAGGTTAGTAGGTCAGATTTTTGTAGAAAGCAAAAGCTTGCAATAAATCTTAATACTCATTTGAACTGCCTGAATCTCCCAATTTCCCTGGTGCTTGACGTCCATTAGTGAAACAGTTTGCCTTCAGAATTTTTGAGTGCCCCTCATTTTAAGAGATTGGACAGCCATTTTGTCTGGTATAATGAAGTGACTTCTCCATGAGCAGAGAATACCTCAAAAGTCACTTGAAACTTTGGTATTCTGTTCTGTTCCTATATTAACAAATATGATACAAGTTTTAAGACTTACAGATTTGAAAAGATTGATATATACTTCTAAACCAGTGGTTCCCAAACTTTTTCAGTCCACCACCCCCTTACAAACTCATCCTCGGTGCCCCCCACCCAGGGGTGGGATTCAAATTTCTGTGGGCATGGCCTAATTTGAGGGTGTGGCTTGCTGGTCACATGACTGGGTGGACATGGCTTGATCATGTGACTGGCTGGACGTGACTGGCTGGTGTGGCTTGCTGGTCACATGACTGGGTAGGTGTAGTTTGGTGGGCATGTGGCTGGGAGGCAATGGCCAAGTGACTGGCAAACCAAATATAAATGGTCCTTACTAAACAACTTCATGGCCAGTTGTTTAGGAAGTATTCTAATTTATGACTGACCTCCCCGGAGCTATTTGACCTGTTTTTGGAGTTTTGACAGCCATGCACACACATACACACACAATACCTTCTAACACTGATGGAGCAGGTCATTGGACTAGAATTGGCAAAGCATCTGATTAGATTCTAGTAGTGATTAGAATTGAATCAGAGATGCTTTGCCAATTCTTATTTGTTTTATTTGTATTTCTTTATGTTGCTGAGTTGGATTGATATGTGTCCCTTCTTGTGCATAACCCAGAAGCTTTTGTGATTCTTTGCAGCAAAAATTACTGACCTTTGGCTTTGCTTTACTTTTCAAACATGCTGCCACAGCCACATTCTAGGTGCCAGTCCCGCAGGTCCACCCCATTGAATCCACTGCACAGGAGGGACCTGCCCAAGCAAGTCCGAGCCAAGTGGTGCACCAAGTCAATGGGGTGAGCCTGAGAGAGAGAAAGAGAGAGAAAAGAGAGAAAAAAGAAAAGAAAGGGGAAAGAAAAAAAGGGACAAAGATGGGGGATGGAAGGGACAGAAAAATAAAAAAAGAAATAAAAGAGGGAGAGAGGGAGGGAAGAGAAAAATAATGAGATATCTATTCTAGTCCAATCACCTGCTCCAGCAGGGTGAGAAGGGTGTGTGTGTGTGTGTTCTCCTTGTAATTTACCAGTACATTTTGGTTTTGCGTTCTTCAGAATTGGCACTATAATATATTGAGGAAAAGTAATTATTTAGCGTGGAGGTCTGGTCCAATGGATTCTGTTTAAAGCCTCAATAAAATGTGAGAGCTTCTGGATAGTCTTGACCATGTTTCATTCACAAAAAAACGTTTAATAGAAGCCAAAGATGTTTCAATGTGCTGGCAAAGATGTTTCAATGTGGAAAAGGGCCTCAATCTAAACTAGGCCTCATTTCAATCTGATGCATCAGGTCTCTCTCTCTCTCCTCCCTCCCTTCCAAGACTGGCTTTGGTTTAATTCCCCAATGTGCCTGTAGGGCCGGCACTTCGAACATGAATAGATGGATGGCTAGAGACAGAAAGGTAGATAGGTAGGTAGGTGTGTGTATATACATATGTATTTGTATACAGGCTCATCCCATTGAGCCCCTTGCACCACTCCAGTGCAACAGTCAATGGGGTGAGCCTACAGTGCCAGTGCCTTGAATGCCCCCCCGGCACCTCTTAGTGCCCCCAAGGGAGCCAGCAGAGGGGCGCTAAGAGGTGGCGGGGGGACGTTCAAGGCACCAACCCTGCAGGCTCACCTCATTGACTGTTGCACCACTCTGGAGCTGGAACCTCGAATTCAGCAGCATGTTGGGAAAGTAAAGCAAAGCTGCAGCCACCGCATTTGGGGCACTGGCTCCAGGGAGGTGCAACAGTCAATGGGGTGAACCTACAGGGCCAGCACCTTGAACGCCCCCCTGCTGCCTCTTAGTGCCCCCCTGCTGGCCCCCTTGCCTCTTAGCACCCCCTAAGGTATCCCACTGACCCCCAGAAGGCAGTACTGCCCACTTTGGGAACCACTTAAACCAAAGAAGAGAGACACAAATGCTTCTCATAGTTGCCTTACAAATTTAATAAATAAAAATATGAGAACCAAACACCGAATTAATTTCAATTAATGAAAGGTTTTATGTAAAATCTTATCAAGAAGACAAAATTGTCAAATGAATAGGAAGATTTTAGAAAAGGCAGAATGACCTGCAATCAGAGAGTAGGTATCCAAGGTAAGTTGGATAATAGGGAAACAAGTAAGAGTATCAGAGCAAATTTACCTTGGTGTCACTGATTTTGTGCCAGAACATGGAATGTATTAAGACTAGAGCCTTAAAGATTAAAAAGATCAAAACAAAGATTAGAATGCAGTATTTCAGGCTAACTCTGCCCACCATGAGGAGTTCAATCCTGCCTCAGCCTTCCATCCTTCCAAGGTCAATAAAATAAACAGTGATTGTTGGGGGCAATATGCTGACTCCATAAACTGCTCAGAGTGTGCTACACAACACTGTGGATCAATATATAAGTCTAATGCTATTGCTAACAAACACTAGGACAGTTGATTATTCTTCTGTGGCATTTCTACCCAAAATAAAAAGCTACTATAATAACTGTATTTAGAGAAACAAAGTAGCTCACAAGAGAAGATGAAGTAAAACAAGGATATACTATTTAATTAAAAATTTAAGAACAGTAGGACTTGAACAGGGAGGCAATTTGGAGTAATGATTAAGTCTCGTCTTGCCTTAGGCACCCAGCCAGCTGAATGACCTTGACCAGTCCCTCCCTTTCACTCCTAAGAAAAAGGTAAGGACAATCTACTCTGAAATCTTGCAAAGAAAACTTCAGAGATTACTCCCTGAGTAATTATCAGGAGTCAAAACTGACTCAAAGGCACCCCCCCTTCAAAAACATCCCCCAAACCTTGAAAAAAATGAAAGCTGAAATCAAAACTGGTCAAAATATACTAATAACCTGAGATACACAAATAATTTCCACCTTGTTAGGAAAAAAGTAATGGCTTTAAACTCAGCATATATGTAAAAAAGGATAACATAGTTAGAAAATAGAGTTTCACACAATGTGTTCAATGGACATTTAGTTAACTCTGGAGAAGATATTAACAGCTTTATCCCCTTGGACTCAAGAGTAGGTTTACAGTACGAGGTTAATTTTAATTAAGGAAAGAAGCAAATGGCAGACTTCAACTCCGTTGTAAAAGATTTGAGGCAATGAGAAGAGATCTTATTTCCAATTTGTTTCAGTCTTTCCCCCAAAGCTGTCTGTTTTCAAATGGTCCTAATCGGTGTTGAAAGGATTACAAATAGTTTTCAGGTTATGACTGCAAACGGGGATGCAATTTCCATCACTAAGTAATGTGATCGTAAAGCTTAGCATCACATGACATCACTTAGCAACAATTCTAGCAGCTGCAATTGCCAATGTCATCCAGATATTGGACCTGGACGGCAGGTCCAGAAGAAAAAATGTCACATGACTTGAATCCTATCAAGCAGGCTGGTGGGAGAGTGTCACGGGTAGTGAGTACAGGTGGACATTACAGAACACAAGCAGGCAAGGGGGTGCAAACAAAAATCCATGGAATCTCAAACTGTGGGACTGCTTGGAAGAAAAACCAGCAGAAGCAACTTAGGGAAGTTATTTGTGACCTTCCCTGCCAGTTTGCCACAAGCAAAGTCAGTGGGGAAGCCAGAAAAGGGTGATCTCATGTGATGTCATAATTCTGAGCTGGGCACCCAAAGTCCCAGATCCCAATCATATCACTGTGGGAACTCTGACAGCAAAAATTTAAGGAGCAGTCATAATCCTCCTTATTCAGCACCAATGTAACTGAATGGTGGTAATGCATAAACCTGAACTATGTAACTCTTCCATTCCTATCATAAGCAGCTGTTTTAGCATCTTTATCGTTAAAGTATCATAAGATGTTGAACGTGCAGCTATCAGACTTTTCCAGGGTTTAAATACTGACAACTGCACAATTCTATCCTTTATGTTGTTAAATTAAGACTGTTCAAAACAATTTAAACAGGTATAATTCCCAAAGAACCAAAAACCAGTTATACAAGAAACTAAGCTGGGCTGTGAATCAACAAGGATGGAATTTACATGCTTTTATGCTATGAAGGACAATATACCAAACTTGCTGGCAGATATTGTAGAAACCTGTGTATCTTGGCCAAACCAAAATTCTGCCTTCCCAAAGAAAGGCAATTTAAGGTGGTGTAATAAGAGACATTACTGAGCAGCTGTTTAAAAATAAAGGTGGCTTTAATTTGCTTTTGTTCATGTTAACTCTTAGCAAAAGGAAACACTTTCAGAGCAGAATCTAAAAATTAGTACACATTGTTAGTACAAAAACCATTAATTTGTTAAAAATGAAAAAGATTAAATACAAAACCCAGTTCTTGTATTGATTAAGAGCTACATAGGAAAAGATAGTTAAATTTGAGCTGATACAGATAACAGGAATTTATATGAACTATAAAAAAGAAACTAAAGTCATGATGGAGGGGCATTACAATGGAAACAATTGACTGAAGAAACTGAAAGGGTGAAGATTGAAGCAACGAAAGAAGGAATTTTAATCAGCTCCATGCTGTTTTCTCACCTTCTCCAAAAAGATAAGATTTGCCTCTGATGTTGTTCTTTGTAGACCTTGAAAACCTGGCAAGGCAACTGTTAAGTTAAATGGATGAAAAGAAAGCACGCCAAAATCAGATTTCAAAACAATATGTCATGCTAATTGTAGTTTGATTATTGGTGGTGATATCCAATCATCTGCTTGGAAGCTCCAAGAACAGTCTTTTACAGCTCCATTTAGTACAAAGTGGCAGTTTAGTTTTTTGGTTCAGGCATCAGGCTACAAATCAGGAGACCATCTTGGGCCAATTTCTCTCTTAGGAAGAAGGTAAAAGCAAATCATTTCCAAAACCTTGCCAAGACAACTCCAGGCAGTCATGAGCTGAAGATACAGAATCGCAGAGTTGGAAAGTACCTTGGAGGTCATCTAGTCCAATCCCTTGCTCAAGCAGAAGACCCTTACAGAAATACCAAATAACAGAGTTGGAAGGAAGCCTTGGAGGTCAACTAGTCCAGCCCCCTGCAGGAGAGTCTTACAGCATCACGGAATGACAGTTGGAAGGGACCTTACACAAATATACAACTTAGAATGAAATATCTTCAAATGGCATCAGTATTTGGTGTTTATAGATTTGTATAAACTATAGTTTGTAATTATTTTTTAAGCATTCCAGTCATTCCCAATGTTTTATCACATACATAAACACCCATATGTGTGTGTGTGTGTGTGTGTGTGTGCGCGCGCGCGCGTTGTTCAGCTTCCTTCAGGTATTATCCCACGTCATTGTAGTGCTTTTAAAGTTGTAGCAACGTTTCAGCAGAATCTCATCTGCCATCATCAGGCTTCTGTATTGAGTTTGTCTCAATACAGAACTGTATTCTGTATAATACAGATGGCAGATGAGATTCTGCTGAAATGTTGCTACAACTTTAAAAGCACTACAATGATATGGGAGAATACCGGAAGGAAGCTGAACAGCACACATGTAAGTACCCGTGAAAACTTACAAAAACAAATATATATATATAACAGCATGCATGTATGTGTATGTGTATATTATACAGAAGCCTGAAGATGGCAGATGAGATTCTGCTGAAACGTTGCTACAACTTTAACAGAACTACAATGACGTGGGATAATACCCGA
>BLBF01000043.1:12849252-12904868 GCA_015471245.1 Laticauda colubrina
TTAAGGGTCGGCTTATATGCGAGATCGGCTTATATGTGAGTATATACGGTATGTGTGTGTGTGTGTGTGTGTGTGTGTTTTCTGAGGTTCTCGCGGGTATTTGTATGTGGATCTTTGGTTATTCAGGTTTCCTCCCGCGTAAAATTGGAAGTATCTAGGCAAGGTTTCGATGAAGTCTCATTCATCATCTTCAGGCTTGTTTCTTCAGCTCTGTGCTTCTCAGAGTAATGTGAGCTTGCAGCTGTTTCTTCCTTTTAACTGCTAGTGGGGGTGTGACTTGATTGGGTGGGGGTTTGGCTGTGTTCTGATTGGTAGGTGGGTTGGCTGTGTTCTGATTGGCTGGGGGTGTGTTCTGTTTAGGTGGGGACTTGGTTGTGCTCAGGTTAGTCTTAGTTGCTGGGGGATTTGAGCTGGTGAGCTGTGATCCTGTTGTTTGGCTTCGTGTTCGTGGTCGTGCCACATCTTCATGGTGGGTGTCAGCTCGCTTCTTGTATGGGTCAGAGGGGTTTGAAGCGGGTAGTGGTGCAGCTGCGGTACGGCTTCTGGTTGGTGGTCGTGTCTCATCTTCTGTGTGGGTGTGAGTCTTTTTTCTACGTGGAAATGTGATGGTAGCATCTTGTGTGGCACTCGTGGGTGTAGGTCTGGTGTCATTCTTCATGTTAGGTACTCATTTATTAATGAGGGCAGGTTTCCAAATGGTTGGTAGGCAGGAGGTATCTCATTTATCCATGCTGTGTGGGTGTTTTTCTATCTCTATGGCTTCTCTGATTATTCTGTTGTTGAAGTGTTCGGTTTTGGCGACAGTTCTGGAATTTTTAAAGTCAATTTCATGTCCTGTGGCTTTGAGGTGTTGGACCAGGGAAGAGGTCATTTCTTCTTTTTTGACTGAGTTCTTGTGTTCTTCAATGTGTGCACTAATTCTTCTGTTAGTTTGTCCTATGTATGTGGTGGGGCATGTATATATTGTGTGTATATATATATATATGTATATATACACAAAATATTTTTGATCCCAAAAAGCATTTATGTCTAAACCTCAGTGACAAAACTGCTTGGATAAGCTTTATCAATGCCATATATATATATACATGATATATCAAGGCTTAGTCTTACAATCCATCCTGCATTCAAAGTTGTTGTTTTTTTTAATCTGTGCATGTCTGAGTCCACAATTAAAAATGCAGAGAAGAGGGATGAAAAATGATTCAATCTGTTCTTGATTATAAAACAAAGCAAAAAGATATATATTTAATCATACCTGGTTTTGTTAAGTCTTGTTTACAGCAAGTTCTGTCTCCTGCCATGTAATTAACTTTTCATTTTTCTATCATAAAAGGTCCCTTCTAACCATAACAAAAGAAGTAATTTGCATTATACTCGGTTTAATTTTTTGAAGCACTGCTTCCTACAAAAGCATTATCAGCTCTTGAGAATACAGTTCTGCTTCTTAATTTGCAAAAATAGTCCTCTGACAGTCTGCATTCACATAATTATGTTGGAAGGAGAAATAGAACAGAAAATTCAATACATTTCTGTCACAAGTGTGATCCTACAATTGCAAGTGTGTTATATTAATATTGAGCCCTGTGTTGTTTTACATATAAATAAGTCTCCTAAATAAGCTGATGTACATCACAAGGCTTTCTTCCCAAGTAAATTTGTAAATCTCAGGTTGCAGTCATAAAGATTTTTGAAGGATACTAAATCCCTATAGAAGCATTGGATATACAAGCATTAGTTATGGAGCCTGTCCATCAGGTCTTAAGTCTTGACAGCCATAGAGCAGGCTGGTCACATGAGCAACCCAATTTATGACCTTTTCTATGGACGTCATTAAGCAGAAATGGCAACTGTAAAGTGAATACCACAGTCACACAACAAACCTATGGTTCAGGATTGGCTGGATTTCATGAAAACCAGAAGCTAACACTAGGTTTCAACAAAACCATCATAAAATATTGTCACATGACAATAGGACATTGCAAATGGTGTCCCAAATGCAACCCAACTGCCAAGAATTTGAAGTGCAGTCACATGACTAAAGGGGTGGAAGTAAACCATCAGAACATTGAATCCATATTGCAGGTATCCCTAGGTAGATTGGTCATAACGTCAAAGTTGTAGGCTTACAGCTTCAGCTGTAAATCAAGGATTATCTGTAATTTTAATTGCTTAAGATAAAAACATGACATTGTAAATAGTTTTTTCCACAATATACTCAATAGTGATTTTTGAACCAGGTTTTGAGTTTAAACAGCTGAAATCTTAAACATATTTGTTACATGATATTTTTAAATATGATATGTGTATTTATAAATAAACAAATGCATGTAAGGCCATGTATTTATAAATATGATTGAAATAGATCATTATTTTTAAGCATTTTACAATTTACAATTTAAAGCAAAAAGTCATAATATAATGAAAGATAAATTATCCTCTGTGGGAGATCCCAAATAAAACTCCCAGCATATCCAGATAAAGTTGGAAAAGCTGCTTGAAATATTGGGATGTCATAGCCATAATGCAGAATGAAGTTTGATGAACTTCAGATCTGACTTGGGATTTGTATTCACGTAGGGTGCTATAGCTATCCCTTTAACAACTAAGAAGAAATATAATGGACCACATTAAACTCTAACACATTTAAAATGCAAACTTATTACTGTGCATTATTCTTTATGACAGAGTTAAAAATTAATCCAAACATTTTGAATAAATTTCCTCTAGTTTATACCTATAACACATTAGAAAGAGTTTAAAAGTTTATTATTCAAGTACAAGTATATGGCAAATTTTACCAACCAGAAAACCAAAACATTGTTTCTGAATCAGGTTAAATGCATTGCGTACCATGTCTCCTATTTTCCTGCCTGGAATAGTATGTTTCTACTAGATTTAGTAGAAGAGATAAAGAGTGGAGATAGTATAAAAAGTAACATTTCATAAAGAATAGAGCATAGAATATTTTAGAAGCTGAATTATCCATTTTGAGGAAATGTTTTAAAACTCAGCAATTGATTCTTCTAGCATTAAGAGATTGATTGAAGTATGATGTAGATTTCACACTCAAGGAAAATATTAATATTCAGAGATATTCCCTTCAAAACATCCCCATTTAAAAAACTGTTAATACAGAAGGTTCTGCAAATCTGGGCCATATCTAGAGATTATTTGAGAAAACCCATATATTAAATACATTTGGCATATGCAGAAATCCAAAAGTAAAGACTTAAATTTAAGACACACCTTTTTGATCAAAACATCAAATCAACAGGAATGCCCAATTATTTTTCTCTAGTTCAACTTCAATATAAGATTGCAACAATAAATTATGTGTACTATACCTTTTTAAAATGTAGGCTATTATCCCTAGAATGGTGTTTCTCAAACTTGGCAACTTTAAAATGTATCTCAAAGTTGCCAAGTTTGAAAAACACATTAGAAACACAAATGACCAGGCTCAAAACCATCATATTTTTAAATATATTATGCAAATATATAACTGTGGACAGGTCTACAATGCAAGGAAAGGGGAAAGAAATAGAAGAGAAGATGGAAGGTGCATGAACTAAATTAAGAGTGGTCAGGAGAACACCACGAAGACCTAAAGGAACAGATTAATACACACTGGATGGACTCCACTAACCCTAAATGCAGTTTGTTGGATATTATCTAGCAACCAATATAAACCATGTTTTATGGCTTAGTTGTTATACAAACCCAGTCAACTTTTCTTTATATAACAAATCACAGTTAAAGCATGGTCCAGTGACATGCCTAAATCAGGTCAATGATCATCCCTCAATTTATTTTTGTTTCCCAATCTGGTTTTCTGAAGTGGAATTGCAACTCCTAGAATTCATTATCATGCTGGCAGAATTTTTCAATTGTAATTTTGATGCATTTACAATACATTGGGGAGGGATTAATTTACCTATTTTAGAAGAGAAAGTTATTTGTGCTTCTCTCATTGGATGAAAACATACATTGCTTTTCATAATTTTGTTTAGTAAAGAGCAGAATTCTGTATTGTGCTTTAACAAGCAGCCTGCCATTTCTATCAGCAGTTCCTCCAAGACTGTCTTTTCCTGGAAATCAATTTTCATAACAAGGAAGATTATAATTATTAAACTTTGTGGGATGGTTCAGTATAGTAGTACATACCTCTAATAACTATTTACACTTGATTTTGCAGGTTTAAGGGTCAAATTTCATTTTCCTCAGTAGCCATTTCCCCAGCCTATTGACTTTGTCCACAAACTTTTATTCTACTTCACTATCACTGCACTAAACTCCATGAGTTTGGGCAAGGAACATGGTAACAGAACAAAACAGAAATACATTTATATTTTCAGAATGGTACTTTCTACTCAGGGGCAGAAAACAGCACATTAACCCCAAATATTTTCATGCATTGGCTTTTGCTGCAACATGCAAAGACCTAGAAGTAAACAATCTCCAGGGTGAAAATTTGCAGGCATATAATCAGCCCAAGGAAAGTTACAGGATTTCATCAATGTTGCTTTTCTTTCTTTCTTTCTCAACACATCCTTGTATCAGAAGTGCAAAAATTAACATCCAAACAAGATTCTACAAGCCAGAAAGGCAATTGTATGATTGTATGATTAAGAGCAACTGTCCTAGACAAACTGCTCCTTCTCTTTAACACTTAAAGGAAAGGCCCATTCAGGGTTGCTTGTGTTTCCAGGAGATAACCATGTAAATGAGAGACACCCCCCCATCTCTAAAGTGCCGCACCATTTGCCTTCCCCCTCTCAAGAGACAAATATTCTTGTATGTTGGCAGCTTTTCTGAAAATGCAGGAAAAAATACCATTCCTCTGGGAAACTTGGCCTACACTATAACCAAAGCAAATGTTCTTTTTCTCCAATAACCCTCCTCTTCAGAAATAGTTATCCAACTCATGCATTGTTGATGTTTAACTTAAATGAGGTGACAGCAAAGCATTTCAAACACAAAGAAACCTCCACTAAACACGGTTCTTCTTAACAAGCATGTGGACTCCATGATTGTTTGTTTTGTTTTCCACCACCACCCCCAACTTTCCCCCCACCTTGGGCCTGGACTTGCTTTGGAAGCCTGGGGCTGGATTTGAAATCGTGCAGGAATTACCACCCGGAGAAGAAACTTGCATACCGGGAGCGGAGTGGGAAAAAGAACGGGTTTAATTGTGTGCGTGTTTTACGACCGTGGTCGCATGTTGTGCAAAGCTACGATAGTGTTTGGTCCCGATGCAGTCGAGCACCGTTCAGATACCAACGACTACTGCGAGGAGACCGAAGAAGAGCTTAATCCCCCACCCGTGATCTGGCCGGGAAGACCACGAGAGGCTCCCCAAAGCTTCGGGGACGAGTGGAGAGGCAAGTCAGCGGAGGAAGGAGGAGGAGGAGGAGGAGGAGGAGGAGGAAGACTACAGGCCTGCTGGCGGGGCACTTGCGGGTTTCCCCGGCACCGAACAACAAAGAGTTGAGGCCCCAGACGTCACCCGCGACCCTTCGCAACTGTGCGTCTCTCCACACGGTCTCGGAAACAAATCACAGCTCCCTCCGGCTAGGCTGCACAAAGCGGATGGAGCTGCGGCCCCGGCCACGCCAACCCCTGTCGAAGAGCTACGGGTTTTCTCGGCTGGCTTCCCAGCCGGCTGAAAGCTACAGGAGCTCGGCGGCGTCACTGGAAAGTTTACCGAGGTGAGGGGAGGGAAGCGCGGAAGTGGCCGCAGCTCTCCAAAACTCTTCCCCCGCTTCCTTAGGGAGCTTTTCACCTTTGGCTTGCGCGTCCCACCAACGCGCCTAAAAGCTCGGCGGGGCGAAGGAAAGTCCCTCCGGGTCCTTCTCCTCGCGCCAGCCAAGCCAAGCAACCTCAGCCCCTTCAACCACCACTTTTCCTCCCCTGCCTGCCTCCCTCCCCCTTCCAGGAAGCGCCATATTGATCCCAGGCGCCCTCGTTCACTCCCTTCTCCTCCTCCTCCTCCTGCTGCTGCGCCTTCTTCGCCCCCCCCTCTCTCTCCCGCTATCCCACCTCTCAACCAGGCGCTCGCCCCCCTCCCTCCGACAGCGGGTGCCTCGCCGCAGCCCCGGAGAGCGTTCCCGACTCACCTTGGCGATTGCCTTCCTGTACCTGGTGACGGCTTGTTCGATCAGACTCAAAACTTTCATGTTTCCGTCCCCGCAGGGCACGACCACCCGGGTCCTGCCGAAGCAAACGGTGACTTTCATCTTCTTTCTCCCGAATATTCCTCCAAACACGGCCCTCCGAGAGAAGCGAACGAACGACTCTCTCCACCCGAGTCTGGTCCGGCTGGCCGCGGGAAGGGGAGCTTTGGGGGTCCGTTTGCTCTTCCTGGGCCACCAGCGCCAAGCGGGAGCCCGGCCCGAGGGCGGGCGCCTCACCCTGCGGCAACCACGTAGAGAGAATAGTGCCGCTATTCTGGAGGACCGGGCGACGGGTTCACATGCTGCGGGCCGGGAAGGGGAGGGCGCCGACAGTGCTAGCACGCCTGCTCGCTCCTACTCGGCTGCCTTCCTGGCGCGCCCGCAACTGCCTGTGGCCACCTGTTCGGCGTCTCTCCTGAGCGCAGCCAGGCGGCGGCTCTCACTCTCTTCGACTCACTCATGTTGCGGAAAAGGGGCGAATTGTCTCCCCGCCAAGGCTGTGCCGGGTATTGCCTTTATTGCCTCGCTTCCCCACACGCCCACTACCTGAGAGCCCGATTAAAAAGCCCTTCCGTTGTAAAATCAATTAACTTAGGCGGGGCGGGGGGGATTTGCACTTCTCTTAGGCGTTTTTGTTTCCCTAGCCGCTCTATAAAGTTAATCTCGTTTCGGTGGGAGCTGCTTGCTTTGCTACGAACTTCACCCCATCCCCTCAAACTTAAGCCTTACAAGCAGCTTGAAAGGCCACCACAATTCCATGGCATTTCACTTAAAGGAAAAAAACCCGCCGTGGTGAGGCTACATTTTCAGGGCACACAGATTTACCAAGTACCAGGTAGTGCCTGATTTACAACTATTTGCTTAGTGACCATCTGAAGTTACAGGGCACTGGGTGGGGGGAAGGTAATAATTAATGATCATTTTTCACACTCATGACCATTGCAGCATTCCATGGTCTCCTAAGCAACATTCAGATGCTTGGCAACTGGCATGTATCTATGACACTATGTTGCAGTGTCACAGGTTTTAAGAGATCATATTTTGCCACCTGACAAGCAAAGTCAATGAAGAAGCCAGATTCACTGAATCTCCAGGCTACATCACAGTCCTTTCAACAACTCCAAGAAGCTTCCACACCCATTTGTACCACTCTGGTGACTCTGATGACACAGATAAACCTCCAGGTGACCTTAAGGAGTTTCTAAAAACATTCAAATGACCAGCTGTTGCAATGAGTCCTTCCATTTCCCCACCATCCAGTCACAGCTGTAGAAGATTCCTGAATGAGAAGCCAAACGTCTTCAAAGAAAGACAAGAAAGTCCAGTTGCCTTTTGAAAAAGCACTTTTGGAACAACTATGACCTGGATCCATAGACAAATTCAATGAACCATATTACTGACTTAACAACTGCAGTGGTTGTTGCAACTGCAGTGGTTCACTGAATAGCAGTGATCATAAAATGGGGCAAAACTCACTTAACAACTACCTGGCCATATAAATTTTGGGGTCAATAGTATTAAGTAAGTTAGGCAATGTTACTGGAAGCCATTCAATCAAATTTCATCCTGGAATATTGGGCAAACCTACCTTGTAAGGCTAATCTCTCCTGTAAAACAGGGATAAATGAAGGGGCCAGGATTAATATTGGTCTGCCATGTGAACACAGCAAACATTGTGATTTAGTAAGCGTTAATTGATTGTAGAGCACAAAATACACAACAGCACAGTTCAGGATATTGGTGCTTGCTTTGAACTAAGTACATCTAGCTTGGCAGTATTGATAAAGATGTAGCTAGTCACAAAATCATATCCAACCCATCACAACCCCCATGGACAATGTTCTTCCAGGCATTCTTTTCCCCTACCATCTTCTGGAGTCTATTTAAGCCAAGGATCTTCAAACTTGGCAAATTTAAGAATTGTGGACTTCAACTCCCAGAATTCCTGAGCTAACATGACTGGAGGAAGAATTCTGGGAGTTGAAGTCCACAAATAGTAAAACTGTCAAGTTTGGAGACCCCTGATTTAAGCTTACACCTACTACCTCAGTGACTCCATCCAATCACCTCATTCTCTGCTGTCCCCTTCTTCTTCTTTTGCCCTCAATCATTCCCAGCAGGACTCTCCAGTGAGTCCGTCCTTCTCATGAGGTGGTCAAAGTATTTGAGTTTCATCTTCAGGACCTGGCCTTCTAAAGAGCAGTCAGGGTTGATCTCCTCTAAGACTGACCAATTTGATCGCCTTGCAGTCCAAGGGACTCGCAGGAGTCTTCTCCAGTGCCTAAACAAGTTAAAATGGGAGAACTGGATTTCAATCCCCTTTATGCCAGAGAAGCCCTTGATAAAAGAGTTTAAAATTATACCATTCTCTGAGTGGGTTGAGTCTTTGTACTATGCATGATGGGGATAAAGTTTCCTGCCTTGAACAGAGGTTTGGATTAGGATCCTTGGGATCCTTTCCAGCCTTATGATTCTATGTTCTCTGAAGAGCATAACTTTGTAGAAATTATGCTACCTAATAAAGTTGTTATTGTGGAGAGAAAAGGAAGAGGATGGAATATTAAGTATGGGTAATCACAGCTCATAACCACAATAGAGCCCAACATTTACACTGTTTAAGTGGGTTTTGCTCCATTTTACAAACTTTATTGTGTCAGTCATTAAGTGAATCACTGCAGTTAAGGTAGTACCATGGTTGTTAAGTGCATTTAGCTTGTGCAAAAGGGATTCATATAATCCTGGGACACTGCAATTCTCATAAATACATGCCAGTTGCCAAATTTTGATCATGTGACCATGGGGATGCTGCAATTATGAATATGACAAAAGTTACAAGTCATTTTTTTCAATATTATTGTAACTTTGAAGGGTCACTAAATAAATAATTGTAAGTCAAGGGCCACCTATATGTTCCCTGCCTTGAATTCATTATATGATAGGATAAAAATCTAATAAATAGATGATCACATAAGCCCTGATGAAAGAGCTTAATTTCTCTGCAAAACTGAGAGTAGAAGTCTTGACCCTTTAAGGGAAGTCATAATCAATTTTTTTTAGTAAGTGGATGACATGTAGAATTCACTCTGGAATTAGTTGTGGTGTTTTCTCACAGAATTACCCTGTTTTCCCAAAAATATGACCTACCCTGAAAATAAGTCCTAGCTTCATTTTTACATGTGCACCCAATATAAGTCCTATCCCCCAAAATAAACCCTAATTAAGATCCTGCCCATTCCAGAGTGGACGGGTAAAAATTAAGCTAGGGTGGGGATTGGGGGGGTGGAACTGCTGTACTACTTACCTTTGGAGAGTTCTACCCAGGCTTCTCACACCCTGACACCTGTCTTGCCGGCCCATTTCTTATGCAGCCAGCAAGGCTGGCAACGCTTTCCTGAAGGCCTTTGTAGCTGATAACAAGCTCTGGATTGATCCAGAGCTTGGTTATTGGCTGCAGAGGCCTTCAGGAAAGCCTTGCCAGCCACAGAAGAAGATGTTCCTGAAGGCATCTGACAATGAAAAGGAGGCCAGGCGTGACATGCGCAGGTGAGGTTAGTCAGTGGATGACATTCCCCCGAAAATAAGACCCGGTGCCTTTTTTCATGGAAAAAAATATATAAGACAGGTTCTTATTTGGGGAAAACATGGTAGTTTCAACCCTTGATCTACACCAAAATGCCTATGGAAATTCTCAGTCATCCAGTTCATGGTTGTCCCAAAGGTGCTTTTATAAAAGGCAACTGAAGTTCCTTGTTTTTTTTCCTTAAAAGACATTTCACTTCCCATCCAAGAAGCTTCTCCACTTATTCAGAACTATACAGTTCTTCAGAACTGAAGAACCTTCTTGGATGAGAAAAAAAATGTCTTTCAAAGGGGACAAAAACAAAAAAGTCCAGTTCTCCTTTGAAAAAGAACCTTTGGAACCCTTCAGCAGAATGTTTTTAACATCTGTTTACCGTTCTTTTTTTTCCCACAGAAGAGCATTTCTCCCCCCCAAAAACACACTTCTTTAAAAGAAGACTACCCATGACTATTCAAAAAAAAAAAAAAAAGTCAAAACAATGCTCATTGCTGTTTGACCAAAAGCGTGCTTCTTTTTGTGCGCATCACAAAACAAGAAAATAAGGGCAGGGTTTCAATTGCATGATTATGGCTGCTATCTTGAATTTTTTGACCCTGTTATCCCTTACCCTAAAAGTAACAGGTGTACTTTATAGAAAGTTTATATGTCCCATTAGGAACCACAAGACATTTTTGTAATCTGATGATGCTGAAAATTGGAGCTTTGTTTAGTTTGGCAGCATGCCACTTTACTGGGTTTTTTTTTTTTCCCAATCTGATTTTTTTCAGAAGCACAATTCAAATAAGGAGAGATCTCAACCATCTCCAAGGGTGTTAGATCTGGGCACTTTGGTATGCCCAGTGTCACTTGGGGATTACAGAGAATATTTACCAAGCTTAAAATTGAGGGCTACAGTGACCTGATTTTTTTATTGTTTTTCAAATTAAATTATAATACCATTGATCCATATTCAAATACATAATAAGGTTAATTTTGGGGACTTTAGTAAAAGTTCTGTAGTGGAGGGAGGGAGACAGAGACAGAGACAGAGAGAGAGAGAGAGAGAAAGAGAGAGAGAGAGAGAAGGGGGAGGAGAAAAGGAGGCAGAAAGACAAGACCACAAGACTCCAGTATCTTGAATTACATTGACATATTTTAACAGGTGCAAGGCAAAGTTACATTGCTGAAATTTAGCACAAAACTAAAGATGAAAAAAATGTAATTATTAAATGTAACGTAACTACTAAAGACGCAAGACGGTAATTTCATTTTATCAAAGGACTTGGGTTTTTTTTTTAATATCCTCGCCTACTAGTTTGAATGAATTCCTTTCTATTTATGAAGAATCAATTGATTCTCAAAATAATGGACTAAAAAAGGCTCAATAGGAAAGGGCTCAAGAAAATAAATCTCTAAGGAAGCTTGAATATGGTAATATCTTGGTTTAGTAACTTTGGGTGAATGCATATGCTAATTAATGTGCCAATTAAGGTGATTTGTTTGGTCTTGACTTAATGACTGTTATATCTTGTTAGCTATCAAGAGTCTTGCAGCAGCATATAAAATTTGAAAAATGAATTCATACATGACAATGTATGAACAGTGGGTAATGGTTTGGTGTTACGTATGAATTCTGTGCTTGTGGCTTACTTAACAATCCAGCAGGTAGAGTGAGGTATGAATTTTATCGGTCATGCATCTTATTTGTGGCTGCATTTTGTAAGAAGCACACTGATCAATGAAATAAATCTTTGGCTTAATATAAAATTAATATTATATTCTTAATCAGATTCACAGCTCATGCTAAGTAGCAAAACCATGGTTTGTAAATTGGGCAGAATTGGCTGGATTCTTATAGAACATGCTATTTAAAGCCATAAGCCACTAAACAAAATAGTACACAATAGAGCTCAATGTAGGATATGGATCCAGCTGTTGTGCAATGCCTCAATAGCTCTTTCTCCTTGCATTTGTACAATCTTTTGAACTAAAGTAGTAAGGAGTGTTAATGGTAACCTTAAAATGTTGCTAACTGACCAAATCAGTTAATTCTCAGGAATTAGATTAAATCTAAACTGAACCAAATTTGCATAGGATTAAACTAATTCTCCCTGCTTAAGGCAGGAGACATAGGTAAATTAATCCCACAAGCAGCTGTTCCAGCATATTTGATTGTGGGATTAAATAATCCTTGTTTTATCCATAGGTAAGACAAAACATTAGAGAGGTCCTGCAGAAGAGAGGGACTCAATTTGTTTTAGTCTTCACCCATGTCCTTTAATCATGTATAGCTAGACCATTTTTGATTTGTTTACAATAGCTACCGTAATCATGATTTAATGTTCTTGTTATTCTGATTTAAAAGCAAAAATATAAAGGGAAGCAAGGCAACAAGGGACAACATCAGATGTGTATTTCAATATATTGGAGCACAGTGGCCTATGGAGGCAGATATAGCCCAGCAGAGTTGATGACAGAATTCTGTTTGACAGGAAGGTGGATGAATTACAGGTCAATTTATAACAATTTGTTTAGCAATTATTCAAAGTTACAGTGGCACAGGAAAATTTTTGACCAGTCTTAACACTAATGAACATACTGGTCTCCCTGCAATCATGTGATTCCAGGATCTGTTAACTGGCATGTATTTACGATGTTTGCAGCATTTTGAGATCATGTGGTTGCCATTTGTAATCTTCCCAGTTGGCTTTCAAGAAGCAAAGTCAATTGGAAACTACATGATCCACTTAACAAATGATTTTGCTTAATGTCAATGGCAAAAAAAGGTCATAAAATCAGGAGAGGAGCAGTCACATAATGCTGTGGTGGCACAGTGATTAGAACATAGTACTGCAGACTATTTCCATTGACTGCCGCCTGCCTGCAATTTAGCAGTTCGATTCTCACTGGCTCATGGTTGACTCAGCCTTCCATCCTTTCAAGGTTGGTAAAATGACTCAGATTTTGGGGGTGCAATATGCTGACCCTGAAAACTGCTTAGAGAGGACTGTAAAGCACTGTGAAGAGGATTATAAGTCTTAGTGCTATTGCAATTGCCTCATTTAATGCATTGCTTAATGACAATTTTGGGGCTCCCTACTGTGATTGTAAATCAAGAACTACCTGTTGTATAACAGATTATATCAAATCAAAGCACAGATAGCATTTTGCTTCTGATTTCACACACTATATTCAGATGACTAATAACTAAATGAAAGTATGAAAGTAAAGTCCATTGAGTTCAGTAGGTCTAACCCTTAATGTTAAGCAAGCATTGGATTATAACCTTAGCTGATCAAAATCTAATGCAGTTAATTCATGGTCCTGGTGAATAAAGATCTGGGTATCCATATAGGATATATTTTTACAGGCACGTTGCCCAAAATTTTCCTGTTGTAGAATTTCTTGAAAAGGTAATGCTAGCATAAATTGTTTTCAACCAATGCATCTGGAACTGACAAATGCATTGCTTGTTTTATAGTACTGGTAATTTATCAAATTAATTATTGAAGATCATAAAACTTTTTTTGTTGACTAGTTGCTATTTTATATCTTAGTGGTCACTGAAATTGCCTTCTGCCTAGCTGAAAGGAATGGATAAATCACTGTATTTTTGAAAAACATTAGCCGCATTTAGGCAGAATGAAATATCCTATTGAAAATCTGTGAATTAAGTAATATCTTTCTCCATTTTTAGAGAAAACATGCAGAAATTAGATGTCATCCAGTTAGCCAGATTCAAAAGAGGTCAAGCTTTTTTAACTTTACTAGTTATGTAAACTAAAGGGACTATCGTTGTACAATTTGAGTTTCACATTATTGAATTCACATATTACTCTAAGTGCAATTCAGTCTGTTAGTTTTTGACATTTACATATTGGGTAAACTAGGGGTGGGATTCTACCAGTTCACACCTATTCACTAGAACTGGTTGTTAACATTCTAAGCAGTTCAGAGAACCGGTTGCTAGAAGAAATTACTGGCCTAATCCTGTAAGGAAGGTAGGAAGGAAACATTCTGGTGTTGCTTACAGAAACTGCCTCTCCGTTAACCCTTATTACATTCTTGTCAGGATTAGATTTCCTGTCTCAGGAACTTTTCTGGAGTTTTTTTCCCCTCCTTTGCTGGTACTTCGCTTGTGTGGAGTGACCATTCAAAGTTACAATGGCGCTGAAAAAAGTGACTTATGACCATTTTTCACACTTAGGGCTAGTATAGCATCTCCACAGTCATGAAAGGCCAGATGAGAAGATGCGTGCCTCGATGTGAGTGATGTTGAGTTGGCCACACCCAGCCAGTAACATGACTACCAAGCCACACCCACCCAGTCACATGACCACCTAAGCCACACCTGCCACCTAAGTCATGCCCACAGAACCAGTTGTTGAAAAATTTGAATTCCACCCTTGGGGTAAACCATTCAGTGTTCAAAGTTGGAGATCAAAGAAAACAGCATTGAGTACAGATTGCTTCCTTGAACAAGGGGAATGCAAAAAATCCCAAACACTCAAGACAGTTGCCATTCAGAAAGCTTTACAGAATCAACATTTAGCACAATCCTAGTCTGACACATCAGATGGGAAACACAATCAGGTGATTGGAAGACTGACAGAAGGTGAAGAGGTGACTTGACAGGAAAGTCCATGCCATTTTCTCTGGCAGCAGAAATCAAAATAGTTTCCCCCGGATTCTTTAAGACTAGTTTTGAGGATATCCTAATGGCCTCCTATGAATCAGATCCAATTTTATTTAGCTTTTAAAGATCAGCCAAAATCATCTGCTGAGGTTCAACTATGTAGGTAACTTCCATTTTTGCTCGTATGTTTCTCATAATACATGATTGTATTCATTTAAAGAGGTTTGAATTCATATATAATTAAGTTGTTAAATAAATTTCAGTGTGATAGGTAGTATGATACTGTTTCTCATTTGTCTTTTGTCATAATCAGAACTGTGCTTTTCAATGGGTCTTGTGTTTTCCTCAGTATTTTCAACATATTACATACATGTCTTAAACTTTGGAATAAACTTTCATTTCCATATAAACGTTTCTTTTCTACAAACTGTAGTTTTCACTTACATAAGCAAATCACAATAATTTCCTAGTCATGTGGAAAAGTTTTTTCAAAATCAGGCAGCTGTGGAGTTTTATTACTGCCAGATCTTAACCCCAGAAAGACCTTTGAAAAAAGGACAAATGTCTGCTTTTCAATACAACATGGTTTTCATTTTGAAACAGGGATCACCCAGACAATATGTTTTTAAAAGGACTTAGCTAAAAGTAAGCCAGCTTCTGAGAAGACCAAGAAAAGACATACAAAATGAAATAACACGACAGATTATAGTGTTCAAGAATAAAATTGGAAAGGATTAAGTGTATTCTATACAAATTTAAAATGTTTCCTATGCGTGTAATGGAACAACACCCTATTTCATCATGGGTGGTAAATACACACACACACACACACACACACACACACCTTTTTTCAGATGCTACTTTATTTTTTTGTCCTGGCTAATAAATCTTCGATGTGTGACATTTTGTCTTTAAACAAAATGTTATTAGATTATATTTCTGTTCTAAGATAATTGACAAGACAACAAAATTGGGGGGGAGTACCAAAATTTCATTTTTATTTAAACAACCCCAAGCATTGTTAAAGGATTAATTTTGGCCACATGAAACTAGGAGGGAAAAGTCTAAATAGATGTTTAAATAGACAACTGTTGATATTGCTTCTGCACCATATAAAGGAGATTCAAGTGAAGTATACATTGACATAAGTACCTATTAATGCTAATACAGACATTTCAACTTCAAAGTTAAGTGATTAATTGCTTGTCAGTTCTAATAAACATAGCCAAAAGGAGCTTAGGAGGCACACTGTGTTTAAACTGTAGCCAGAGATTTGTCTTTCCAATATAACCTGAATACCTAACACAAACACATACACACACACACACACACACACACACACACACAAACAAAACATAACACAACACATACATACATACACACCATGAATGGCTTAGATGACAACAGCAGCATTCTGATACATGGAATAAATAGTTATAATATCTTGTATATTCCTTCTGATTAGCCATTCCAAGTACACAAACATTTTTGCTGACATTTGCATTGTTGGGTGAGTTTTTTAAAAAATCTCAGTTCATGAAAATAGTTCTTTTGGGGCAACAGTTTCTTTTTCTCTTTTAGAACACAGAGCATGTGTTTTATAATTTCATATAATTAAATTATGGGCCTAACTAGCAAAAGAAAACTCACGATCGTATTGGTTGGAAACATGCAGAAGAGGCCTTCATCCTGGACTGGATAGACAATGGCTAGAATAATGATGATTATATAATGAAATATAAATATATATTGTTCTGTCCGGAAAAACGTGAGGTAGACCGGGTTCCAACAACAAAGTCTTTATTTCAAGTACAGTTGCAAAACGGAACATTGGCTCAAGCTGTGGCAGCCTTTTATAGTATTTTCTCTGCCGGCTTGTAACCAATGACAGACATTTGATATTTGCCGCCTTTGAGCAGCTATGTGGATGGGTTCTTTTTAAACCAATCCCCATTCAAAATATTTGACCAATCAGAACCTTGCATTTAGGAGTCTACTATTTTATATACAGAACATATATATTGATATTTCATATCTATATATTTTAGTTAAATTCAATCTCTTGTCTGCCTGTGGGTTGTTGGGACGGGGGGATTTCCCATATTTTATGTATTTACTTATTTACAGGACTTATCTATGTGTATAAAATTGAAATACCAATCACGCATCATCACAAAATCTCCAGAACCGTAAAGCCTACAAACTTGACATTTGGCATATATATTTCTCTTGGCTTCTAGGTACTCACTAAGAAAGGATTTTTCAAAATGACCATCGAAGTGTTAGTATTTTGTATATTATTATTAACACACTCTGATGCTTAAGAGTTTCGTAGCAAAGCACAGGTATCGAGCTAGTATGGATCATATAATGATTCTAGGCTGCTCACAACAATTCATAAAAAGAAAACTACTGTTCCCCAAATATACCAGAGCAAACAGCCTCCATGCATAATTCCATCCTCGTGCAATTCTTGGGGGATGAGCCCAATTTTCACAGCCTCTTGAAAGTTTAAAAGGCAAAGATTCCTTAGATCTCAGGACAAAGGCTATGGCAAGGACTGCCTAGCCTTAGAAGATGCGTCAACCAGGTCCTATCAGTTGTTAACATAAGGAAGGAAACTAGAGTGTACCTACTATTTCTAACCTAGTAGGATTGGTAAATGAGCTCAGGAATAAGCAGTCTTATAGATAACCTAGCCCTGTATAACTAAGTCTTTAAAGGTAATAACCAATATATGGT
The DNA here is from genome assembly GCA_015471245.1 of Laticauda colubrina. Taxonomy (NCBI): domain Eukaryota; kingdom Metazoa; phylum Chordata; class Lepidosauria; order Squamata; family Elapidae; genus Laticauda; species Laticauda colubrina. The sequence continues at coordinate 12,866,366 of BLBF01000043.1, forward strand.
TATGCAGCCATGGTATAAATCAGATGAACCATGGAGCACCTAACATTACATATGCCGCTGCCTTCCAGACTTTTTGCAGTTTTTAAATGGTCATATTTCATATTTGAAGTGTTTCATAGTAATATAAATAATTTGATTTTTAGTTTTGGCTCCAGATGTTCGATAAATCTAATCATTTCAGAAATATATGGAGTGTTTGCAGATGTTATTAGACAAAATTATCCATTGGGATCTCACTAATAGCTATCTTGTTTCCATCAAGAATGAAGCATATGTGTAGTCAGGAAAACTGCTGAGTTCGTAGTCAGGATTGATCAACTGAAAACATGTTTTATAGAATACATTGGGATCCTTTCATCTGCATACACACACTATATATTTTATTGTAACATCCAACTTTTTTTTGGTATTTCATTTTGTCTCATCCTACTTTATTTTCTTTATTTTAGCTTATTATGTTTTATTGTGACTGATGCCCATTATTTCTTTATATGGTCTAATTAATAAAAGTCATCACCCAGTAATAAGGTATGGCTTTCTGTGTCATAAGAGCTAATTACAGTGTACTCAGTAAAGTCATTATTTAATAAGGAGGATATTTGTTTGTTTGTTTATTAAACACTTTTATATAGCTTCTCAACTCAGAGACAGTGACTCAGAGTGGCGTACAACATTTAAAAACCCACAGTTATAACTACTAGGGCTTATTTTGGGGGGATGTCTTATTTTTCCCTCCCATATATGGGAGGCCCATTTCTGCTTGCTCTTAGCGGGACAGGAGACCATGTGGCATGCCAGCTCCACTGCCACAAGGTTGTTCATTTAACAACTATATTGTTTAGCCATGGGAATTTTAGGTTCATTTGTAGTTGTAAATCGAGCACTACTGTATACAGTAAGAAAGATTTTGTAACACTGGTAATTAAAAATGTTATTTGCCTACCTCTACCTCAATCTTCCTGTTTTATGTTTTGTTATTATTTTGGAAAACAGTATGAGGAAACTAAGAGTTATTTATGACAAAGTCTTAATGGAATTTTAGAGTGAGGCACCAGGAATGTAAGATAAGTTACATGCCAACTTCAGGGATGTAGCCCCAGAATAAAAAGTGAAAGGGAAATGTCTCGATATAGTTTCATTTTTTTGTGGACATCTTCCCAAAGTCATATATTCAGAGTTCGTTGATTTTTATGGATCCTTGAAGATACATGATGCATTGCTTAAAGGCACTCGTGTTAAAATAATGCAATGGGTATTTAAACATTTTAGGGAGAATTTTACAGTGTTGTGCACATGTATTTCTAAAGCTTTCTGAGAAGCTTCTTTGAGGTCACTAAAATTCTACCCTCACATATCCTGTGTAAATATTGGCTTCAGGGTAAGATTTTCTTCTGTCCACAGAATTAACTTATTGTTTTGACTTGTAAACAAATGCCAACATGGGCAGGCAATTTGAAGTAACATGGAGTAAAATCATTCCCAGAGCCATGATTAGTAGAATTGTTCTAGATTGAGATTTTAGCACAATCTCTATGTAGCCACTGCTATAAGATTTCTCCAGAACAGAATGACAGATTGTGATAAAATGGCATTTTCCTAGCACTCAAGAGGGAGAATTTTGCCTCATGACAAATGTAGTTCTTTTCATATTCAGTCTTACATTAACTGCTTCAGTTCTTAACTTAATGCCCATTGATAGATGATGGAATGGGATATCTTGCCACACCCAACTCACCAAGGCCCACTCAATGAAGGACAGCTTATCATGGCTAACTCATCTTGGGATAACTCATTGTGGAATAATTCAACAATTAAATTGTTTAAAATGATTTAAAAATATGTTATAATTTTTGTTATTCTTGTTTCATCTTGTCCCTCCTTTGGCATCCTTTCTTTAATTGTTCTATTGCACTATTTGTACAATATTAGTGTAACTCTTGTCCTGCGTCAAGATGAATTGGCTGTGGTGAGTTGTCATAGACCCCAAAAATTGATAATGGCTCCTATTGGGTAGGGCTGTGTCTCAGCCATTCGTGTGGAATGCGGACAAGGAGTAACAAAGCCAATCACAAAGTCCACGAAAATAGAAGTTTATTTGTTCATCCACTTCTCCATTGCGGGAAACAACAAGTAAGTTAAAGTAAAGTCAGCTCTGGCGCTCACCACAGCCAGAACTGTATTTATACAAAATTTATGGGCCTAATTGGATTAATCACCATCCGGTAACAGCTGCCGTTTCATATCCAGAAGTTTCACAATAACATATATTCCATTTATACAGTTGTGTTGTGTCCATCCATACCCTGTGCACCCGCACCATTATGCCATCACCCTCATGCGCATCCCCATTCATCCCCCCTGTCCAGTAAGAAGACGTCCATTCCCCCCCCCCCCAGTATGCTATCCATCGCTGACAGCATGCGGCAGGCTGGCGATTGATATCATCGGTATGGGTTTGTTCACACTACATCGGCAACCAGGATTCCCCATTGAGCGTCGCAGAGGATGAATATTCAACTGCTGGTGTTGCAGCTCCATGCAGGGTGTTGGAGATGTGATACTGTGTCTCTCAATCTTGGCAACTTCAAGATATATGGACTTCAGCTCCCAGAATTCCTCAGGCAGCACTCTCCATCAGCTTAGTCAAGACAACAATTTAATTAACAGAACAATTAGTCAGCTTGCCTCCAGAAGTAGCACCTTTTATTATGAATGGTACCTGAAGGTTACAGTAAAGAAAAAACATATTTAATCATACGTGTATTAACAGCAGATAGAATTGTATTTTCTCAGAACTGGAAAAGTGATAAGATACCGATAGAGGGAAAAGTAATTGAGAAAATATTTGAATGTGCAAAAATGAATAGATTAACATTGGAAATTAAAGGAAAAGAAGAATCTGAATATTACATGGTATGGGATTTATTTTGTCAATGGTTAGAAAACAAAACAATTAAAATGGATCAGATGAATATATAAAGCAATAAGAGATGATTGTTAAAAATAGATATATTGGATATTACTTATATGAAAATGTGATTATTATTATATCGATGAGGAGAGTATTAATCATAAACTGTAAGCACACAAAATATGTACCTAATGGACACATGATTGAAATGGAATGGATTTATTGTATATAAAAATAAATAACTATTTTAAAAAAAGAATTAATACCAAAGTTGGACCACAGTTTTATTTTTCTAATCCCTATGCTACAATTGATCTCTAAAGAAAGAAAATGTCTTGCTAATCATAATTATTCTATAGTGCCTGTTTTTAAAACTTATTCTCAACTTTTAAAAAGTTTCCTTGGAATGTGGATAGAATATTATTTTTATGCAAGTAAAAATGTGTGTATTTGTTTCTGATCTGAAAGCATAGAGGTTTCCTTTATAGCAGCGTGCCAACTATTTGTTGTGCTTTTCCTTTTCTAAAACATTGTTACAATGTAATAAAAAGATAAGGAAAATGATATCCTTTTTTATTTCTAACGATTGTACTGCAGCATCCATTCTCCAGGAGTGACCTCTTCCTGTGACTTTCCACCAAAATCATGTTGTGAATTTATCTCCCCGATTCTACTAAGGACATTTTACCCATAATGCAAATTAACTGCATATCAGTCAGGAGGATGCTGGATATTCTGTATTTCTAGCTAGTCAGGACTACATTACAGCATTATGGGAAGAATATAAAAATGCATTATCTTGCTAACCTAGTAGCAAGGTCAAACTGATACAGTATACAGGAATATATTGACTCTTTTCCTAAAAGGTTTTCCTTGGCTATCATTCAAATAGATATGTCCCCAGTAAATTTATGTACATTTATGTAATTCATAGCACATAAATAAGAAATATGCTTTCTTGAAAACCAGAGTTATTTTTTGCTTGTACTTCAGGAATGAGTCTTATGGAGAAAAATGAGATACCAGGAATTCAATATTGCTTGGCGAAGATTGGTGGAAAAAGAGTAGCAGTATCAAAAATCAAATTTAATTTTTACATGTTTGTAGACTGCCACCTTCTCATTAGCTGTTCTAAACCCAGTGAAAGCAAGGTCAATAGGAAATAAAGCAAAAGAAAAAAAATCAGAATAAGGATTCAGAAGTACTTCTGATGAGAAGTCTTAAATGGTTTCACAGAACATATTGAATTAAAATGTGGGATATTGTTTGTGATGTATATGTCTGCAATTAGCCATTATTACATTAGAATCATTGTTTACAATTATTCATATATTAAGAATAAAATAGAAAGAATAGAATAGAGTAGAAACTTAATTGTACACTAATCAGCATACATTAAAATGAAATTTCATTGCATTCAGCTCTCAAAAGATAACCATTATGCATATACCCACATACATACACATACATGACACAGAGAAGCATCACGCTGTAGTTCAAATGTATATATACACATGGCAGAAAAAAAGAATCCTGCGAGTTTACAAGACAGATGGCATAAGGATCAAAACTGCTAGAGAATCTGGTAGTCTTACTATAGATACTTCCTTAACCTCCTCCCAAAGGGGAGCAACAGAAACAGACCGTGAAGTGGGTGTATGGGGTCTCTAACAATGCTTTGAGCTCTAAGCATATAGCACTTATAAACAATATCCTGAATAAGAGTAAACAAGCTTCCTATAATCTTCTCAGCTGTACTTACCATTCTCTGTATGGGCTTTCTATTTGAAGCACTGCTGTTATCAAACCAAACAGCAATGCAGTATGTTAAAATACTTTCAATTGTGCCTCTGTAAAAAGTAGCCAGGACAGAAGGAGAAAGATGTGCTCTCCTCATGTGATATAGGAAATGCAAACGCTGGTTTGCACACTTCACTATTTTATACAAATCATGCAAAATCTATACTGGTAGTCCTCAACTTACAACCATAATTGAGCCCAAAATAGCTGTTGCAAAGGGACATTTGTTAAGTGCATTTTGCCCCATTTTACAATATTTCTTGCTAAAGTTGTTAAATGAATCACTGCAGTTGGTAAGTCAGTAACACAGTTGATAAATGAATCTGGCTTCCCCATTGGTTTGTCAGATCACCAAAATTAATCACATGAGTTGGGATACTGCAACTGTCATAAATATAAATCAGTTACCAAGTGTCCAGATTTTGATTATATGACCATGGAGCTACCACAACAGTCATAAGCAGGGGTAGGATTCAATTTTTTTAACCAGTTCTGTAGGCATGGCTAAGGTGGTAGGCGTGGCTTGGTAGTCATGTAACTGGGTGGACATGGCTTGGTGGTCATGTTATTGGCTGGGCATGGCCAACTTAATATCACTCATATCGAGGCACGCATCTCCTTGCCTGGCCTCTCATGACTGTGGGGATGCTACAACAGTTGTAAGTGTGAAAAATGGTCTTAAGTCACTTTTTTCAGTGCCCTTGTAACTTTGAATGGTCACTCCACACAAGCAAAGTACCAGCAAAGGAGGAAAAAAACCTCCAGAGAAGTTCCTGAGACAGGAAGTCTAGTCCTGCCAAGAATGTAATAAGGGTTAACAGAGAGGCAGTTTCTGTAAGCAACACCAGAATGTTTCCTTCCTGCCTTCCTTACAGGATTAGGCCAGTAATTTCTTCTAACAACCGATTCTCCGAACTGCTTAGAATGTTAACAACCAGTTCTAGCAAATGGGTGTGAACTGGTAGAATCCCATCCCTGGTCATAAGTGTGGAAAATGATCATAAATCACTTTTTTTCAGTGCCATTGTAACTTTGAATGGTTACTAAACAGACTGTTGTATGTTAAGAACTACCTATATTAGAGCAATCAGTATAATAAGCAAAACATGACTTAATGTATACCTTCTTAATTAATACAATGATGTGGTTTACTGGATTGTGTGAAGCTAGTGATTGTGATTTGTCAATTGTGGCTTAGAATGATATTTGAAACTTGGTAATAATTGTCTTTGAACAGTATTGTCTTTTTTGTTCCTTCGGGCCATATGTAGCATCTTTGATTTTCTATATGTCTCAGTTTAAACAGGTAATCCTTGACAGATAATCTTAATGGAGCCTGCCCATTGCAATTAGACCTCATGATGACCATTAAGTAAAGCTCCCACTTAATTGCCTCATTTATGATCCCTATCCTTGCTCCTAACAATGCAGTTATTAAATGCATGTACAGGTTGTTTAATAGAGGGTGCCTTGTGGGGTCCCTTAGTGACCTAGTGCAAGCCCTGCTCCAGTCTCCTAGGACACCCCCTGAAGTATTCAGTGGTCTACTAGGTCGCCACTGACCTATTTCCCAACCTATTAAGCTCCCCCTCATTCTGCATCACCAATTGCACACTTACCTTTCAAAGATCTCGGGAGCTTTGGTTTAAAATAGGAGGACAAGTTGCACCATTCTTGGGCTAGTAAAGCACAATTGTGGAAATGACCAGCATTTTCAGAATGGCTGTATTAAATTGTGGGAAGTCCAATATGGTGACCACTTCCAGGATTGTGCTACATGGCACAGGAATAGAGCAACCTGCCCTCCTTTCCTAACTTGTGGTCCAGAGATCTTCAAAAGGTAAGTGCGGAGGAGGGTATGAAAACTGGCGGGGTGGGAAGTAGACTAAGGCCTACTGGAATCTGATGGGAGGGGATATGGAAAATATGTGGTGGGATGCTACAGCATCCTCTCATTTGGTTGTAAGGGTAATGACTATGGGGGCTTCAGTGGTCATAACTTTAAAATGAAAGTTTAGCAGCTTTGGGAGCTCTGCTGTAACTTTGTTATTAAACAGTTCTTAAGATGAGGACTACCTGTAAATTTTTCATCAGATCCTTCTACTTTGTCGTCTTCCTGTTTGTAGCTCTTGAAATATAGCTATGGAAGCCAGTGAAATTGGAGATCTTTTTCTGCTCAACTAAAATGTATATGACAATATGTCATGTCCTGAATATACATCTATCTGCATTTGGCTAAGCAGAAGGAAGACATCTGACAATAAACAGAGCAAGATAAGATTTCTGAAATACAATATTTATGTTGTATGACTCAGCTTCTAAGCCTTGCCAGCTCTACACTTTAAAATATGCTCCCATCAAGTTTACAAGTTTGTTTTTTCTTTACTGTTTTTTTTGCTAATGGGCCTGTAGCATATAATGGCAGCATATAGACATCTCAATAAGTACAGTTTATTATAAGGAATGGCACTACAAGTTTATTTGCTGCTCCTACCATCTTTCTCTGTTCAAAACTATCACAAAAAGGCGGGAAATTTCTACTTCAGTATTAGAATAACAGTACTGTCATGTGTCAAATTCCAATTTAGAGTATTGCAGATTTTTGGAGTATACAGGATGGAAATTATCTGACTGCTGTATGGTAAACTTAAACTGTGGTTATGTTTAACTGATAAGATGAAATAAAACAGCCTGCAAAACTCTGTTGAGACAGCTTCTTTCGCAAGAACAACAGCTAAATTTGTGAGAATCTGAGCAGCTTTGCTGAACTGTTAGAGACAGGTACAAAAATATACACTAAATAAATCAAATAAGCCCTTGTTGTTTAAAAGAAAAAGGGTCAACACTTTATTTCTTTTTTGCAGCTGTTCTAGAGAAAAGGAACAGGAGAATATGCAAGCCCAAGAGGAGATTAATTTTTCCCCTCATCGTAATTTCCTAGTGTATGTGGGTGCTAAACTGTAGTTTATTCATATGCCAGGGAAACCAGGAATTGTGAAAATACAGGCTTCCACAATACATTTTAATAGAAGTTTGATAAACAAAATAGAACTATTTCCAGAGGGACTGTTACAGAAGGGGGAGGAGTCAAATTTTCCTGAATTGTAAAAGTAAGTGAATCCTGACCAAAAAAAAAGATCTAATTAAAATGTTTGATGTAATTTCCTTCTCTTAAGAAGCCTTTGATGACTAGAGTAATCATGTCTGAATGCAAGAATTATAATTCTCCATTTTAGACTGTAATTGAGGTCAGCATTATGATTGTAAGTAACTGTAATAATTCAAGGCATCTCATGACCAGATCCAATTTTTTTACTTTTTTTTTTTTGCAGCAATCGTTAAGTGAACCAATTTTTCGAAGTAGGTGTTGTTTGATGCAACCTGGAAGTAAATGCTAGAAGATGTCAAAAATAATTGAGGGGCTGCCACAAAGAAGACGAGGTCAAATTATTCTACAAGGCACCAGGGGACAGGACAGAAAACAATGATTGGAAATTAATCAAGGAGAGAAGAAACTGGAATTAAGGTGAAACTTCCTAACAGTGAAGACAATTAATCAGTAGAACAGATTTTCCTTCAGAAATCATGGGCTGGAGGTTTGTCACTGGAGGTTTTTCAGAAGAGACCAAGCAGTCACTTATCAGAAATACTATCGCTTGAGTATATGGGAGTATACTATAGTGTAGAATAGGAGCCTCTGTGGCACAGTGGTTAGAGTACAGTACTGCAGGCTACTTCTGCTACAGCCAGCTGCCTACAGTTTGGCAGTTCAAATCCCACCAGGCTCAAGGTTCAGCCTTCCATCCTTCTGAGGTGGATAAAATTAGGACCCAGATTTGGGGACAATATGCTAACTCTGAAGAGAAACTTTACAGCTTAGAGAAGGCTGTAAAGCAGTATATAAGTCAAAGTACTATTGCTATTGAGCAGGGGACTATAATAGAAGACTTCCAATGTTCGCTTGCAGCTCTATTCTAAATCATAGTAATGTGATTGCAGGATAAACATCTGTAAAAATAAGCTGATTGCTAAATGCTCAAAATGCAATCACATGACTGTGGCTATCATGACTTCAAAAACAAATTGTGAGTAGCTTTGGGGGAGCTTTGTTGTAATTTTGAATAGCTGTTAAGAAATAGCTGTTAAGAACTGAAAGTCAAGAACTACCTGTATTCAAAGGAAATGACACATCTAACTCTATATTGTCCAATCACAGAAATGGATAATAAGTCTCTCATTAGGTCATTAACAGCAATTATAAATCAAGTTTCTTTCGTAGTTAAACCATGCTGTCTGTAATTCTTCTGAATAAGCAGGTGGTGACTGTTAGTTGAGAAGATTAATGTCAGGCACAAACGATCAGATCCATAATGAAAACCCAATTAACAGATTTATTGCTGAAAGCCTACACATATCTACACATATAGGAATCTTTTCAACTAGCTTGCTTGGAGTAAAATAAGAGCCAATAACATTCAAGAGGGGTTCATTCGCTGTTAGTGCGCAAATTCAATAAAGCCTGAGCAACCAATTTAGTCATCTCGCCTCATTCTGCAGTGCGTTCTTTCCCAGTATGAAGTACTGGCGATGCCACCCTCCAGGCATTAGGCGAACTTGAAGTCCTCCTGTGGACAATCAAAAGAACTGATCACTGTGGCAGAGAGAGACAAATGAGCCAGAAGGGCATACAAAAAGAGCAAAGTCACGCTGAGGGAGCTCAATAAAGTCCACCCTTAAAGGTCCTGTGAAGCTGTCAGAATGGCAGCATTAAATTCATTCGTGCCATTTGATACATCCACAGAGACTTGGGAGTCATATATTGAGCTTTTTGACTGTTTCCTAGAGGCAAACGATCTGGTGGATTTGACAGGAAGCCAGCGAAGGATGCTGTTTCTAAATTTCTGTGGCAAACAAATGTTTGACACAGCCAGAGCTCTGTTAGCACCTCAACCCCTGAATTCTGTCACCTGGGAGGTATTAATGGCAAAGCTTAAGAACCATTACACTCCCACTCCCTCACGAATTGCCCAGAGGCACGCATTTCACCTGTGGCGCAAGCAAGCTGAAGGGGAAACTGTTAATCAATTTATGGCGGGTCTCTGAACAGCTGCTCTCCATTGCAAACAAACTTTTCATTGAAGATTTTTTTTTTTTAATTTCAGTGAAAATTGAGGGACAGGATTGTCAAATGGAAATTGACACAGGATTTTCCTTGTCATTAGTTAGTTGGAACACAATCAAACGGTTGGTGCCCAAAATGTCAAAGAAAAGATGAAGTCCCTGTTCCCTCACATTAAGAGACTATCAAAGGAATATAATTCCCAGTTTGGGTCTCACTAAACTGACAGTAGTTTTCAAACATTTCAAAGGACGTCTCCCACTAATAGTTGTGGAAAGGTCATTGCCAAGCTTACTGGGCCTTGACTGGTCCGAATCCCTAGGTCTGGCCATAAGTGGAGTGCATGCCACAAATGGACAAAGCACTGACACCATAGACGCACTGGCAAAGGAATTTGCTAGTGTTTTTGACAATGACCTATACAGGGAAACCTATTTCACTGAATTTAGACCCTACAGTTATGCCTAGGAGATTGAAAGCCAGGTAGTGCCCTTTGCACTCTGCCCAAAAATCAATGCTGAACTCGATAAGCTTATATCACAAGGGGTATTAGAGCCAATAGATCATGTTCCTTGGGAGACCCCAATTATCATGCCACTCAAGGCTGACGGGTCAGTCAGGGTGTGCGCGGACTACAAGGCAACCCTTAATTTGGCATTACAGCAAAGTGCGTACCCAGTGCCAGTGATCCAACTCTGTTGCATTCACTGGATAATGGAAAATTTTTTGCAAAGCTTCACATGGCTCAAGCGTATCAACAGCTGCCGGTGGACTCAGCCATTGCAGAAGCCAAACCATAGTAACACAGAGAGGAGCATTTAGATGCAATAGACTACAATCTGGCATTAGTGCTGCCCCTGGGATATTCCAGTCCCTAATGGAACAACTCTTACAAGGCATCCCTGGAGTTGTTCCCTACTTTGATGACATTATTGTTTCAGCTAGAGATGAAGAGGCACTTTTAGACAGCCTAAGGGAAGTTTTTAAGAGATTCCAGGCAACAGGTAAAAAAGAGTAAATGCCATTTGGGTTTACCTATGGTAGAGTTCCTGGGGTTCCTGATCAATGCTGCTGGAATTCATCCCACAACAGCTAAGGTCCAAGCCATAAAAAGTGCTCCCACTCCAAACAACAAAACTGAACTGCAGGCTTTCCTTGGCCTCTTGAATTTCTACACCATTTTCATTCCTCACAAGGCATCAGTAGCTGAACCCCTACACAGATTTTTAGATAAAAAATTACCTTGGGTTTGGGGCAAGAAAGAGGCTACCTCTTTTAAGACTGTGAAGGACTTATTAACTTCAGACTCTGTTCTCATACAATTCAATGAATGCTTACCATTAGTGTTAGCATGCGATGCTTCTCCATATAGTGTTCTTCTCTAGGGCCCTATCACCAGTGGAACAGAATTATAACCAAATAGATTGTGAGGCCCTTGCTGCCATTACTGGCATTAAACATTTCCACAAGTATGTTTATGGACATAAGTTTGAACTTATCATGGATCATAAGCCTTGACTAGGTTTATTCGCTGGGGATAAACAGATTCCTCAAATACTCCCCCCTTGAATGACAAGGTGTGTGTGTGTGGGGGGGGGGGTTGGCAGCATACTCATACACACTGACATATCATCTGGGCAAACATCTCAGCCATGCTGATGCCCGATTCCAGCTGCAGCAAAGGACCAGGAGGCTGAGGAATCCATCCTCTCATTGACCATCAATAAGACTTCCTACTGACCACTGCAGACATTGCTGTCCATTCAGCTAAAGACAGACTTTAAGGCAAATTCTGGACTGGGTGAAAAGGGGATGGCCACAAGGGTCTGTGCCTGCTGATTGTCATCCCTTCAAAATAAGGCAACAAGAGCTGTCTTGTAGGAAGGGTGGGTAGAGTGGTAATTCCCTCATCCATACAAAAGCACGTACTGGGGGCACTCCACAAGGGTTACCCGGGCATTGTTTGTATGAAGTCCTTAGGCCGAAGTTATGTGTAGTGGCCAGAGATGGACTAGGCAATATCTGAATGGGTGTCAGGGTGTCAGCAGTGTCAGGAAACTAGGCCATTACCCCCAAAACCCCAGTAAGAGAATGGGAAGCCCCCAGAGGTCCATGGTCACGCCTGCATATTGATTTCACAGGGCCTTTCCAAGGCCAGACCTTCCTTATCCCAGTAGATGCTTTCTCCAAGTGGGTTGAGGTAGTTTTAATGACCTCTACAACATCTGAAGCTGTCAGTTTAGCTTTACAAAAGGTGTTTGCCATCCATGGGCTTCCCGATCTAATTGTATCAGACAATGGGCCACAATTTACCTCAAGACGTTTTGAGCTGTTTCTCCTTAGTTTAGGCATAAGACATGCATTAATTGCTCCTTTCAATCCCTCTAGTAATGGGATGGCAGGATGAGGGGTAAGATCTGCGAAAGAGGCATGAGCAAAGATGGGCCCAGGACCATGGCCAACTAAAGTAGCCCAGTATCTGATAATTCAGCATTCTACCCCATGTCCATCCACAAATCATAGCCCAGCAGAATTATTAATGGGCCGAAAACTTAGAACAGTGTTAGATAGACTGCATCCTACATATACACCAGACAAGCCCCTTGACTCGCATAGCAATACCAGGGAATTTGATGTCAGGGACCAGGTATTCTCTAGGAATTACACTGGTAGTCCCCTGTGGCTACCAGCATCCATAACTAGCATAACTGGACCATATTCATACATTGTGAAGTTTGAGGATGGCTGAACCTGGAGGTGCCACATTAATCAATTAGGAGGGCAAGGGAGCCTGAGGCCAGGAGCTGTTTTAACAAGGGATAATGAGTTCTCAGGAATCAAACAAGACCATCTGAACCAACCACATGCCAGCAGCCACACTCACCAGGGAGGCCATGGGTCAAGGAATCACCAGCAGAAGTCCAATTGAAGCAGTCGGAAGTTCCAGTTTAAGAGATTCCAGCCGAAGAGGTTCCTGTCACATCCAATGAGCCATCACTGCACAGATCAACTTGGATCCTGTGCTGCCTGGCCTACCTCAAAGACTACGCATGCGCTGTCGAGGTGAGAAGGAGTGCTATGTTCTGAAGTTCCCCCTTTGGTCCGATTTCCAGCAGGGGTTGCCCAGCTGCAACCTGATTGGCCAGTAGTTTGACAGTTGACTATATAAGGAGCTGTCAAACAGGCCAACAGCTGTTGCCTCATGACTGAGTGGTTCATTCGCTGTTAGCGTGCGAATTCAATAAAGCCTGAGCAACCAATTTAGCCATTTCGTTCCCAGTATGAAGCACAAACTGTCCATTGATGCCAAGGACTTCAACTGCATCTTTATGGCGTTCCTCTTCTTTGACCATACCATGTAGAGACCCCTGAAAGGCAAATGACCTACCTAAAAGGATGTGTGTTTACCGAAAAACAATTCAATGTCCCTCCAAATGGGCACCATCAGATCCACTGATGGATCTTCAGAAGAATTTTCCTTACAAATCATTGCATCTCGACAGAGGGCAATTAACAATTCCATAAATAGTGTCCTAAAAGGCCAAATGCCTCTTTTCTTGCACAGTTAGCAGCCTAGCTGCTTCATTTTGCACCAGTTTCTGCTTCTGAATATTGCAAGAGCATATTGCAAGAATTATAATAAATCTTGCATGTCCAATGACATCAGAGCTGTTTTCTACATCTGCCCTTTCTTTTAAGGTTGGATGGGATTAGAAGTGATATTCAGCAGGTTCTGTTCGGTTCTTGAGAACTGGTAATAGAAATTTTGAGTACTTCAAAGAACTGGCAAATGCCACCACTGATTAGCCCCACTCCCATCTATTATTTGTCTCCTGAGTCCAAGCTGATCGGCTGGGTCTTAACAGATAACAGATATTCAGAGTTGGAAGGGACCTTGTAGGTCATCTAGTCCAACCCCCTGCCCAAGCAGGAGATCTTACACCATTTCTGACAAATGGCAGTCCAATCTCTTCTTGAAAGTCTCAAGTGCTGGCGCTCCCACAGCTTCTGAGGGCAAGCTGTTCTATTGGTTGATTGCTCTCAATAATGTCAGAAAATTTCTCCTTATTTCCAGGTTAAATCTCTCCTTGTTCAGTTTCCATCCATTATTCATTGTCTGGCCTACAGGTGCTTCAGAAAATAGATTGAACCCTTCCTTCCTGTGGCAGACCCTCAAATATTGGAAGACTGCTATTGTGTCTCTCCTGGTTCTTCTTTAGTTGCCCTGCACTAATGGAGCTGGAAAGCAGGTTAGTGGGGTAGGGAGGGAATGGGAGTTTGCAGTAACCTTCCCCTAGGAATGGGGTGGGAATGGAGATTTTACAATATCCTTCTGCCACAACCACCAAACCACGCTCACAGAACCGGTAGTAAAAAAAATTTAATCCCTCCACTGGATGGGATGCACTGAATTTCTACCAAGAAAACTACAACAGATTGATCACTTGACAGTTTGAGGGGGGAGAGGGTTTGCAACAGCACTGCTGCGCCAATCCACAGGTTTCAAACAAACTTGAAAAATAAAAAAAATAAAGCATTTCACCTTAATGCTATTGAGATAGCTAGCAGTCTTCTGAATTCTGAGTTATTAAGAGCTTTCAGAAAAAGTAGATATTACATTTTAAGATGTTGAGAGGATCAGAAATTATTGCAAACTGAGACTATGTAGAAAATTAGGGAGGTAATTATTTGCACAGTGTAGGCATGGTGGCCATTTAATCTCAAGAGCATACTTAGATATCTAAAGACCTCCCTTGGCTACACTTAACATGATTTCGTGGTTTGTATTAGCTCATGTGGGTTTTGGGAAACCGGTAAAAGAACTCCCTGTTCATATAGATACACAAAAATCAAACCAAATTGTTAGCAGATGCAAATACATAGCAGGTTGTACATATTGGTACATGCAAAAGAAGGGGGGGATTGAAAAATAAAACTTGTTATTGTGTTTTGTATGAAACCCATCAAAGCACTTAAAAATTTCTGTACATTTTTAACAATTCTCCTAAAAGTTATCACACACAACGTTTAGAATTATGATACTTAACTTTTTGTTTAACATATACTGTAGATTGCCTCCTTTTTCACTACTAAAAGCCCTCCATGTCAAAGTTGTATTTCATCTCTAGACATTTCCCCTGTTTCTTTCCATCCTATAATTTACTAACCACAGGGTTATAGGAGTTCAGTTCCAGAGAGAATAATTGAAGGCTGCAGCCTTTTCATTTGCAAGAATGGAGGCCATTTTAATTTCAGGGCTCTCTCTGCACTTTCTGATGTAAGTCCCAGATTTTGCACAAAGGCTATTTTATAAGTATGTCATGTCATGGAATGGTTAGTGGAACAAAAAGAAGGGGCAAGTAAAGAACACACTGGTACATCAAAACTGATACAAAGACAAACATCCAGCAACTGAAAGAAGTTGTGCTTCTCAGGGGAGCATGAAGAGCACTTGCCTGTAAAGTCCAATTATTAAAAAACAACAAATGACACATCCCAATTATATAAAGCCATTTCATATTTTCAACAGTAAACCCAGACAGCCAATGAGAATAGTTTGGAGGAATTAACTATGCTATCTATAAACATCTGAATTTTTATACTGGTTTTTACCTTGACAAAGTCAGGACAATGGCTTTCCCCATGTCCTACAGGTGAAACTTGAAAAGTTAGAATATCATGCAAAAGTTCATTTATTTCAATAATGCAACTTAAAAGGTGAACCTAATATATGAGATAGACTCATTGCATGCAAAGCAAGATAGTTCAAGCCGTGATGTGTCATAATTGAGATGATTATGGCTTACAGCTCCTGAAAACCCCAAATCCACAATCTCAGAAAATTAGAATATTACATGCAATCAATAAAACAAAGATTGTACAGAGAACAATATTGGACCTCTGAAAAGTATAAGCATACATATGTACTCAGTACTTGGTTTGGGCCCCTTTTGCAGCAATTACTGCCTCAATGCAGCATGGCATGGAAACTATCAGCCTGTGGCACTGCTGAGGTGTTATGGAAGACCAGGATGCTTCAATAGTGGCCTTCAGCTCTTCTGCATTGTTCGGTCTCATGTCTCTCATCTTTCTCTTGGCAATGCCGATTCTATGTTGGGGTTCAGGTCAGGCAAGTTTGCTGGCCAATCAAGCACAGTAATCCCACAATCATTGAACCAGGTTTTGATGTTTTTGACAATGTGGGCAGGTGCCATGTCCTGCCAGAAAATGAAGTCAGAATCCCCATAAAGCTCATCTGCGGAAGGAAGCATGAAGTGCTCCAAAATCTCCTGGTAGATGATTGCGTTGACCCTGGACTTAAGGAAGCACAGTGTACCAACACCAGCAGATGACATGGCTCCCCAAATCAACACAGATTGTGGAAACTTCACACTGGACTTCAAGCATCTTGCAGTGTGTGCCTCTCCATTCTTCCTCCAGATTCTGGGTCCTTGGTCCCAAATGAGATGCAAAAATTGCTCTCATCAGAAAAGAGGACTTTGGACCACTGAAAAACAGACCAGTTCTATTTTTCTTTAGCCCAGGTAAGAAGTGAACGAATATTCAATTCAACCAAGTTGTCTGTAAAATAGAAATGACTGCTTCATTTTTTTTTCTTTTGTTTCCAAGCCTGTTTTAAAAGGTGCCATCCACTGGTGGGAATCAAAAAATTTTTACTACTGGGGTGGGGTGTGGTGGGCGTGGCATGGCTGGCGTGGCATGATGTATGTGACAGGGGAAGGATACTGTAAAATCTCCATTCCCTCCCCACTCCTCAGGGAAGGTTACTGCAAACTCCCATTTCCTCCCTATCCGACTAATCTGCTTTCCAGCTCCATTCTCCAATTCAGGGCAACAAAAGAAGACCCGGCTGATCTGATGGGACTTGGGAGGCAGAGAAGAGATGGGGTGGGGCCAATCAGAAGTGGTGTTTGCTAGTTCTCCAAACTACTTAAAATTTCCACTACTGGTGCTCCAGAACTGGTCAGAACCTGCTGAATACCACCTCTGCTGACATCCATTTTCAGCAAATTAACTCCCTAATTTTGGCAACACCTCAGAGGAGTATTTTAGGGACTGCAGAAAAAAGAACAAGAAAATATCTTCAAACTTATAATATATAGGCCCGGTCCCACTGACCGACAGACACAAAATGTATGCATAAAGGACACAGCGGACGAGCAAAATTTCGGGGGTGGCTCCATCCATTGTCATCCGCTCCAAAAAGTGGTGAAAATTTGCATAAACAGAACGGAAAAGAACGGACATGGGTAGTATTTAGTGGGGATGTTAAATGGATGTTCATCGGAAGCCTAGCAGATGAAAGCAGATGGAAGGGGATGACACCTCCAAAGGGGTTATGGAGGATAATTGCAAAGTGGACGCATAGCGGATGAAGCAGATGCATCACATATGCCTAAAGGAAAGAAAGGGGATGCCATGCAGATGTATATCAGATGCAAACCATTCACTGTGCATCCTTTCTATTTCCGTGCTACTAATGACGTTCCATGTACCTTTTCTTTCCTCCCTCTTTCCATTTTCAGCTGCAGCGGATGTGAGTTGAGGGGATGGCCAGAGGATGCAGAGAGGATACAGCGGACGTTTAACGGATGATAACGGACATAGAATGTTTGTTGCTCGTATGTCGCGGATTTACATCGTACACAGTAGAAAGTTCATCCGTTCACAAAGTTTTGTGCAACTCAAAACTTCTTGCGCAGATGAAATCGCAGTGGACGGATGCTCGACGGATAGAGCGTATGAAACACATATGCAATGAGTACACAACGGATGCATAGTGTTTTCCAATGAATGGCAAGCTTTTTTAAACGTTTTATATCTTCTTTGCATCCGTAAGTGCAGTGGGACCGGGCCTTTAGGATGCCACTTCACAACAAAGCCAGAATGATCAAGTGGGGAGAAAATAC
Source organism: Laticauda colubrina (assembly GCA_015471245.1). Lineage (NCBI taxonomy): Eukaryota > Metazoa > Chordata > Lepidosauria > Squamata > Elapidae > Laticauda > Laticauda colubrina. The sequence goes on from BLBF01000043.1 coordinate 12,884,127, forward strand.
TCTTGAGGCTTCTAACTGGGATCCTAAACTCAACAAACCCATACAGGGTAGATATTTCTGGGACTGTTGGAAAATATGCAATATGGGTTTAAGAACCATAAGTTTATCATCTTATTCCCTCATCCCCATTTTAAAATAAGGATGCTTACCTTAGTAATGGGACAGCAGAAGAAAACTATTTCTGCCATCGTGATGCTGGTGTAACTTAAAATTATTTTAAATTTTGAGACTCTACAAGGGAGAACAATTTCTGATTGCTGAAATAATGATAATAATGAATAATAATAAATAATAATAAAATAAATAATAATGAAATAATAATGTTCCTACTACAACTGCTGCATAAGATCCTTAAATCCAGAGTTAGAAATCATCTACCTACCCGGTTGACTTCAATTAACTATATTACTATTACCATTACTATGGATCATGTCTTTCAACCCTGTTCAAGATTCTTTGAGGCAAAGGAGAGCTGGATAAAGGATCAGACTGCAGCTCAATGAGCTTATAAATCAAGAAATGGAGCATCTGTCTTCCAGTCTCAGACAATGGGGGGAGGAGAAGGGGGAGGGAATATCACCCAGAAAGACAGAAGTGAGAATCTGAAACACAAAGCAGCAAGTGATGAGACTTGCTCAAGGCCAAGGAATGAATCACCTCTTTGGGAGTGCCTGACTTCAAGCCCTGGGAATGTTTAAAAAGTTCAAGGATGAAACAAATCTTTTCTTTGGGTGCAATTAATTGAGAGAGGCACCCTGTGGCATTGCATCAGTGAAGTAGATATTCCAATATCCAAGTAAATAAGAGAGATATGTAAGATTAGGGCCAACATACTTAAAATACATACCAATATTTCTGCTGCACATTGGTGCCAAATTTTGGATCACTACCGTAATGGGGAAGTCTATTACTCATTCCTATTTAAGAATTAATTGGATTCAAACATTGTAGTATGATTGTAGTTTCTTGGGTATGCATTGGCTAAGTTTCTCACATAGTACTAAACCATAAATCATTATAACAAAAATTAATAGCACATCACTTCAGCAATGCCAAACAAAACCATGTCATGGTCAAATGTAATATGTGACTCTAGATATTATGTGATTCGGCATGGAGTTACACAAGTACGTGTGTAGATAGGGAATTGTAGACAATTGCTAAGAATACCATAGATAGATTGTAAGAAGTACAATGTTTCTCCGACAATACACCCCCCCAATGGGAAGGACCAGCATGTTTTCTAGGCATAAGGTGAAATTAAGCACCTCCCCCAAAATTTAGGTCTATTTAAACAATGCATTCCCCACCATTTCTCACATTGCTTGAACTATACGAGAAAAAGAGAAATGGGTGGGAAGGGCGGGGGGAGGGAACTTACCTTTAGATAAAGGTTCAGGTAGCCTTGGCTAGAGCACCCCGTAGGCAGACTTGCCTCTATCGGTCAATAGAAGTGTCCTGAGGGCAGAGTCACCAGCTGCTTCTATTGGCCAATAGAAGTGGCCTCGTGGCGAGGCATGGCCACGCATCAGGTTCCCAACTGCAAACTCAATTGCGTACGTATACCATTGTCAGAGTAAATATCAGACGATCTCAAGATTTCCACTGCATTTCTATTTCCCGAGCCAGCCACTCTTCTTTATCCCCTCAGATAGCCCTATTTTCCCACTGTAACCACTTGGACGGAAGTGGGTTGCAGGAGGGTTGCTAAGGAAGCTTATTCCACCTATCACCTGCAATGGGCAGTTCCAGGCCCCTCCACTTAGGCTGCCAACTAAGGGAATTCACAGTTTACTCAATTGCTCAACTGGTTTCAAAGGGAGGTTGGGGGGGATCTTTGTGTCCCTTGCAGAGGTGTTATTCAACTGGTTCGAACCTACTTGGGCAAACCAGTAGCAGTTATTTGGCATGAGTTGCTGAACCAGTGGCGACCCCTGGCTGGCCACACCTCCAACTTGGTCGCTCAGTTGCTCACTTGTGATTGCTCTCCGAGCTTTCCATTCCCTACATCCTCTTTCTCCCTGTGGGAAAGGAAGAAAGACATGGACACTGCGAGTATCGCTTTCCCCATGTGACTAAAGTGCCTGGAATGAGAAGGAATGTGGGCTGACAGAGGGGGTGGGGGTGGATTGAGCCTTGGAGCACTTTTGCAATGTAAAAGAAATGCATTTTGGAAGCAGGTCCTTTAAAAACTTCTCCAAGGATTCCCCATGGACACTGCAAGTATTGCTTTCCCCATGAGAATTAAAAGTGGCTGGAATGAGGAGTGCAGGCTGACAGAGGTAGTGGGGGAATCCACTCCAGCCTTGGAAAAATTTAAAGGAGCTGCTTCCAAAATGGTTGTCTGTTAAGTGCTCTCTCTCTCTCTCTCTCTTCCTCTCTCTCTCTGTGTCTCTGTGTGTGTGAGAGAGAGAAAGAAAGAAAGAAAAAGAAAGAAAGAAAGAAAGAGAAAGAAAGAAAGAAAGAAAGAAAGAAAGAGGAAGGGAGAGAAAGAAAGAAAAAAAAATAGGAAGAGAGAGAGAGATAAAACTCTGTGCTATTATTTTAAATTGTTCCACTATTTATCATGTGTTAATATTTTACATTGTCCCTACAGCAAGAGTGATTTTTCTGCCTTTCTTTTGCCCAGGACTACCACATATTTTTCAGGCTTTACCTGCATTCAATGTCAACAGTCCAGAGCATAAAATACACATGTGTTTAACAAGAGTTGAAAGGGACCTTGGAGGTCTTCTAGTCCAACCCCCAGCTCAGGCAAGAAAACTGAGGATGCCAAACTCTGAGTAGAAATCCTGGGAAAGGTATCAGAATAATTAGAAGGGACCTTGGGGTGAACCTTATACCATTTCAGAGAAATGGCTGTCCAATCTTTTCTTAAAAACTTCCAGTGATTGAGCACCCAGAACTTCTGGAGACAGGCAGTTCTACTGGTTAATTGTTCTCACTGTCAGAAAGTTTCTCCTAAGTTTTAGGTTGCTTCTCTCTGTTCAGTTTCCAGCCATTGCTTCTTTTTGCCTTCTGGTGCTTTGGAAAATAATTGCCCCCCTTTTTTTGTGGCAGCCCCTTAAAAGCCTGTTACCTATCACACTCTTGGGTATAACATGTGAGCCATTTCTTTCTTTCAGTGGTCCATGAAAGTACATCTATAGTATGCAGATAATAAAGTCAAAAAAAGGTGAACATTTTTACAGACCTATTGATAAGTTGAGGCTGGGAGACAAGGAATGGCAGGGAGGGGAGGGGACAGGTGAGGCACCCCTTGATGTGAGTGACATTGAGTTGGCCACGCCCACTCAGTCACATGACCACCAAGCCATGACCACCCAATCACATGACCACCAAGCACGCCCACCCAGTCATATGACCAATAAGCCACACCCACCCAGTCACATGATTACCAAGCCACACCCACCAAATAAGCCACACCCATAGAACTGGTAGTAAAAAAAAATGAATTCCACCACTGGTCCCTTGCCATCCACTAGTGTCTTCCAGGGGGAAGGTATGCTTCAAGAGGGAATGCGGAGATTGCTGTTGGTCAAACTGTGAGCTAAATAGCCCGCCTTTCTCCTACCTTCTTCTTGAGGTTTTCCTTGCAGCCTGATCACTGACAGGTAGTTGAGTCTGGCTTCAGCTCTCCCTTGTGTGCTTGGTGGGGTATTTGGCATCTCTTTTTCAGACAGTACAAGGGCAAGGGTAATCCACAAATACAGTTTTGGCTTCTGCACAGACATTGTAGTCTGTGACATGGTTTGCGCAAATACGGTACCTACCTCACCCTGTTCCTGCAATTGAATAAATTGCGAGTTGTTATCTGACCCATTTAATGGTTAAGGAAATCTGGATTATCTTCTTTTCTCTTTAAAAAAAATATGTCTCTTACAAATTTTTGACATAAACAGTAAGAGGATAGTGTAAAAAATATCTAGTTCTGATTTTGGAAAAAAAATATAACCAACATGTTCAGAATAAAAGATTATATAGTTCAGACATAGAAGAAAGCATGAGAAAGAAACTTAAAATAATTATTTCTTGATGTTGTTTAGTAAAGGTAGTTCTGGATTTACGAGCACAATTGACCCCAAAATTTCCGTTGCACAGCAAGAAATTGTTAAATGAGTTTTGCTCTATTTTACTATATTTTTTCCAGAGTTGTTAATGAAATCACTGCAGTTGTTAAGTGAATCATGTGGTCATTAAATGATTCTACTTTCCCCCATAGACTTTGGTTGTGGAAACCAACTGGGAAGATTACACGACTCCCTAGGATGGTGCAATTGTCACAAATACATTCCAGACCAAATTTTGATCACATAACAAATTTTGATCCCCACATAATGGGGATGCTGCAATGCTCATAAGCGTAAAAAACAGTCATAAATCACTCTTTTTAGTGCATTTGCACCTTTGAATGGTCACTTAATGAATTGTTGTAAGTTGAGCACTACCTACATATGGTAGGACAGAAAGAAACCTGGACTGGTTTTCAAGATATAATTATTATACTCTGTGGCAATAAAGTTATGGAGTAACTAAATAGAATTCCTAGTTTTCCCAGGATCTCTTTTTCTTGACCGGGCTTATCATGAATGGCTGAAATATAGTGGTTTGGAACAGCCATGGATAAAGCTGAAATAGACCCTGTTAATAAACTATTAAGAAAATCTCCAACTTCATGGAAATTGAACTGGAACCTTAGCAAAGAAAGGAAATGTTGACTGAAGACCTTCGGTTCTATGCAATTTTGCAACCAAATTTAAAAAAATAAAAAATACTGTGTATAGTTTTGCCAAGTTATAACAAGCCTGAACAAGGTTCTATAGTTGACAACTGCAGGAAGAAGCAAAAAACAGCTATGAAGTTTAGACCATTGCAGTTTAGGAGATGTAGTTTGTCTTATTTGAATAAATCACCCCTAGCGTCATAAGAAGAAACCAGAGCCACTTCATATGCCTCAATCATTAGTAATACAGAATTACAGTGAAACAGGTGTGGATCCTGGGAGGCTAAAAGCAGTGTCTTGAACAACAAAAGACAAAGTTTCTTTCCCATATGTGTTTCAACCTGTTTAAAACCATCCTTAAGAAAGAAATGGATGGGACAGGGCCTCAGGTCTTGGCATAAAGTATATAGCATGGCAAGTTAAACAGCAAATGCTATTAGAATTGGCCATTGTTTCTTAATATTACTGTAAAACTGTCAGGAAAGTCACAAATAACAGTAATTATTCTTATCAATGGATGTTTATATAAGGTAGGAACATGAATAATCATTCTAAACAATTGGTATATGATTTTCTTCACACTTTGGCATGCTGTGACCCACACAATGAAATGCAAGTGGGTTAAGGACAAAATGGAAAACACAGACATTTGACATAATAAAGTATAGTTTAATATCATTTATTTCTGTGTCTTTAATCATTTTTCTTTCTTCACACTCAAAATTACAATTTGGTGGCAACTCCTGGAAGAGTTTCAAGGGACATGGCTAAGATTTGAAAGACTGGATACAGTCTTAGAGCCTCGTGATGTACATGTACAAATGCTAACATGCAAGGAAAATATTTCACAATCATATTCCAACTTCAATACATTTGGATTCAAATTTGTGCCATGCTGTGATCTAGCCAATTCATTCTATTATATATATTATATATCATCTAGTCTTGTTGCACAGTAACCTTCTTTCCCAAATGTCAACAAAGAAGTCCTCAAAATGACCAAGTCACAAATTAAAGGGAGAACCAATTTTAATAAATATTTAACCCAGCCTTTCCAAAACATAAGAGTTTAGCCTTCTTCCATGTAATCTGTTGGGCCAGCTCTAAATTGTCTATATCAACTCTATTCTCCAGGGCATGTATAGAAAATCCATAAAAAGAGGAAAACAAATGCATGCAGAGAAAGAGATTGATTTAAAAGGGACCATTGTCTTACAAGTCTGAACCAATCTCACTACCTTTGGAGCAATGCCTGTAGCTATATCACTTTCTTTGCTGGTCTCACATCAAGCAAACAATCACATAGTTACTCAGTTTTTTACTGGAATCCTCACAGAATCAGATAAAAGATAAGCTATTTAAAATATGATCTGATTACAACTTCTGGATGCCATCATCTATGCTGATTGGAAATTCTGGAAGGTGGCTAGATCAAACTTCTGAAGTTGATGATCTTGAAAAATGGAAAAAAAAATCCCTAGTATAGAAGTCATGGCATGTATCTTGAAATGTCTCACACAGACTTCTAAAAAAGCAGTGATTGATAAAATCTTGGAAAGGATACCTACGCACAGAGTTATTCAACCGGTACAACAAGGAATTCCAGATTTCTTTATTCATGTTACAAGCACCTTCAAATGATAAACATATAACATTCAATACTGAGCAAATGAAATAGTTTATAAAAATACAGTAAATGTAAAAAAAAAAAACAGTACATAAAATAAGTAGAATCAGAGCGCCATGGAGGCATTGTGGTTAGAATGAAGTATTGCAGGCTAATTTTGTTGACCACTGGCTGCTTGCAGTTCGTCGATTTGATTCTCACTGGCTCAAGTTTGACTCAGCCTTCCATCCTTCTGAAGTCGGTAAAATGAGGACCCAGATTGTTGGGGGAAATATGCTCACTCTGTAAATTGCTTAGAGAAGGCTGTAATGCACTATGAAGTGGTATATAACTCTAAGTACTGCGATTGCTATTAAAAATAAATGACATTCATCCAGTATTGGGCTACATCAACAGCATTTCCTCTCAGGAGAATGAGGACTTATCTGTACCTGTTGAAGGACATTGTATACATCATAGTATATGTAAGATTGTTGTTCTTCATAATCACACAGAGTATCTTCTATTGGGAAGGCCGATTTTCTTATGTTGTCCTTTAATCTTCCTGTTCGGTGCACAATCTATTTAGCAATTTCCTAGTTTCCTAGTTCCTGTGCATCTGTGGCAGCTGGTTGTTAGGAGGGATAGAGGCTTTGAGAAAGCTGTTCCTCATCTGAATTTTGACCTTGGAGACTGGATGGCTGTATAATAGGTGAGTTTCTATGTACATCACTTCTTAAGCCCCGGTCCCACTGCACTTATGGATGCAAAGAGGATGTAAAACGTTAAAAAAAAGCTTGCCATCTGTTGGAAAATGCTATGCATCCGTTGTATACTCACTGCATACGTGTTTCATACGCTCTATCCCTGAAACATCCGTCCACTGAGATTTCATCCGCACAAGAAGTTTTAAGCTGCACAAATCTTTGTGAATGGTTGAACTTTCTCCCACGTACGATGTACATCCGTGACATATACGGGCAACAAACGGTCTATGTCCATTATCATCCATTAAACATCTGCTGTATCCTCCCTGCATCCTCTGGCCATCCCCTCAACTCACATCCGCTGCTGCTGAAAACAGAAAGAGGGATGAAACAAAGGTACACGGAACATCTACACAGCATTAGTAGCACGGAAATTGAAAGGATGTAAGCGTATGCATCTTGCATATAAAGGATTAAAATGGACAAAACGTTTGTATCAGGGATGTACCTCGTATATTTAGGATGTCTGGAGAATGTCTAGAGTATGTAGAAGGACACCTAGCAGACTACTGATATTTTCTATAAAAAGGGGGAGAACATCATCTGGATCGCTGGGATGGTGGACCATACAGTCCCACTATGGTTGCACTGGAGGTTTATTTATCCCACAACTATCCTTATCTATCCAACAAGCATGCAAAGGCTTAACCATTTTTTCAAAGTTTTGACCAACACTTTATGAAGTAAAAAAAATGAACCAAGTAAACTAAGCAAAGATAACCTTTATTAACTTTCTTAGGTAAACTTTATGACTTTATTAAATAAGCAAAATGAACCAAATAAACTGTATTCAGTGTGTTTAGCAAAGATAACCTTTATTAACTTTCTTAGGTAAACTTTATGACGTTATTAAAAAAGCAAAAAGAACCAAGTAAAGTGTCTTCAGCAAAGATAAACTTAACAAGTAAACAACTCAGTCTCTGACACTATTCTCAATCACTCTGAGTCATGACCATGGTCTCAGCTGTTAAGTGGGCAGGGACTGTGGAGGTGGCTGTGGCTTGAGTGCTGGTCTGAGGCACCATTGGGGTGCTTGGCCCCGAGGGTATAACGGGGGATGGTGTGTTCAGGAAGCTGTCCGAGAGCTGACTCAGTCCCATGAGGTTGAGAGGCCCCTCCACAAGGACTTGAGATGTCAGGTCTAATATTGATGACAAATTGTCCGTTGACGGACTTGGCTGTGAGGTGGAGGAAGGAGGAGTGTAGTGGGGCTGTCTGGTCTGCAGCTGTGTGAGGAGTGGCATCTGTGGCATGCGATGAACCTGGGCCTGGAGTGGGAGGTTCTGCTTCTGCTGTGGGAAGTCCTGGTAGTCATAGCCTTGGTAGGTGAGGGGCTGTTGAAAGCCGTGGAAGGGCTGTGTCATCGCCTGGGGTGGAAGAGCAGACCTGGACTGGGTAGGAGCAGCTTCAGCTGGGCCTTGAGGGTTATGAAGAAGTGCTGTGATCTTCTGCTTCATCACCTGGTACTGGGCCTCGGGCAGGTCCCTCAGGGTCTGACTCACGTAGATGATCAATGTGTTCTGGCCTGAGGATGCTCTATCCAAGTGAACCAGCTGAGAGAGAAGTTCTGTGCTGGTCTTCATTGTGTCCCTGATCTCCAACAGCACACTGTGGTTCTGGCCCTCCAATCTGCCTCTCTGCCTGCATCCTCTGGAGCTGGGGGTGGGGGTGGAGGTGGGTTGGCCTCTGGTAGCTGCTGCTTCTTCCTCCATTTGTGACAGCAGGGCGTCATTCCCCATGGGATCCTCCAAGTCTGCCGGCATGGGGAGTGCAGCTGTCGGGAGGGTCTCTGTTGTGGGGGTAGCTGGTCTCTGTCTGGACAGGGTAGCTGGCTCCTGGCTGGAAGAGGACTGGCTGTCTGTGGGCTGTCTGAGGGAGAGGGGTGTCAAAGGGGCTGCTCCTCGGTGGTGGATCTCACCCTCCAGGAAACTGCACTTGGCCATGACGTACATCTCCTGGTCAGTGAGCTTGACAGCGGCCTGCCCGGATTTCTTGAGATGTAGCTTGCCATACCAGGTGTGCATGTGCTTCCAACATCCAAGGAGTACTTCTGCAGTGTACCCCAGGCTCTCTGCCTTGTCTCTCCAAGCTGCCTGCTTCTTCTTGGTGTCGCGATAGAGTCTGTGGCCCTTTCTCCAGAGGTACTTGTTCTCCCTCAGCCAGTCCAGCACCTCATCCTCATGCTCCTCAGAAATGGTGTACTGTTTTCTCTCTCCCTTCTCCTTCCCTTGCCTCTTCCTCCCTCTGGCAGGGCCTTCAGCAGGGCCTTCAGGGGCTTGAGCAACAGGGCCTTCAGGGGCTTGAGCAGCAGGGCCTTCAGCAGCAGGGCTTTTGAGGGCCTTGGGGCTGGTCCACCACAGCAGCAGCAGCTGCAGCAGCAGTAGCAGCAGCAGGTTCAGAGTCAATGCCAGGGGGTGGGATGCTGGTTCTGTCCTTCTTGCCAGGGCTGGAACGAGTAGGCACCGGCTTCCTCTTCTTGACGAACCATGGTGTTCCTGCTAGATGTATGTGGCAGCACATCTTTCCCCTCTATGCTGACTGCATGCATGCTGCATCCTTTTATATCCATGGAGCTGACGCAATTCATACTCCCCACACGCACAGTGAACGCTTTGCATCCGATATACATCCGCACGGCATCCGCTTTGTTTCCTATAGGCGTCCGTGATGCATCCGCTTCATCCACTATGAATCTGCCCCTTCTGCTATGTGTCCGCTTTGCAATTCTCCCCTGGGACCCCTTCGGAGGTGTCATCTGTTTCCACCAATTTCATCCTCTAGGATTCATATGAACATCCGTTTAACATCCCCGCTACATACTGCCCACGTCCGTTCTTTTCCATTCTGTTTATGCAAATTTTTACCACTTTTTGGAGCGGATGACAACGGATGGAGCCACCCCCAAAATTTTGCTCATCTGCTGTGTCCTTTATGCATACGTTTTGCGTCCGTCGGCCAGTGGGACCTAGCCTTTATATACTGGTAGTTATCAGCCTTCAAGGTCAACACTGAGATTTTCCAGCTTAAAGAAAAACATATCATAAAATACTCTGGGCTTCTACTTATGTCTTACTTATAAGCTATTCAATCTTCTAACTATGTTCCAATTAAATACAATATTGATGATTATCATTCTTTTTGTATAATTTATACACCAAACTGTCTCAATAATTAACCAGGTTCTTTCTCTGTCTTGTATAGTGTTTTTCCAGCCTTAGCAACTTTAGATGAGTCAACTTCAATTCCTAGAATTTTCAAGCAAGGCTGACTGGGGAATTCTGGGAGTTGAATTCCACTCCTCTTAAAGTTGCTAAGCCTGAGAAACAAAAGCCTAAGACATATACCCCAAAAATTGGGTATACACTGCTTTAAAAAAATATCAGGAAAACAAGCACCAAACTCATGTCAAGATAAACTTGAAGTCAATCTTTAATGAGAGTGCCCCAACAGCATATATAATATACAGTTTGAATATTTTATATATATATATATATATATATATATATATATATATATATATATATATATATATATATGTTTTCTTAAGTTTTCTCGGATATTTACATGTATGATATTCAGCTTTGTTCGGTTATTTTTTCACGTCATTATAGCTGTGCTTTTAAAGTTGTAGCAATGTTTCGGCAGAATCTCATCTGCCATCATCAGGCTTCTGTATTGAGTTTGTCTGGTCAGGCTAAAACCCAGAATGACGTGGGAAAATACCCAAACAAAGCTGAATAACATTTATATATATCCTTCAAAACAGACAGAAAAATTGCAGCCATCCTAAGAAACCCCAAAGATAAAATTGACCTGGAAAACCAAGGCATATATGAAATCCCCTGTGCATCATGTCCTGATACATACATTGGACAGACCATTAGAAGAATAAGTACCCGCCTAGGTGAACACAAAAATGCAGTAAAAAAGCTGGAACACACTTCCTCACTCATCCAACACATGAAAGCAAGAGGTCATAGCATTGACTTCAATTGCATCAAAACCCTAGCCACTATAGAAAACCCCAGCTACAGAATTATCTGAGAAGCCATAGAGATTGAAAAAAGACCTGAAAGCATGAATAGAAGAGATGATTCCACCAGACTTCAATCATTTGGAAGCCTGCACTCTCAAATAGACAGATCTCCACACCACAAGCCAGGAGAACACCTGGGCACAAACAGACTCTCCTGATACCCCCAGCTCAAACACACCCCAACCAGGCACACAGGTGATACCTAGCTTCCTAATAAATGATAGCCATCCATTTACTCAGAGCCAAGTTGCACCAAAAGCCTCCAATACAGGAACACAATGTTGCCAGCCAATCAAGAGAAAAAAAGCCACAAAACAGACAGAAGAAACCAGAAACACCAATCAAGCAGAACACAGCAAACTCCAAGACCAATAAACACAGACCAAAACTCCCAACCAATCAGGATGAAGAAAAAACCATTTTGGCACAGCAGTAGGCTAGCCCCAAATTTAAAACTGAAACGCTGTGAAAGTCTGACTCACAGAAACCTGATGATGGCAGACGAGATTCTGCCGAAACGATGTTACAACTTTAAAAACATAACTATAATGACGTGGAACAAAGCTGAATACCATACATGTAAGTACCCACCAAAATTTAGGAATATATATGTGTGTGTGTGTGTGTGTGTGTGTGTGTGTGTGTGTGTGTGTGTGTTTAAGTTTTCACAGGTACTCACATGTGTGCTGTTCAGCTTCCTTCGGGTATTATCCCATGTCATTGGAGTTGTGCTTTTAAAGTTGCAGCAACGTTTCAGCAGAATCTCATCTGCCATCATCAGGCTTCTGTACTGAGTTCATATGTGCATCAGGATATAACAGCCATTAGTTTTAAATTTGGGGCTAGCCTACTGCTATACCAGCATGGTTTTTTTCTACATCCTGATTGGTTGGGAGTCTTAGTCTGTGTTTATTGGTCTTGGAGTTTTCTTGATTGGTGTTTCTGGTTTCTTTTGTCTGTTTTGTGGCTTTGATTGGCTGGCAACACTGTGTTCCTGTGTTGGAAGCTATCAGTGCAGCTTGGCTTCGCGTAAAAAGACGGCTGTTATCTATTAGGAAGCTAGGTTTTATCTGGGTGTCTGGTTGGGGTGTGTTTGAACTGGAGGTATCAGAGGGAGTCTGTTTGTGCCCAGGTGTTTGCCTGGCTTGTGGTGTGGAAATCTTTCTATTTGAGAGTGAAGGCTTCCAAATGATTGACAGTCTGGGGGAATCATCTATTCATGCTTTCAGGTCTTTTTTCAATCTCTATGGCTTCTCTGATGATTCTGTGGCTGGGGTTTTCTATAGTGGCTAGGGTTTTAATGCCATTGAACTTGATGTTGTGACCTGTGGTTTTCATGTGTTGGACTAGTGAGGAGGTGTGTTCCAGCTTTTTTACTGCATTTTTGTGTTCATCCAGGTGGGTACTTATTCTTTTATTGGTCTGGCCAATGTATGTGGCCGGGCATGATGCACAGGAGACTTCATATATGCCTTGGTGTTCCAGGTCAATTTTATCTTTGGGGTTTGTAAGGATGACTACTATTTTTCTGTCTGTTTTGAAGGCAGTCTTGATGTGATGTAAGATAGTACACAGGCATCACATCAAGACAGCCTTCAAAACAGACAGAAAAATAGTAGATCAGATTCTTCTGAAATGTTGCTACAACTTTAAAAGCACAACAATGACGTCGGATAATACCCAAAGGAAGCTGAACAGCACACATGTAAAGTTGGTTCACACTGAACCAACGGATGCAAAGAGGATGTAAAACGGAAAAAAAACCTTGCCATCCGTTCGAAAACACGATGTACTCACTGCCTCCGTTTGGCTTCCTCTCTATCCATCCAGCATCCGTTTATGGATGTTTCATCCACTCCAAAAGTTTTGGGCTGCCCAAAACCTTTGCGCGGAAAATGTATCCAGTTCGTTGGTTCTGCATCCGCTACGCATCCGCTAGGCATCCGTTACGCATCTGTTACGCATCTGCTATATCCACTAGGCATCCGCTACATATCCACGCTACTCGCATCTGCCCAGACGCAGGGAGGAAGTGGAACGGATGCAGAATGGATGCCTAGCGGATGCAGAACGGAAACAAAGCGTTTAAAACAGAAAAAACGTTCTCAGAGGGGACCTATCTAAGATATTAAGGATGTCTAGAGGATGCCTAGCGGAAAACCTATAATGCCTATAAAAAGGGGGAGCAACTCGCCTGCATCTCACTTTCAGAACAGCAGCCCAGCGATGCAGACCTCTGCAGCCTTTATCTGCCTTTTCCTCTTCCACAGCATCCAGTCATGTCCACCGTAGATTGTAACAAAGTCCTTTCGGCAGCCACCATCATTCTGCAACAGTGCGAAGCCATCTGCAGGCTCTGTGAACACTACTGCAAGAAGAAAAGGAGCCACCCAAAAAGAATCTGGATCCGAAGACTCCACAACACCTGAAACAACTAGTATACAACGTTTCCAACAGAGAACTCACCAAAAGAGAAACAGATGTCCTATCCAAAGGATTCAATTATGCCATAGCACCCAAAAAAATCCCAACAGAATCCATCATATGTGCAGTAGAATCCAGCCTAACCAAATTAAATACAGATGAAGCTGACAGAATAAGACACCAGGTTACTCACATCTTATGCACAACAAAACCACCAAAAAATAATTTGCAAAAAGATGAATTCAGAGCGTTACAAACCCTGAAAAATGATAACAGCATAATAATACTCCCAGCAGACAAAGGAAATGCCACAGTAGTAATGGACAGAAAAGACTATGAAACAAAATTGACAGACCTACTCCAAGACTCCACATACAAACCTATAAACACAGACCCAACCACATATCTAGAAAAATAAACCAAGAAGAAAATTATAACCAGCCACATAAGCAAAGAAATCCAACAGACGATCATCCCAAGAGAAAAATCTTCTAGATGCCCCAAATTATATGGCCTCCCAAAAATACACAAAGAAGGCATACCTCTCAGACCCATAGTCAGCTCCATAGGAGCACCATTACAAAACCTAGCTAAATACTTAGCAAAACAACTAGAGCCCCATGCTGAAACCGCAGCTTCATATGTACAAAACTCATACCACTTCTCAGAAATGATCAAAGATCTACACATAGAACAAGAAGATCTGCTTGTAAGTTTCGACGTGGTTTCACTATTCACTCAAGTCCCAATAAAAGAAACTCTTGAAATCATCAAAAATAAATACCAACCAGCTAAAGACCTCATGGAACTAACAGAACACTGCCTAACCAACACATATTTCATATACAAAGGACAAAGATACAAGCAAATTGAAGGAGCCCCTATGGGATCACCACTGTCACCGTCATTGCAAACCTGTTCATGGAAGAATTCGAATCCAGAGCCCTGGCTAATGCCACCCACAAATCCAAACTATGGCTAAGATACATCGATGACACATTTGTGATTTGGCCCCATGGAAAAGAAAACCTAAACAATTTCCTAACACACCTAAACAACACGCACCCCAAAATCAAGTTCACCATGGAAACGGAAATAAACAAACAACTACCATTCCTAGATGTACTAATCTACAAAAGAACAGATGGCACACTGGGACACACCATATACCAAAAGAAAACACACACCAACCGCTACCTCAACGCCCAATCCCACCACTACCCAGCACAGATAAATTCCGTAGCGAAAACACTAATTACCAGAACCAAACGCCTGGCAGATAAGACACATATAAAGACTCAACTATGCACCCTGACTGAAGTATTGACAGCCAATGGCTTCCACAAAAACAAAATCACCAACTTGATCCACAAAAACACACCAAGACATAACAGAGACCTAGAAGATCAACAGATCTATGGAACAGCTGTCCTGCCCTACATAAGAGGAACCACAGATAAAATCAGTAAGATACTACACAGGCATCACATCAAGACTGCCTTCAAAACAGACAAAAAAATAGCAGCCATCCTGAGGAACCCCAAAGACAAAATTGACCTGGAAAACCAAGGCATATACGAAATTCACTGTACATCATGCCCGGCCACATACATTGGACAGACCAATAGAAGAATAAGTACCCGCCTAGATGAACACAAAAATGCAGTAAAAAAGCTGGAACACACCTCCTCACTAGTCCAACACATGAAAACCACAGGTCACAACATCAACTTCAATGGCACTAAAACCCTAGCCACTATAGAAAACCCCAACCACAGAATCATCAGAGAAGCCATAGAGATTGAAAAAAGACCTGACAGCATGAATAGAAGAGATGATTCCCCCAGACTGTCAATCATTTGGAAGCCTGTACTCTCAAATAGAAAGATCTCCATGCCACAAGCCAGGCAAACACCTGGGCAAAAACAGACTCCCTCTGATAGCTCCAACCCAAACACCTCCCCACCAGGCACCCAGGTGAAACCCAGCTTGCTAATGAATAGCAGCTTGCTAATGAAGAGCAGCCGTCCCTTCACACGGAGCCAAGCTGCACTGAAAGCCTCCAACACAAAAACAGAGTGTTGCCAGCCAAACAAAGCCACAAAACAGACAGAAGAAACCAGAAACACCAATCAATCAAACTCCAAGTCCAATAAACACAGATCCAGGCTCCCAGCCAATCAGAATGGACCAGCCTCAAATTTGAAACCAGGAACTAACTCTACACAGAAGCCTGAGGATGGCAGATGAGATTCTGCTGAAACGTTGCTACAACTTTAACAGAACTACAATGATGTGGGATAATAGCCGAAGGAAGCTAAACAGCACACATGTAAGTACCCGCGAAAGCCTAAGAAAACATATATATATATGTCATTGTAGTTCTGTTAAAGTTGTAGCAACGTTTCAGCAGAATCTCATCTGCCATCCTCAGGCTTCTGTATGGATATGGGTCTTATAGCTCCTGGTTTTAAATTTGAGGCTGGTCCATTCTGATTGATTGGGAGCCTGGACCTGTGTTCATTGGACTTGGAGTTTGATTGATTGGTGTTCCTGGTTTCTTCTGTCTGTTTTGTGGCTTTGATTGGCTGGCAACACTCTGTTCTTTTGTTGGAGGCTTTTAGTGCAGCTTGGCTCCGTGTGAAGGGACGGCTGCTAATGAAGAGCAGCCGTCCCTTCACACGGAGCCAAAATCTCATTCGTCATCTTCAGGCCTGTGACTTTGGCCTTGTGCTTCTCAGAGTAATGTGAGCTTGCAACTGTTTTTTCTTTTTAACTGCCAGTGGAGGTGTGACTTGACTGGGTGGGGGCTTGGCTGTGTTCTGATCGGCTGGGGGTGTGTTCTATTTGTTTGGGGGCCTGGCTGTGATCTGATTGGTTGGGGGAGTTGGCTGTGTTCCGATTGGCTGGGAGTGTGTTCTGTTCATGTGGGGGCTTGGCTGTGGTGGTAGCATCTCTTGTGGCCCTTGTGGGTGTGGGTCTGGTGTCATTCTTCATGTTAGGCATTCATTTGTTAATGAGGGCAGGTTTCCAAATGGCTGGTAGGCGGGAGGCATCATCTCTTTTATTCATGCTGTGTGGGTGTTTTTCTATCTCTATGGCTTCTCTGATTATTCTGTTGTTGAAGTGTTTGGTTTTGGCAATAGTTCTAGTATTTTTAAAGTCAATCTCATGTCCTGCGTGTCCTTCCTGACGAGGGAAGAGGTTGGTTCTTCTACTTTTTTGATTGAGTTCTTGTGTTCTTCAATGCATGCACTAATTCTTCTGTTGGTTTGCCCAATGTATGTGGCGTTGCAGGCATTGCAAGGGATTTCATATACTCCTTGTTTTTCTTGGTTTTCTTACTCTTGGTTTTCTTACTTTCAACTCCTTGGTTTTCTTACTTGATTTTATCTTTAGGGTTTCTTAGGATGGTGGATATTTTTCTGTTTGTGCAGAATGCTGTTTTAATGTTGTGTTTTTGGAGGATCTTGCTGATTTTGTCTGTAGTGCCTTTTATATATGGGAGGAGGGCTTTGCCATTCTTTTGTTCTCTATCTGGGATTTTGGTTACGGTTTGTTTTTGGATTAGGTGGGTAATTTTCTTTCTTTGGAATCCATTGGCTGTTAGTACATTAGTGAGAGTATGCAGTTTGGTTTTTAGGTGTTGTTCGTGAGCGAAGCATTTTGTTCTGGAGATGAATGTTTCTGCTACGGAATTTTTTGTGCTGGGAGGTGGTGTGAGAGTGCGTTGAGATAGAGGTTTGTATATGTTTTCTTCTGATAGTTTCTGTGTCCTAGGGAGCCATTGGATTTTTTGTATACTAAGACATCCAGGAAGGTAAGTTGATTGTTAGCTTCTGTTTCCATGGTGAATTGTATTTTGGGGTGTAAGCTGTTGAGGTGTTTGAGGAAGTTGTTCGGTTTTTCTTTCCTGTGTGGCCAGATTATGAAGGTGTCATCTACGTATCTGAGCCAGAGTTTGGGTTTGTGATCATATTTTTCTAGAGCTTGTGTTTCAAAGTGTTCCATGTAGAGGTTTGCGATGACAGGTGAGAGGGGTGATCCCATGGGTGCTCCTTCTATTTGTTTGTATTTTTGTCCATTGTAGGTGAAGTATGTATTGGATAGGCAGTGGTTGGTAAGATCTAGGATATGCTTGGGGGGGGGTGTATTTGTTTTGGATGGCTGTCAAGGCTTCATTTATAGGCACTTGGGTGAAGAGGGATATGACATTGAAGCTCACTAGTAGGTCGCTGGGTTGTAAGTTTTGTTTCTTTATGATCTCAATGAACTGGAATGAGTTTTTTACATGTGACTTGATGGATTCTGCATAGGGCTGTAGTTGTTTGGCGAGAAATTTGGCTAGGTTTTGTAGAGGTGAGCCTATGGAGCTGACTATTGGTCTAAGTGGAGTTCCTTCTTTGTGTATCTTGGGGAGACCATAAAGCTTAGGGCATCTGGATGATTTCTCTCTGGGTATGATTCTTTGCGGGATTTCTTTGCTGATGGGGGAGGCTTTTATTTTGGATCTGGTGGTTTTTTTCTAGGTAGGTAGTGGGGTCTGTGTTTAGAGGTTTGTATGTGGAGTCTTGGAGTAGGTTGGTTAACTTGGTTTGGTAGTCAGATAAGTTCATAAACACTGTTGCATTGCCCTTATCTGCTGGTAGGATTATTATGTTGGTGTCTTCTTTCAGGTTAAGTAGTGCAATTTGTTCTTCTTTGGATAAGTTACTTTTGGGTGTTTTGCTGGTGCAGAGGATGTTGGTGATTTCGAGTCTGATTCTCTTAGCATCATCAGGGTTGGTTTTAGTCAGGCTGGTTTCAACTCCACATATAATGGTTTCTGTGGGGATTTGTTTGGGAGCGACAGCAAAGTTGAATCCTTTCGAAAGGACATTGGTTTCAGCTTTGGTAAGGATCTTGTCTGAGATGTTGTGCACTGTTTGTTTCATGTGTGGATGTGAGGGGGGAGGAGGAGTTTGTTTCTGGCGTTGTTGTAGTTTTCTGAGTTTGTTGGTATGTGTGTCTGTCTTGAGGGTGGTCTGAGTTTCGGCTCTCCAGACAGCAAGTTGTTTGGATTTGTCCCAAAGTGCGGGGCGAATCTTGTTGCTGAGTCTGAGGTGAAGTGTGAGGAGATTTTTGTTGATTTGGTCTAGGAGGAATCTTTTTGTGTGAAGTTCATTTCTGATTAGGGCCAATTCTGTTCTTTTTAGGATGCGTTTGGTGGTTGCTGTGTTGGCGTGGAATTTCAATTGGAAGCTTATGGGGATTAAATTTTGATCTCGGCAGTTGCGTAGGAATGAGAGGTCACATAAAATGGAAGCTCTTTGGACTTCAAGTTTTTCATAATTCCTGGTCAGATGGTGGATTTCCTCCCCGTAGAGGTGTAATATTTGTTTTCTGAGATTTTCGTGGGTATTTGTATGTGGATCTTTGGTTATTCGGGTTTTCTCCAGCGTAAAATTAGAAGTATTTTGATGATGTTTCGATGAAATCTCATTCGTCATCTTCAGGCCTGTGTCTTCAGCCTTGTGCTTTTCAGAGTAATGTGAGCTTTCAGCTGTTTTTTTCTTTTTAACTGCCAGTGGGGGTGTGACTTGACTGGGTGGGGGCTTGGCTGTGTTCTGATTGGCTGGGGGTGTGTTCTCATTGGTTGGGGGCCTGGCTGTGATCTGATTGGTTGGGGGGTTGGCTGTGTTCCGATTGGCTGGGGGTGTGTTCTGTTCAGGTGAGGGCTTGGCTGTGGTGGTAGCATCTTGTGTGACCCTCATGGGTGTGGGTCTGGTGTCATTCTTCATGTTAGGTATTCATTTGTTAATGAGGGTGGGTTTCCAAATGGCTGGTAGGCGGGAGGCATCATCTCTTTTGTTCATGCTGTGTGGGCGTTTTTCTATCTCTATGGCTTCTCTGATTATTCTGTTGTTGAAGTGTTCGGTTTTAGCGATAGTTCTGGTATTTTTAAAGTCAATGTGATGTCCTCTGGCTTTGAAGTGTTGGACTAGGGAAGAGGTTGGTTCTTCTTTTTTGATTGAGTTCTTGTGTTCTTCAATGCGTGCACTAATTCTTCTGTTGCTGTGGTTTGCCCGATGTATGTGGCGTTGCAGGCGTTGCAAGGGATTTCGTATACTCCTTGTTTTTCTAACTTGATTTTCTCTTTAGGGTTTCTTAGGATGGTGGATATTTTTCTGTTTGCGCAGAATGTTGTTTTATTGTTGTGTTTTTGAAGGATCTTGCTGATTTTGTCTGTAGTGCCTTTTATATATGGGAGGAGGGCTTTGCCATTCTCTTGTTCTTTATCTTGGATTTTGTGGTGGGATTGGGCGTTGAGGTAGTGGTTGGTGTCTGTTTTTTTCTGGTATATGGTGTGTCCTAGTGTGCTGTTTAGGGGTGTTAGGAAATTGTTTAGGTTTTCTTTTCCATGGGGCCAAATCACAAATGTGTCATCGATGTATCTTAGGCACAATTTGGGTTTGTGGGTGGCATTAGCCAGGGCTCTGGATTCGAATTCTTCCATGAACAGGTTTGCAATGACACAACATATACCAGAAGAAAACACACGCCAACCGCTACCTCAACGCCCAATCCCACCACCACCCAGCACAGATAAATTCCGTGGCCAAAACACTAATTGCCAGAACCAAACGCCTAGCAGATAAGACACATATAAAGACTGAACTATGCACCCTGACTAAAGTATTGACAGCCAATGGCTTCCACAAAAACAAAATCACCAGCTTGATCCACAAAAACACACCAACACATAACAGAGGTCTAGAAGATCAACAGACCTATGGAACAGCTGTCCTGCCCTACATAAGAGGTACTATAGACAAAATCAGTAAAATACTACACAGGCATCACATCAAGACTGCCTTCAAAACAGACAAAAAAATAGCAGCCATCCTGAGGAACCCCATAGACAAAATTGACCTGGAAAACCAAGGCATATACGAAATTCCCTGTACATCATGCCCGGCCACATACATTGGACAGACCAATAGAAGAATAAGGACCCGCCTAGATGAACACAAAAATGCAGTAAAAAAGCTGGAACACACCTCCTCACTAGTCCAACACATGAAAACCACAGGTCACAACATCAAGTTCAATGGCACTAAAATCCTAGCCACTATAGAAAACCCGAACCACAGAATCATCAGAGAAGCCATAGAGATTGAAAAAAGACCTGAAAGCATGAATAGAA